>VWYO01011994.1:0-10919 GCA_013400275.1 Rhadina sibilatrix | reverse complement strand
AAAAAAAAAAATAAAAAAAGGCATGAGCATTCAGTAAAGTTTGAATACTTATTTAAATTTGCATTAAATAACAAATCCATGATATTTGATATTGATTCTTTTTTAAATACTAATTGCTGCAAAATTATTTGGTTGATGAAGGAAGCCACTGATAAACTATATGTGCCTTATGGCCTGAGATGGTCAATGCCTTCTTCTGGAAAGGAGGATGTGTGCTGGGGTGACTTTATGGTGCTTCTGTCCCCAGCTCTCAGCTCTGTTTATGCTGGATATTAAGCTCTGCACCTTTCAGACTGGTTCTGAGAGCGAAGTGGGGAGAAGCAGTGCAGTTTGTTTGCAGGCACTGCACTCGCTCCCCTGCATTCTCTCTCATGGACTGTGCTCTCTGCAGCACAGACAGCAGGAGAGAGCTCTCCTTTGCTTTTAGTTCGGTGTTTTTAGCTAGCTGAGGCAGAGAAGTTCCCTGGACTGTGGCTTTTCTTGTTGCTGTAACTGTTCAAACCTCCTCTGGACTCAAAACCCATAAAAACACCAGAGCTCACACCTGTGGCCCACCAGGGCCTGGGCCTCAGCATTTTCCAGTGCAGGAGAGGCCAGTAAGAGACTGGGCAAGCTGAGCTACACCCCATTACAAGGACTTTATGAATTTGCCATCTCTTCAGAACAATGAGAGGGGTTTTGCTTGTTTGTTTTTTATGCTTGTGAATACTTGTTAGATAAACAGGTTTTTTCCACTTTTCTCCAAGGAAACCTTTTCCCAAACCAGTTAGGGGGAGGACACTTAAATCTGCTTTCTAGAGGGACGTCATTCAGAGGTTTCCTCCCAAATTTGCCCTAAACCAGGACAGGATGATAACCTATTATTTGAATAACACAGTAACACTGACTATTTGAAAATACTAACTTCTCACAAGACTGATTTCAGCAGTTTCCTTTGTGCATATATGTTTATAGATAATCTTACATTACAAACATGACATGGCAATGCGTGATACTGCTCAAGCAACTGCTGTCTACAGTGGTTCACAGTTCTTAAAAAGCTTTCATAATCCCAAATATCCCATTAGACCAAACAAAATAATCACAAGAGCGTATGACCAAAAGCTTTTCAGAGTATAAGTATTTGGGCTGCACAAGCAGAAACTTACTCAGACTCAGACTCAGTGAGGGGAAAGGGCTCCAGAGGCTCAATGACTTGCTATAATCCTCGGTAATGAATTGCTACCATCAATTGAATAACTCAGTTGTGAGTTGAAATCCAGAGGTGAAGCCAAGAGCATCTTAACATCTTTAAAAATGTTAAGAGTTAGAAAGTCAAGTTTTGTCAGCTTGTTTCCATAAATAAATTTTCAGTTCTATTAAAAATAAATAAAATCCATCTTTTTAGGAGCACATCCAGTGCATGCAGCTGGAATTTTGTGAAGGAAAGAGCATGCTGTAACATTTGAGTTGATATAAGATTGGCCTTTCACCAAGAGAAAATTATAGATTTTCCCACCAATCACAAAGTAGCACAGAGTTTGCCAGACTTAAAGTGCTTAGCAATATTCTTGGCAAAGGCAGATATATAATCATCTGTCAATTACACTACTGCTGTGTGTTAGAAAAAGAATTAATTTTGACTACATTAAAATTTGATCTCCTTAATCCAGGCCTTGATATCTTTGTTCTAGAGGAATACATTTTTTTATGCAGCATAAGGTAGAGATTTCAAACTTTTCAGATTATTCCCACCATGTATTACCTGGAGTAAAAATAAAAAGGGGAATATTTTGCAATTCAAGTTGAAAAAAAAAACAACTACTAGAAGCATAATTTGAATTTTCTTTCAACAGAAAAATGCATCAGTTTTAGTCCCAGCCTAGCTCAAAGATGTAAATCCAAGATCATCCAACAGGAAAAAAAATGTATTACTTCACAGGCAACAGAAGGTTGTTTATTGCAACAATAAAACACATTTTTGATAGAAACAGAGCTTTGGTCCTTCTAGAATTAAAAAAATGTTGCCATAATATCATTTATGTTTATTGGTAGTTGTGAAAAGCTTTGTGTTTTTCTGATTTTCTGTCCACATATGTGAGCATACTGCTGTACTCATCTCTAATAAACTAAACTTGTTTCTACGTCAAGCTTGAGCTCCATGTAGTTGAACAGTTTGTGATTCAGTCATGATGGTTCCTTTTTAAAATTCTGATCCAAGATTCTGCATTGAAAAATATTAATGTGTCCTCAATATACTGTCATTAAGGAATTCAGAACTCTCCCAAGCCTCCCTTTTTTCAAAATTTAGTATTTCCTCTTATAGCCTAACATACCAGTCCTTGGAGTTTTAAATGTGCTTTCTTTAGGCTTCTTGTCTCTGTTGTGATGTTCTTTCTCCTTTTTTCCTTGAGAATCATGGGGCCTCATGAGTCAGAATCAACTAATTCATTTCAGTATTAGAGTCAAATTGAAAAGGTCTTTTTGTCCCTCCCTTTTGCAAGGAAAAAAAAATCAACTTCAAGCAGTGTCAGACACTTTGTGCTTTGCCACATTCTTCATCTGGCGGCTGCCTGAGTACATCAAGTTCCCTCTCACTACAAATCATATATTTCCTTAATCACTAGGAAATTTCATCTTCGTCTGTAAGATTCTTTCCTCCCTTTATGTAGTTCTCCATTTTACCATAAACACATATCTTTCTTCTATTGTAATAAGAAAATGAGAATTCAGTGTTACTTCTGGTGTTTTGGTGGGTTTTTTTTGTTTGGTTGGGGTTTTTGGTGTTTGTTTGTTTGTTTTAAAGCTGGCACACACAAAAAAACCCAGTAACTAACTAGAATATAAAAAGATTTTAAGCAAATTTTAAATGGAAATCTGGAGACTTTGTTTCAGAAATGGAAAGAAGAAAGTTGGGGAGAAAATTTCCCACTCGCTCAGTACACTGAAATAGTTTGCCTAACAGTCTATTTAATTTTAATCTCACAGACTATTAGTAGCCTTTCATAAATACGACTTTAAATCCTAGAATTTGACTTGCTTGAACATTATTCTATATAGTACGAATTCCACAGAATATTAACGTGTTATATAAAGTAGGACCTCTTGTTTCGAATTGGTTTCATTTTAAATGACCTCTTCTCCATCTGGTATTGAAAAGGGCTACAGATTACAGGCTATATGATTCATGATCTTATCTATCATATGATGTGAAGTTTTGCTTTCTTCCCGCAGTAAATAAGATTAGTCTACATAGTCTCTTAAAATAAAAGCTTCTGCTGTTCCTGCCTCCAAAAATAGTTTTGCAGTACTTTTCTGAATTTTTTTGAATTCAATATATTTGTGATATTAGCTAAAATAGACTTGTAGATCTAAATCCCATTGCAGATCACTGAGACCATGTAATACCAAAACTGCCTCCTCAGCTGTTCCTCTCCTTGCAAGGTCAATATAATCTAGCATCTTTTGCCATAGATTATGAACTTAATTGCACCAATAGCATGCTAGTTTAATCTGTCTTCTTACTATTAGCCTACCTCTTTTGAAAGGAAAGCAAATTTAAGATATTTAGAAAAAACTGGGAAGAAAGTTTCCTCCATTCCTTTTCCCTAAGCTTTCTTTCTGTCCTTCTGGAAGACAGTGGCTCTTTGAGCTCTCAGCTGCATCTCAAGTCTCACTGTGCTGTGCCATACAGGACTGTTTGCCACTGAGGACCTGCAGGACACTCATGTATCCAAACACTCCCATGTAGGCGCTGTTTCCATGGTGTAGCATAATGTTTATGTTTGTACTTGATCTCAGATGGCCTTTCCCAACCTAAATGATTCTATCTCTGCACAAAGGATGCACCACTGCGGCTGGTGCCAGTTAAGGAAACAGCTGAGGGAACTGAGGGTGTTTAACCTGGAGACAAGGAGGCTGAGGGGAGACCTAATTGCTCTCTAAAGTTACCTGAAAGGAATTGTAGACAGCTGGGGGCATTGGTCACTTCACCAAGGGCCAACCAATAGGATGAAGGGAAATGGCCTCAAGTTACACCAGGGGAGTTTTAGACAGGATATTGGGAAAAAAATTTCTTCACTGAAGTGGTAGTCAGGCATCACAAAAGGCTGCCCAGGGAGGTGGGGGGAGTCAGCATCCCAGGAAGTGTTCAGAAAAGCATGCAGATGTGGCACCTGGGAACATGGTTTAGTGGTGAACTTGGCAATGCTGAGTTAATGGTTGGACCTGATGATTTCAGAGGTCTTTTCCAACCTAAGTGATTCTGTGATTCAATGCACTTTTTTTTTCTTCTTCTATGTGGGTGGTTAAGCTTTAGCTGAACCTCCCCTAATTTCAGGAAGTTGTCTGATTCTTACTCTTCACAATTTACTGTAATTTATGCTAGTTGTGTGTAGCTGCATTAGTCTCTCTCTCTGAAAAAGTTATTTTTGAGAATTCAAATCCCTGATGTGCAAGTTAATGAAGTTTAGAATATACTGGGGAACCAATATATATTTGCTCTCTTCTACGCTTTTGTTACAGGCTGTCTTTAAATGAGAGCAAAGAGCTAAAGATCCTTGTTTTGGTGTGGTTCACTGCTGGCATCCTTTTGTTTACCTTCTTGAAGCTTTTTTCAAATGTGCTTGTTAATCAAGCCCAAGAATAAATTATTTGTATAATAAAGGACAAGAAAGACACAATATTTGACTACAACAAAAAGAGAAGAAACAACAGATTGAGAAATCCATCCCTTCACACATCTTACACAAACTGCAGGGAAAACTTGGTTTCCCTTTGCAAGTAAATTTCCCCATAAGCTCTGCAGGATGGCTCCCTGGATGAATGTCTGCATATATTTTCCCTATGCACTTTGTTGGATTATAATAAAAAAAAAAAAATCCATTATGTGAATTTAAGCAACTCACAAAATCTATTTATTGTTTAATATTTTGTCATCACTAATTTTATGCTTCAATTAATTTTCTACCATATTTTCTCATGTTATATGAAAAAGCATTTGTACGAAGTCATCTTTTTAAAATTCATCTCATTTTCCTTTCTAAAAAGGCCATCTGCATGAACACGCTGAGAAAATGAAAGGAAAACTTCACATCTTTAATTTTATAAGTCAGAATTATTCATATGATTAAGCTTTGTCGAGTTTAAATAACAAACTGACTTGACATGCCCCTAACTTGCATAACCATTGTCTCAGGAAAGTAACTTAGATACAGACTGTCTGACTGTGTGTGGAATTAAGCATTGCCACACGTGGGTACAGGGGGTAGGTGATGGCCTTCCACTCTTTCTCATTGCACAGGGTTTTATTTTTCCAAGGTGGGTGGCTCCAGAAAACAGAAAATACAATTGAAGAAATGGAATTTATTTGACGTGAATCCCTTAAGCAAGATGAGGGAACAGAATACCATGCAATGATTGAGCTGAGGATCAGTTTGAGAAATACACGTTTGTTCAGGTGATTGCTGAAAAAGCTACACAGAATATTTTATTTTTTGCACCCTTTCCTGCCCTGTTTCCATCTCCTGCAAGAAAGAAAGAAAGATGAGTACAGTGCTGGCAGCACCATGACCTTTGAAGGCAGCTTTTCTAGGGTGATGCCTGCATCCAAGAAACACCTCTGTGGTTCTCACATGCTGGCAGAGAGCCTGGGGGAGAGAACCTGCTTGGCTGTGCCAGTCAGGTACCAGGGGGCTCCCCACAGCCCCAGCTCCACTCCCACCTCTCTGACTCCTTTTTTTCCCATCTTGTTCTTCTCCTTTTTCCTCCTTCCCCCACTTACAGCCATGGAATTATTGTCAATTTTCTTCTAGCTCTGCTTACACAACATTCTGTGAAATATTCATTTCCCATGAATGATTTCATCCAGACTGAAATTTGCTGGATGCAAAGCACACATCCTTCTTGGTATTTGCTCTTTTTTTCTTTTTGCTTTGTTTCTGTCTGGTACAATCAGGCACTATTCTTGTTTGTTTCCATGCATCATCAAAGCAATAAATATAAATAATAACAGTATGTGCAAATTATCCATGATTAACTGTTTCTGGGGTAAGATTATCAGTTCTCTAGGATACACCCCTCCCATAAGAAGTCTGTAATCTTATAGACATATCAAATCATTGAAATGATTCAGAAATGTTAAAGCAGGAAGATTTCAACAAGGGATGCTGAAATCTGCAGCTCCCTAATAACTTCTCTGACATTTTTATGCAAAGATATTTTTCAAAATACATTTTAATTGATAAATTTTGTTATAAAACTTGAGGCTATCCTATCCCAGTAATTATATGTACTATTAATTTAATTTCAAAGTGTGCTGGAGAAAAGAATTAGTGCAATTACCTTCACTGTAAAAATGAGTATCTGTGGACATATAATTTAGGACACCATTCAAAAATATTGCACTTTCTTTTATATCTATTCATTTTTGAAGATGATAATTGGTGAGAAATTCTTGTGCCATGGCTCATATTTCTGATTTATGTTTGTTGTAAAGCAACAGACACATAATATTTTAGGAAAGATGTTCTGAGCTGGGTAAAAAGATATGTCTACCTAAGCAGCTGAAGTTATTAAAACTTTGTTGTTCCCAGAGTTATCACATTTTATTCAAAGATTCTCAAAATTTTAGACAGAAACATTGATCTAAGTAGGGGTAATAGCATTTATCTCTTTAAAAAATACCTGTAATTTATACAGATTTGAGGAAAGTAGGATATTCTTGACCTTGAATTATTGAAACTCAGAAATATCGGATTTAAGGATGAGTAAAAGATAAAATTCTTTTCAAGTTAAAAAGAAAAGCCATATTAAGCCAACATGAAATCAAGTTTTTCAGAGAAATTGGGAATTCAAAAGTGTAAATATATGTTGTACTGTGTAAACATCTACACCAGTTCTGATATTAATGCATGCCCTGTTTTACTGCACACATTTTGCAGGGTAAGAAAGATGAAAGCATAAAATCTAGCCAGTATACTTGTACAGCCCAGGCTCCTGAAAAAGCAGGGAAAAGGCCTAACTTCTCATGGAGTCTGGCTAAGAACTGGAGCTGAAAAAGACACCAATTTCCTGGAAGTGGTACCTGCCCTGCTGCCGCAGGAGTTTGTGCTATGGAAATCTGGCAGATGCTTGCCCTGAGTAAAGTGGATGTCCACCAAAATAAAGAGATGTCACAGAAGTACAGCTTACCCCAAGTGACTTTCCCTGTGTCAGGGCACATACTGTCAGGGGCACAGTGACCAGAAGTCAAAATTTCCTGAATTGCAATCCTGAATTACTTCTCTCAGATCCCATTGCCTTAAATGTTTACAATCTTCACAGTAAGATTTGCCATAGGGAAATACTATCAAGGTAGGTCACACTTCAAGCCTACCAGTTCTGACAGTATCCTTTCAGTGCATTTCTTTTTCAAAGGATCAGTGTGAGCAACTGCCACTTCTTATCGTGTAAGAACACTTGCTGATCTTACTACTGCCAACTTCTTCACTGCATTGCTTACTGAAAATGTCGTGACAAGCTGGAGCTGTCAGGAAATCATGTCCTCTACAAATATCTGACTTTAGCAAACTACTAGCTCATACCAAACCCACACTATATTTGCATCATATAAATATATATGTTCCAATACATACTTAATAAGCTATTATTTATACAATACAAACAGCTATGGAAAATTTGCTATTTTCATGATGTAAATGCACAGTTCCAGAAAACAAACCTTTATAGCATTTTGCTATTGTTATTTTTGTTGAGTTTGCTTCTTGTTTTCTTGTTTTTATAAAATATTCCTTTGTATTAAAACTACAGAGCAAATTGCCTACTTCATGTGCGCACATGTGTGCATAGACACAAATCTCTGAAATGACAAAGACAAGAACCTAAAAATAATGCTTGAGCTGTTTCAGTTCCTTTCATGTTCTCAATTTATCATTGTGCACATCATGCTTTTCAGAATATCACCCACATCTTAATTCTGGTTTTGTTGTATTTTTAATCTTTAAACTTTCAAAACCAGGTCAGTTATTATTGCTGTTTTCTTAATAGGAAAAATGAGACAAAGGAAGATGAACTAACATACTGATGGTCATAAAATGTCAGTCATGGTATTTGTCATGACAGAAGTTCACTTTCAGTTTCCTACATATAGCTCTCCTCTCTAGCTCTGACTAGAAGAGTGTTGCTCTTCTCTCTAGCTCTGACTTCAAGGAGGTCAGCATTTTTCTGGACTGTCCAGTGGAATAATTTCTTAAAAAAAATAATTAGGACAAGAATCACACAGAAAATTGTGGTCTAAGCAAATTCTATGGGCATTTTACTGATGACTCTGATGTGTTGGTGGATTACATTTTTTTACCTGATTATAATATCCTGATTACTTCTAAAAACAATATTTAATATCTGTTTAGAACAGAGAAGGTGTCTTTTCCCAGGGAAGGTAATTCATCCACATTTTTATGTGTTTCCTTATTTAGACATTTCCTTATTTAGGTTTTATGAAGGCTGCAGGCATCAGGCATCTAGAACAGCATTCGTTCCCTGCTTCCTGGTATTTCTTTTTTCCTAGTGTGTCATGAGAACCAGACTGTGCAGTTTTCACTCATTTTTCTATCCCTGAAATGTCACAATGTCACAGCTGTGCAAAATAATTCATCAGTGTGCCTGTGATGGAAAAACCTGTGTAGGTTTGACTTCAATAATCTGGAAATGCAGAAATGAAGCAGATGTAGGATGGTGGCGATGCATTGGAGGGAAGATGAGAGGAGAGAAGCAGAAGGAACAGGGATTCCTGATTACTCTGGCACTTTATTCTACCTGCTAATTCCAAACTTACAGATCCCAATAGCATTCTTGGTCTATCCATGACCAAGAGATCTATTATTTGCTGCCCTGCCAGATCCATTTAGATCCCAGTAGTTATTCCTATTTGTAATTAAAATCTCAGCTAGATCCATACAAGCAGCCACATGTCACAGAATACATAATGATGGTAGCTTTATTCACTAGTGGTATTTTTTTATGACTTAATTTATAAAATAAAAATAGTATTTGAAATTTTGTTATTAAAAGCTAACATTTCAAAATACACTTTGAGAAAAAGATACTTCTACTTGAGAAGAAACTAAACACAACACAACCTTAAAAAATGAATATTTTTCCCAACTTTCTTTTACAAATTTCTGAGTATCTTTGTAATTTGGAAAACATATGTCAAATCAAGAGTCTCTCCAGAGTGAGAGTGTTGCAGTTCAGTGTGCTTAATTATCTAACATAAAGAAGAGAAACCTCAGTCTGTGTACATTTCATGTCCATGCACCTTTTCTATGGTTAAAGTATGATACTTGCTCTTACTTCAAATATTTTTTTAATAGAAAAGTCAGTTAGTGTCAACCTCCACTAAAATTTGGCGCAAACATCAAGTGTTTCTGACAGGACATGCTGACCTTGCATGTCACTTTTACTTTTTTTGACATAGTACATAGCAAATGGCTGTTGCATGGTACCAAAGAAATTTAAACTACAGTCTAATTTTAATTAAGCAGGGGAAAAAACCCCAGCAAAAACAACAGACAAATAAAATCAACCCATAACAATTCCTTTTGATGAAATCATCAGTTTCCATCTCAGTTATTTGGAATAGGAACTCAAGGTAATTCTGTTATTTTAAATACTTAGGGAAAACTAAGAAAAGTTTTTTTCCAGAAAATTACAGAATAAATTAAAAGTAGACTAAATATAAATACATAGATAAATATATTTGCTTGTATTTCAAAACATCTGCAAAAGCAGCAGCAAATATCTATTTTTAGGTTTTCAGAAACAAATGTAGTAAAGAAACTGGAGACCATTTGCAACCAACTCTCTCTTTATTGTAGGCTTAAATTGCTTATGACACAGTAGTGTAGGGTGCAGTAAAAGCAGAGAAAGTATAAACCAGCAAGAATAGTAGAAAAAAATATATTCCTTTTCTGAGCTCTGCTGAGAATTGACTCTGGACATTGCAAGCTGCCCTTGTGCAGTGCCACACTACCAGCTCCATGTGATGCAGGTCCTGCTCATGGTCTTACTGCCACTAATGTTTGTGTCTTGCCCATTGATACTGGTATCAGAGAAACACAAAAAAAATTCTGATATAAAACTGTGAGGCCCCACTGGTTTCATTGATATCAATATGGTATAAAATAAGGAATACAATGTCAATTTGTAATTCTATTTGTTTGACAACACTTTAATTTAAAATGTTAGCTTGTGCCGTGGGTTGACGCCAGCCAGCAGCTGATCATCAGTTGTGTAACTGCTCACTCACTCCTTCCTATGGTGGGACAGGGAAGTGTAATGGTTTCACATTCACCAATTTTGACCTTTCCTGGCCAGTGCACAATTTGTGTAGTGGTTTGAGTGTCCACCAGTATCACCTACTTGTTGTCTGTTTTTTTTTCTGTTCTCCTCTGGTTTTTTTAAAGTTTTTCCGAAGTTCTATTTCAGCCTTCTGTGTTTACCTTTTGCAATGGAGTCTCTCACAATTTTCACATAACCAACCTATTTGTTATTGTAACTGTCCTTTCATGTTTACATTCTTCTCCTAAGGAGGAGAATGTTGATGAACTGTTGGGTTGATCAGTGTGGTTGGAGAGGAAGATTTTCTTCCTCCAATCCATGGTCACTGTTGGAATTCTATAAATGTCGAGGTCTGTAAATAAACTTCCCTTTTTTGCCTTGGATGTCTCGGTGTGTGAGTGTCATTCCTTTGTGTCGTACTGNGATACAATGTATATGAACCAATAAAACAATCTAAACAATACATGCCAACTAAGTTACTTAAATTCTAACAAATCCAAAACAGGTTTGGGAGTGTTCTCAAGGGAATCTTGCCAAGTAGTGGCTGAAGCTCTTGGACCTTAAAGATTAGAATTCTAGGATGAACAAAGGGAAAAGTTATG
>VWYO01011992.1:520646-531284 GCA_013400275.1 Rhadina sibilatrix | reverse complement strand
AAAAAAAAAAAAAAATTCAGATGTCATGTAAAGGAACAGGAAATTTGAGGGGGTTTGTTTAGATTTGAAAAGCCATGGGTGTATTTATCCTTGTGAAAATTGCTGCATCTTCTTCAGTCAGACTGCCAGCAAAGGGTCTGGCAACATTTCTGGACAGTTTTATAGTTATAGCCATGTGTGCTGATGTGACAGAGCCTCTGGTCTTTCCATGCTCAGTATTGGCAGAGTCCTAATCCCAGGAGACTCATTCTGCAGGGTTTGTTGGGCACTCTGATCAGCCAGGAAAGAAGAACTATTTTACAAACTGTGGACTTACAAATTTTTTAAGTTCCACAAGAATAAATTTTACAATGTATAGAAGCTCACAAGCAACCCTCCACCCACTTCCTATGCTTTGTACAGACTCTCATATGATTCTTTTTTTTTTTTGTTGTTGTTGTTACTGCTAAAATGCTACTTAATGACCTTCTCCAAGTGCCTAATAATATTTAGTGTTCCACAGTGGGATGCAAATTTTCCTTTTTAATTTGCCAATAAATTTCACTAAAAGTGTCTTCCCTTTGTCAGGCAAAATTTCTGTCGCTTCAAAATACTGATGTAGCTTTATGTCATTGCTTCTTTAAGCAATTTTCAGAAGCTTTAATGAGGCAGGGAGGCAGATGCCTAGAAATTTCAGAAGAAGCCCTCACATTGCACAAACTTCTCTGACTCACTGTCTTAACAGACTGGAGCTGAGGTTTCATGTGGTCTGCTGCTCTGTGTGATGCCAGCTATGTTACTGTTTCAAACAGCTATTTCATAAAACTATCTAGCAAAAGCCGACCTATGAATCATTAACAAGGTTGTTTACAAGATGACTTTCATCTTCCTCATGCTTTTCTATAGTAAATTTCCACTTTAACACAAGCCACAACTACACCCTTAAGTGGAAATTCATTACCCTTAAGCTGAGTGAAGATTTCTGCAAACAGAGCTTGGCTTTTGTGCTGGTTGTTAACGATTAACATTTAATGTGTTCCGACTACGTGTTCAGCCAAGTGCAAGACGGAACTGAAGACAGTCCTCAGACTCAGTGCTTAGGAAAACAGTGCATGTAGCCCAGTAGCAGCTTGTCAATCCAGACAGCCAAGGACAGAATCTGGAGTTACAGGTACCTGTGCAGTTTATTCTGTAGGTGACAGGATTCTGCCAGAAGCACAGGCAATAGAACCCCTTCTATCCATTACTTTCGCACAGAATCACCAACGGGTTGATATTGGAAGAGACCAGAGTGGATCATCTGGTCCCACCTCCCTGCTCCAGCAGGGCCATCTCAGAGCACAGGATTGTGTCCAGCTGGTTCTGGAATATCCCCAGTGAGGAGACTCCACACCCTCTCTGGACAATCTGTTCAGGGCTCAGTCACTGCCCAGGGAAGAAGTTCTGCCTCATGTCCAGGTGGAACCTCCTGGGCATCAGTTCCTGCCCCTTCCTCTGGTGCCATTGCTGGGCCCCACGGAGCAGAGCCTGGGCCCTGCTCTGAGCCCTCCCTGCAGACAGGGACACCCAGGGATGAGGGCCCCTCTCAGCTGGGGCTCCTCTCGAGGCTGGACAGCCCCAGCTCCCTCAGCCTTTCCCTGTCAGAGATGCTCCAGGCCCTAAATCATCTCCACAGCCTCTGCTGGCCCTACTCCAGGAGCTCCCTGTCCCTCCTGTCCTGATGATCCCAGAGCTGGACAGATCCCACAGCTCTCCAGGTGTGCCTCCCAGGGCTGAGCAGAGGGGCAGGATCACTCTCTGACCTGCTGGCACTGCTCTTCCCAATGCACCCCAGGAAACCACTGACCTTCTTGGCCCTCAGGGTGCTGCTGCCTCATAGACACGCTGTTGTCCACCAGGACCCTCAGGTCCTTCTCCTCAGAGCAACTTCCCAGCAGGTCACCCCCTGCCTCTGCTGATGCATTGAATTATTTCTCCAAATAAATGCAGGACACTGCATTTGCCTTTACAAAATTCCAGACAGTTCTTCTCTGCCCATCTCCCCAGCCTGCTGAGGTCCCTCTGAGGGACTACCCATCACTCCGGGTTACTTCTTTTCCAGTTCAAAATTTGAACAACAGTGTGAGAAAACATCTTTGATAGCACAGAGGGGGCAAACTGAGACAGGAGCATAAGAGGAATAGAGAATTCTGTGGCCACGTAAAAAGTGATCCATAGAATTACTGAGTAATTCTGGTGAGGTGATGAGGTGGCCACATCTTTGTTTTACAGTTAAGTGCCAGCCATGAATGTTGGCTACCCATGAAAAGCACACAGAGTAAGCAAAGACTGTGGATTTTCCATGTAAAATGTTGATGTCTGAGTTCACAGTCATCACAGGTAGCTCCTGTTGTGTTTTGGCATACATTTCTTGGCACTTCTTTTTCCTTAATCCTTTCATCCTACCCTGCAAACTGGATTGTAACAAACCTCTATTTTTCACACAGCCAGTAAAGGCTGAGCGCTCTCATTCTCAACTCTGAAGAAAGATCCTAAGCAAGGAAGAGAAGAGATGATGAGAAGAGAAACTGGACATGGCAAGTTAGGGAAATTGTGTTGAGCCTACAGAAATTCTATGTTTTTCAAGTGTTAACATGTATTATCAGACAATAAAATATCCATAGTAGCTTAAAACAATGGTGGAAACCTGCAGTAATTTTCCAGGCTTTTTTTTTTCATTTTCAAGCATGAAATATGAAATACAGGCAAATGTGTGGTTAAAAATAGCTTCTCCCACTGATTTTTCTGCCCTTGAAAAATCAGTCAAAATTTAGATACTTTGGAGCATTTTACCAGCTTTCACCAGTGCTGTTATTGATGTCCTGAATATTTCCATTAACCACTAGATAGGAGCTCAAGTTATGAGCTACCCCACCCCAGTCCTGTTGTTTCTCTGTATAATACAAGAGAGAACTTCACTCAAGAAATCAAGGCTGCCACAAGGAAGCATGCAGTGATGCTGATTGGCATAAATTGGAAGGTGCTGAAAAGTGGCAACATTTTCCTTCAACCTGAAGGCAGTAAGTGTGAGAGAGGAGTTAAGGATGACTGTCAGTCAATTTGGTAAACAATTTGTGAAGAGAAAGGCAAAAGGAGAAGTGCCAGAGTCACATCTACAGGAAGTTGAATGAGTCTGATTTGGAATAAGGCACAAAATGCACTGAAAAACCCACAAAATCAGCAAATATCTGACAGTAAAGTCTCTCCAAACACAGGTTGTGAGATGTTTTCTTCATAATATCATGGGGCATGCCAGAAAAATTAATAGCTCCTTTCATACAAACATTCAAACATTCAAACATTCCAACATTCAAACATTGCAATATTCAAACATTCCCACTGACTCTGTGCAATGCTTTTTTTTTTCATATTTTTTTCTTGTCTAAGGTTTCTACTCCTAATTTGAACATAGCATGCCCAGATTTTTCCTAGTAAATATAACCAAGAAACCATAACTGTACTTTATGAGATTACAGAATTAAAGAATTCAGACAAGCCTGTAAGATGGGATGGACTCTTTAACTTCTGGAAGTTTTAGCTTTGATCATCCTCTCTAGACTAGAAAAGGCATTGGATTAACTTTGGGGGCACTACACCTGATTTAAAACAGTGGGAAAGCGTGTGGGATCATGTGAAAACATTGGGTCAAGTCTTTGTGTGCAGTGACTCACCACAGGTATTATAAAGCATTATTCTGCATTTACTACTCACTTACTGAAAAACAAAGAGGTCCTGACTGCATTGGAAGATTAAAACTCTTTTGCCACAAACTCTTGTTTTCAAGTTTTCACTTCTTCCTAGGGAAAACCAGTTTAGGATTAACTCTCCTTGGAAAACCTCTCCATGCAGTTTAAGCATAATCCATTCATTGTGTGAAAAGAAAACTTTGGCCACAATACTGTACATAGCCTGATGAATTTTTATTCTATTTTACATATTTGCAAATTTTTACATATTAGAAATCTGGAACTGAGACTGCCTACAGTTCTCAGAGGGTTGGTCTGTATGCATAACCAAAGTGAAAAAAACAAACAAACAAACTTGCCTAGGGATTATAAAATTTAGACCATTTAAGAACTATATACAAGATATATAACAAGGAATGTTATTGAGAATTTTCCTTGGAGACATAAATAAAGGCATTTCCACTCAGCTTCAGTGGAAGACGTGGGGATGGTCTCAGTAAGATCTCCTTGGGTTTGCAGGATTTAGGAGCCTCACACAGAATTTGGAGGACAGAGTGTTTATTCAGGGAATGAAACATTACACTTAGACATATTTACCAAATGCATGTTTAAAATGAAAGTTTAGTAGCATCAAAACTCTCCTGAATTTGGGACTGTTTAGAGCAGCTTGCAAGCTTTTTCCTTGTTCCCTAGGCAGGTTGATGTAGAAGCTGCTTTTTTTAAAGTTTGGAGTAAATGTTTTCTTTCTTTGGTCCATCAAAAAACCAAAAAACAACAGGGGGAGAGTGCAGCCACAGCTCGTTTTAGTGAGCTCAGTTTGTCCTGTATTGATTTTGGCAATTCAGAAGAGCTGCCCACCTTACCTAGAAAGCTTGCCTGGGAAAAAAAAGGGTTTCCAAGAATAGCATTCCCTTGCAGCTTCCTCCAACAAGGCTGACTGCAGTTTTCCCTGAAGGAGGTAAAATAAGTTTAGTCATCACCAAACAAATAGGATTAACAGTGCTGTGTGCTGCATCGTGTGTCTTACAAGAATGACTCTTCTCCAAAGTTCAGAGGCTGGACTTTGATTGAGAAGCCAAAGGAAAAAAAAATGCCACTGGTACCCAAAACTGAAAGCACTTTCTGCCTGAAGAGAAAATGAGTTCCTGGAGGTGGATGCAAAAAAATTCCAGTCAGCAACAAAACGAATATATTCCAGGGGATGCAGTGGAGATGGTTTAGGATCTGGAGCATCTCTGA
This sequence comes from Rhadina sibilatrix, assembly GCA_013400275.1. NCBI lineage: Eukaryota > Metazoa > Chordata > Aves > Passeriformes > Phylloscopidae > Rhadina > Rhadina sibilatrix. The sequence goes on along the minus strand of VWYO01011992.1, from coordinate 526,341 downwards.
CAGAGAAAAAATGCTTTCATCAGCTAAGAAAGGGTAATTGGATGACAACAATTTTGCTAGTTGAAGATGGCAGTGATGCACATGAAGTCTGAAATCATTATATCCTTTAATCACTTCTCTAGTTCTTTGATTTTCCATTTTGGTATGAATTTGGTGCATAAATTAAGTTTCTAACACTGACAGCTTTATAAACTCACTTGACCTAAGTCAGCATAACCTCACTGACTTCCAAAAACCAAAGTTCATTTACAAGAGCCAAGATGCTGGCCTGGACTTTTTTAATGTGTTCCCATAACTTTATTCCTGCACATCACCAGTTCTGAGTGCCTGTCTGTGTTACATACACAATGGTCTTCAAGCCCCCAAATAAAGGTTTATTGGAAGTACAATGGAAAGTTTTATTAACTTAGAGTTTGGATGTGAAAATGTTAACCATAGACTACCCAAACAGAATCAGTGGGATGGCATCAATTTAGAGCAGTAAAAAATCTGACTAGTAGTGACCTCTTTCTTAAAAAATAATCAATTTTTCCCCATTGAGGGATCATGTTGGTTTCTGTTTCTATTTTTTCCTTTAAATATAAATTATCTGAGGAATACATTGTAGAGAGGCCTGTAATCTTACAGAGATTGAGCTGCTTTTTCTTTTTCTTTCTTTTTTTTTTTTTTAATTCCAAAGTACAAAGGCTGAAGTGCTAAACTTTATGAGGCCTGTAATAGGTCCTTGGCCCGCAAAATAGTAAGGAATAAAAATAAATAATAATCATGTAATACCAAGCACTTATGTCATGCCTTTCATCCAAGGAAGTCAAACCACTTTATAAACAGCAATGAATTAATAGAGGAATGTTTTGCCACAGGCAAAAGAGCGAAACAAAAAACCATCCTTCTACTCCCTGCAGCCTCCTGAACTGCACAAAGGCAATAATTATGTGAGTGAAAATTGCACTGCTTTTTGGTGCTTATTTCTTAGCACTTCTGGAAACTTGGATCATGTTGTTCCTCCACACAAAGTCCCTCAGTGTGCAAGAGCCACGTGGCAGGATCAGTTCAAGCAAATGTCAGGACTCTGTAATTTTGTTTTCCTTGTCTTCCTGCTGTGCCACCACGTAGCCGGGAAGGAGATACAAATTGATTACTCATTTCATCTTTTTTTTTTTTTTTGCTCCTAGTTCCACATGGGTAAAAATAACCATTTCATGCCCATGAAAGATGGTGGGCAGCCCCAACTTTCTCAGCCCTTATCAACTTTGTGGCCTCTTCTGGACTCTACCCTAGCCAAGTGCAGCACCAGCTGGGTCTTGGGGAACCTCATGAGGTATCTGGTGTGACTGGTATTCCCTGCTCCAGGTGAGATTCTGGGGTGACACTAAGTTTTGACAACATAAGAGAGCTCTGAGAAGGAAGGAGAAATCTTTATTTATGCCACAGTGTGCATATCTGATAGACTGCTGAGGAGGAGCTCCACAAGGTCTAGGACAGGTCTGGAAAAGGCTGGCAAGGGTGGTCAGGAAAAGAAAAGCCTTCCACATGTGATAAGACTGAACAGCCTACAACTCATCAGCCTGGATATCTGAAGAAAGGTATGATGGAGGCCTGTAAAGTAGCAAATTATATGAATGAAGTGGCTGAGGAATGATCATCCATTATTTCCTGCAGAACAGGCACTCAGGAATACCAGAGGCAGCATTCAAATGAAAAATAGGAAATTCTTTTTCATTTCATTATCCCAGAAGATAATGTACACTAAATATATAAACACACTTAAAAAGTTGCAAGAGCAATTCCTGGAGACCAGGCAGATATTAAACACCATCAAACAGGTAGGAGCTCCAGATGTGGGAGCTTTTGTTTATGATTGCAAAATAATTCAGAATACAGATTACTGTACACATCCAGGTTCTTAATTCTTTCCCTGTATACTGGGCCAGACAGATCTCTGGTCTCCCCTAGCACATAATTAATTAGTTTCATTAATATGCATCATCTAAAGTCTGTTAAAAAAAATCCAGCTTCTAGACTTAACCGATGCTTGAAAACTGATTACCTAGTTTTAGAACGGGTAGATTTTATTTCTTCAGGAATAACCTCTATCATTTTACAGATTTAATTTAATCTCTCAAAACCAACATGAAAACTTGTATGTAAATATCTTATCAGGTAAAATCCTCTTGTCTGATTATATACCTGTCATCAGAGGATTTTTAGAGCAGGTTAAATCAGCCTGCAATAGAAGGAGCACTAATATATATTTTATTGCAAGGTAAAGTTGTAAGTCAGGAAATTGCTTCCTCAATAGATAAAGTTACTATTAACAGTGATACACCAGAAATTCAGTACACCATTTTATGGGCTGTATTTCAGACAGGTAGCAAAAGAAAAGTCATTGCTATGCCAAACCATCAGAACACCTGGTGATAGGGGATTTGGTTGATGTTCAGCATCAGTTTCTAATAAAATACCCAAGACAGGTGTAAAAGTAAGGAATCTGGTATTTTTAGTATCATTGTACATAACTAAAATTAAGAAATCTTTTGGGAATGAAAAACTAACCAGGGCTTAGATGATTAAAACTGGAACTCAGTCGCCTGAAAAAAGTGGGCTCTAAGGATCAGCAGGTTTATTTTGTACCTGCAAAAGTACTGTTCTAAACAGCTGCATACACGAAAATCCATGTGCAAAACTGGGAGGAAAATTAAGAAGCCTTTAAAAATGAAAAAAATAAACTAAAAAAGATGCTGGGAATGGTTCAGGCCATTCTATGCTGCTGGCGCTGTAGAACTCCTTCTGAACAAACCCCATTTTAGCACAGGGAATCTTTGTTGGCATAAAAGCAGCATCTTGCAGCTAGGCCAGAAAGAAAAAAGATGTTTGTGGGAGAGGACAGGCGTGGGAAGAATTTGGTTGCATGTCACATTCTAGGTGAAGTGACGTGGCTTGGCAGCCACTCTCCAGATGCCCTCTGAAGTAGGGTGAGTTAGAGCTGGCCAAATGAGTTAGGAACACGAAATAAGGCAACAGAAGGGACTTACATAAAGACAATTCCATTTTCAAGCCAAACTGAGCCCTTTTTAAGGTCCTTAAAATGCAACTGGAAGTCACAAGAAATAAAAATGCACCAAGAAGCAACAGATGAAAGGAAAAAGAAATTTTTTTTAATTGATTGACTATAATTAGAGTTAGAAGCTATTTTCCAGACTGTTAATTATTCAGAGAATGTCACCTCCATTAACATTTATTCCTTTAGTTTGTGAAAAACACCTCAAAACATAACATGTCAGACCTCATTGACTTCATGTGTCCATTTCACACTTGCAGAGCTACAAATCCCTGTGAGCACTTAGGCAGTGATTTATCTTTACTCACTCGAGGATACTTTGCCTGTGCTATCCAGAGACATCCATGGTCTTCCAGAGATACACTTTTGGATAAATACTTGTTTCCCAATGACTGGTGTAATTTCCTTACAAACAAACTTGCAATGAAATATAATTTAATTAGGAAGTCAATCCTGTTGTTTACTTTGTGATTATTAAAAAAAAAATAAATGCTTTAATAATTGTGTTTCTGATACTTTTCTCTTTTATTTCTCTCTGTTTTACATTTTTCCACTTGCACTCTGCTTCAAAGGTTTTCATTTGGGGAAAGAAAAAGGACTAAAAGAAGCAAGAAAATCAAGCAGTTTTTATTCTGGTTTAAATAGAAATTAGTAAAAGTGTTAGCTTCAGCATATAATATTAGGAAGAAAAATAAGAAGTATAGAGAAACATCAGAAATTGTATAACAAATCAATTTTGTGCTCCCTTTAGTATAAAACATCTGATTTCTATGAATTATTCTCTTTTCAGTTTTTGTAGATTCAAGTTTTGCCCTGATGCAGTCAGAGTTGCACAATTTTGGTGCTACTGGAGCAGGGCGAGAGCAGGTTTGGGGTTTTCAGTCATAACCTGGTCCCTGGTCTCCATCAGCTGAGATAGGAAAAGGATTAAAGCTGCCAGAGCAAACCATGATATTAGGTGTAGGTCTTAAGATCAATTCAACTATTGAATCAAGTTCAATAGTTTTTAAAAATCTCTTTATCCCTGAAAAGCATGAGGTCCAAGATGCGGGTCCAATCACTCAGACAATAACATGCTCCACAAAATTAAAAGCAGAAAAAGAAAAATATGACTAAATCTCCAGAATATTTTATCAAGATGTCTGCCTTTTGCTTAGAATGTCAGGCAGTGATTTTATTGTTTTGAGGCACGTAAAGCCTCCTCTTTAAAAGGCAATTTGTATAGAGCAACACAATGTGTCTCCCCCCTCAACAGCCCTCCTGTGGATGGATAAGTGAATCTCTACAGCTCCAGAAGAACTTTGGCTGTTTTGTGGCAGGAAATCAGGGTAATGAAGAGATCTGAGCCCCACATGTGCCCACAGTGACACTGGCCAAAGAGTTCCTCCAGCTTCAGACAACCAAGCCAGCAGGAGTTCCTGCCCATGGCTGAATGCCAGGATTGAACTCTTCCCTGGGCAGCACCTTCCACAAGCCACTACCTCGATGGGACGGCAGTTTCTTTACAGCCTTGCAGCATTTATGGAGTATTTAATTGCTTTCCTACACCCTGGCCCTATTTTAAGGTTTGTTTAATCATTTGTGTCTCTGTTTCTAATGGGGATTTCAGTTTCCAAATGGGCCTGAAGCCAGAGATGTAAATGGAGGGCACAATATATTGCTTCCTGAAGGATGACACAGGGCAGATGGGAGGAGACGAGGAGGGCACAGAAGGAAAAAGGAGGATGGGAGAATGTGGAGAAAAATGTAATCTTAAGATTCAGGCTAATTGAACACCCCAGCAGGATAAGATGGATGATCCTCCTGGGCAATTAGCAGACTAAGCAATATCAATAAATGAGTCCCTTATAGGGGACCTTCAACAGAGAGAAAATGGATCAGATGAGGGAGCTGAAGAAAAGAGCTCTGCAGAGTGATGTGGGAGGGAAGTGAGATGCACAGAGCAGCCACTAAATCAAAATAGGTGGAATTGCTGCATTAGAGCTGAGTAAAGACCAAGGTGATACCTGGCAGGCAGGGTTGCCCCTCCGAGTTTCCCAAGGATGGAATTCAGAAGGGCTTCAGATGAAGAGTTTCCAACAAGCTAGGACACAACACAGTGGTAACAGTGGGTTCAGAGCCAGCACTGGGTCTCGTTTCCAGGCAGTTCTTCCAGCAGCATTTATGCCTGGCTGGCAAAATGGCCCCATCCCACAGCAATCACAGACTGGGTGAGGTTGGATCAGCTGGTGCCACCTCCCTGCTCCAGCAGGGCCATCCCAGAGCACAGGATTGTGTCCAGCTGGTTCTGGAATATCCCCAGTGAGGAGACTCCACACCCTCTCTGGGCAATCTGTTCAGGGCTCAGTCACTGCCCAGGGAAGAAGTTCTGCCTCATGTCCAGGTGGAACCTCCTGGGCATCAGTTCCTGCCCCTTCCTCTGGTGCCATTGCTGGGCCCACGGAGCAGAGCCTGGGCCCTGCTCTGAGCCCTCTCTTTGGATATTTATACACACTTATACTCTCAGTCCTGTCTTCCTGTCTTCTGGAGCAGTTTTTCGTCTGGTTTTAGGTTTATTTGGGGGCTTTTTTGTTTTTTGGTTGGTTGGTTGGTTGGTTGGGGGTTTTTTGTGTGCTTTTTTGTTCATTTGTTTGGGGT
>VWYO01011992.1:489932-501762 GCA_013400275.1 Rhadina sibilatrix | reverse complement strand
AGGGGAGGGGGGGAGAGGGGTCCTTTAAAGAACTATAGTGGGGAGGAGGTGGGGGTCTTGCAAGCGGTAGATGTGTCCCAAATGTTGCCTTTCCCATTGTGCCTCCTCCTTCCCTCACCCCTACTTGCCCTATAGTTTGCTTCAGTCCTGAGGTTCCCCTCTCCTCCTGCTCCTCACGCTGTTGTTCGGGTCCCTGGAAAGAAAAGCGGCGGAGGAGAAATACGAGGTGCAGGAAATCTGATTTAAGAGGCAAAAGCGAAGAAGACTTTTCGTTTTGTCCTAAGAGGGAAAACGAGCAAGTTCAGATATAACAAAAGGGGTTGAAAATCTTGACCCTGGATTGCAAGAACCAGCCTCGGCACACGTAGCGTGCTCGCCCTCCGGCAAAGTTAGAGCCCATGACAAGCAAAGCCAAAATTCCTAATTTCTAGACCTCGCCTGCCGCAGGTAACCAGCTTCATTGGAGCTTTCATATTTTACGTGTGTGCCAGACGCTGGAAACCCTATTCAAGACCTTTGAATCAATCCTCATTCTCCTCAAACCCAAAAACCAAATTCTTTGGGAAGAGCTGGAGATCAAAAGATTCCCTGTACATCTGTGTCTAGGTGAAAAAGATACACTCGCTCTGTGCTGGAATGGCAGGGAAAGTAGTCTTACGTTGCAGCTCCCTGTGTTTGGTGAGTGCCTTCTAGGAATGCAGCACACAACTAATCAACAGAGATGCACATCTAGAGAGCAAAATAGAAAGCTGTTTCTCATTTAAACAGCTGAAATGCAGCTTAAAGCGTCAGTTACTGGCGAGTCCTTATGGAGACACCAAACTGCTCTTAGCCAAGAGGGGAGAAAGTCCTTGAATGGTTCAGATAGTTTTCTGATCAGTTCTTAATCCTTCATTAAAATAAACGGGAAAGCTCTGTGCTGGTCCTATCTCTCAAACTATAAATATGCAGTATCTGGAGAGATGGATATTTTGGATTGAATAGGGCTGCTATGTGCACATTCTCTGGTCCCTATATTGCAAAACCAGTTATTTAGAGATGACTCTGTGTGTGTGTGTGTGACGGGGGTTGCTTGTCCCCCTCCCCCCTTTTTAAATAGACAGGGATGTATGTTATATGGTCCAGACGTTTGTTGTGAGCTACAACCTTTCAGAAAACACTCTTTGCTCTCAGGCTCGTGTGATTTGTTGCATGAGGAGTGCAAATGGTATGTAAAGTTTTGCCTTTGCATTCATTGTGCCTTCAGGAAAATATCCAGACAAGTAGGAGAGGCATTCTCAGGCACAGAAATACCTGATATGTGCAAGTTTGCAAGTGGAGAAGTGGCACAAGAAGCACCTACAAATAGGATGCAAGGAAAAGGGAAATCTAAGATTAATAAAAAATAAAAAGAAAAAAAAAAAGAAGAGAAAAAGAAAAAAAAAAAATCCTTGCCAAACAAAAGCAGCAGAGAATGGAAGAGTTCAGCATGGTCCCAGCTGCTGGTAGTAAAAAGACTGGTCTGAGATACACGTGTAAATACCAGGGGCTCTGTGTGTGAGCACAGTGGAGGGACAAAATCCAGGCATGATTGCAGGTGGTGGAGCCAAAACATGGGGAGAAGAGGAGGTACCCACAGAGCCAGGAGGGGAGTGCTTTGTGTAGAAGGGTGCTACATGTTAAGATATGCAAAACACGTAGGTTTAAGGGGGTTTGTTTGTTTTGCTCTGCTGCTGGGTTGGGGTGTTTTTTCTCTTCAGGGAACCAAAAATGAAATGGTGCATGTAAAGGTAGATAAATACTGGAGGGAAAGTGTTATACAGCAGAAATAAAGTGCTACATGTTCATTGTTGTGCACTGGGATAATAATGGCAGGTGGGACAGGCAAAGGTGGTCAGCTGGAAAGGGAAACTGCTGCACATCAACTGGAAAAATAGGATCCTTGTGGGCAGCAGAAAGTTCGGGAGCTCACAAGAGGAAGTAACACTCAAGAGTGATGGAAAAAGGTACAGGCTGGAGGCTGGATGAGGATATGAAAGGGACATACAAGGATGGTAGGGTCTGCAAGGGGGAGGTTGGGTATGGAGTGGGAGTGGAGGGAGAAAGGTGAAAGCACAAAGGATGTTTGGAGGAGGAGTTAAAATGTGAACCATTAGCTATTTGGAGAAAGGTATGGAAAATAATCAGCTACATGATGCTTGTGGGGGGCGTCAAAAGGAGACAAGTTTGATTCTGTCAAGAAATAGATACGGGGATGTATTTACAGGGAAGGTATCAGAGTATGAAAGGCGAGGCTTGCATGGTGATGGAGACATGTGCTGAGAACAGGAACACAGAGGGAAAAATGAGCTGGATGGAGATAGGGTGTGGTGAGGGGAAAAGGGTCCTGTGAGTATGTGAAGGGGTAACTGATTAGAGATATTTCAGAGGAAGCCTGCTGGAGTGTGCTGCCTGACTGCAAGAGAGGGGCAGAACTGGGGAAAAAACTGGTGTGAGGAAATTCAAGAGACTGGAAATCACAGGGGCAGGGTGAACTGCAACCAGGATATAAAGCCATGGCAGGTGTTGAGAAGCACAAGAATGAGAAAAAAATTAAGGAATGTAGGAGGCATGAATGAGGATGAAATGAAGAGCTATGTTTTCTGTAATGCCTAGGAAAGAGGTGGTTTAGGTTTACAGGGTGAGAGAGCAGAGAGTGAAGGGAAATTTGGGGCTGTGTTTCATAGTAGGCAAAAGAGATGAAGTGGTGCAAAGGCACAGTGGTTTGCTCAGCAGAGCAGGGGATGCCTCGTTACTGGGGAGTAGGAGCAACAGAGGGAAATAACAGGCAATAAGTTACAAGGGAGGCAGTTGGGGCAAGGAATGGCAGTAAGGAATAATGGGAAGACTGTGGGAGGAGGAGAACATACACAAACAAAAAGGAGTGATTTTCTGTTGCAACAGACGTTAACAAATGTGTTTATATCTCTGTGGTAGGTACTGGCTGAGCGAAACAGCAAGAGGGAATGGAACAAATGTGCTGGTGGAGAAATGACTAAAGATATAAAGGGGCAGGGAGGAGAAGGAATGAGAGGGAAAACTACCTGGAGGGCCATATAAGCCACATGGCTGTGCTAAGGTCAAAAGTAAAGTGTGAAGTGTGTGGGGAGGAGAGTGGAGTTGGGAGCTGTAGGGCATGAGGTAGAAGTGGATGGGAATGACAGTTCCTGTTACAAGGGGTGAGGAGCTAAGCGTGGGTTGACATACAGAGGTGTGGGAGAGAGGAAGGGACCTGTCAAACTGTGCCTGCTTGCATGGACTGTGCAAGGGAAGCTGAAGGGAGGCAAAAGTTGTGTTTGATAAAAGAGATTTGTGCACACAGCATGCTCGAAGGAAATGAAGGAAGTACAGGTGAGGATTCCAGACCTGGGTGTGGGACCTTGGAGAAGGAAAACCACTTATGGGGGAAGGAAGAGTGATGAGGAGTGAGAAAAAGTTTATGATGGTTTAAGCCATCTGTTGTTATCTGCCTCTTGCTGTGAGGGAGGCTAAGCAGGCAAGGGGCCCTAGGTGCATGCAGTGCAAGAGGAGACCAGATTGGGGGTTCACTGCAAGGGCACAGGTAAATCCATACAGACCTTGGTGACAGGTACACGGATACATGGAATGCTGGTTCTGTGCGAGGGCCAGGGGTGAATATGTTCAGTAGGTGCTGTGTGGATGAGACTGGCAGAGTTGCAGGTGATGAGGACAATCCAGGAAGAAGCTGAAACCCTTGGGGGGGTGTGTAAGAGCCCTGGACTGCTATGAGGGATGAAGGCCTGCGTGGCAGTCCCAAAGAGCCACCCAGGAGGCCGCGCTGATGCGCAGGCTGGCTCCCAGAGGCTCAGCGGAGCATCACGTGTCCTCTGCCTTCGTGGCACAGCTCTCCGTGTCGAAATCACTTACGTAAGGCCGGCACCAGGGGTGAGTTTCGTGAGTGCAAGGAAAGCAATGTTTGCCTTGAGAAGGAGGGTAGGAAAGGATGACTAACCGGGAAAATGGTTTGGTGCGTGGGTAGCGATAGGACCCGACGTGCTCTAGATGTACCTGCCTTCTGCATGACTTGCACTGCAGGCGGGCTCTCCTCTAGAGGTTGTGGGGTTTTTTTGCAGGCTTTTTATGAAGAATTGCTGAGTAATCCTTGGAAAATTCCAGCAGATTTAACGACAATATTTCATTTTCACTACAGCCTCATTCAGAAGCATACCAACGCACCTTGTTTTCACACATTAAAACCTCTGAATACTGCTGCTGGCACAAAAGGGCAGGGAGGTTTTCCTGGGACTAGTTAACAGAGCTCTTGGATGAACAACCATTGGGCTGAAACACACAGAAGGACTACAGATGTCAGTCAAAGGAAAGAGGAAAGCACTGGCTTTCTCCATGGCTTGAAGTAGTGCTGGAGTATGTGCAGTTGGTTGAGGGTTGAAAACATAGGATACATCTTGGGTGTCAGAGAGAAGCACTGGGAATTTATTTCCCTTCAAAACAATTGCATTTATTGACAACAGCTGTTCTTCAAATCTGGTCTAAAAAAATCTTCAAATTATGTAGCTCACCTAGGACTTTGGGTTCTTCTATGCTAAGTAGGAAAGTGCTTGTTTCCACCTATAGCTGGTGAGAAGATTGTGAGTAATCCAGTGGGACTTGCACTAGAAGAAGTCAGAGGCATCACACAGAATGTCTAAACTTAAAGGTTGAAGCCTCTGAGCCCAGTCCTTAAATAACCCATAGACCATAGTTTGTAGATCCCTCCTCTGTTCATTGCAAGGACAACTTCCTGATAAAATAAAAGCAAGTAGCTTTTGAAATGATAAGCAATTAGTGTTCATGCAGCCATAGGTTGTGTTGGGAACCCATTGTCCTGTTTTTTACACTGGTTTCCCACTGCAGAGTCCAGTTCAAGCTCTCTGGCTGGATAATTCTTCCTGTCAGTTCTTGCAGCTGGTTGCAGCCTGTGGGAAGCACCTTTCTTCTCTGGTGGGAGTGAACTTCCCACCATGGCAGGCTGCAGGTGGAGGGGATGGTGAAGCAGCTGTCCATGAGGGGGAGATGCAGTCTCAGACATTGGGATTCAGCTGGGCTGAAACCACACACCACAGCCTGCTCAGCCCACTGCCACTTGTGCTCCCCTGCCTCTGACCACTCTGCTCCCTCCACTAGGAAAATAAAAATCAAACAGTGGCATCAACCTGTCAGCTGGCTGAGAAAAGAGAAAGGGATCCATGGATTGTTGCAGGAATGGAAACAAAGCCAGCAAGAGCAAAGAAGCTATGCTCAGTGCGGAGAACATGGGGCATTTGTGCCTGCCTGGACCCTTTGCAGCCATGACACAGCCAGAGGAATCTGCTTGCAAGGGGCTGGAACATCTGAGTGTCCATGCAGATGTTTGCCTGGCCATGTGTGTGCATCTCCTGGCAGTGTCCAGGAGTGGCCAGTGGGAAGGGATGACGGAGGGGGATGGCAGCTGTTGCTGTGTGGGAGAGTCCTTGTGCATCTGTCAGTGGGGGATGCGGGGATCAGTCGCTTTCTGAGGGGACAGATGGGATGTGCGTGTGAAGAGAGAAGCGCGAAGGGTGGATATGGAGTAGTTTCAAGGTTGTGAAGTGAGTGCTAGAAGGAACATCCACAGCTATGTTCCTGACTGTATCATGAGCCTTAAGTCCATAGAGGAAGGGGAGTCCTCTGCAGGAAGCCTCAAGGGAGATTATATTTCCCAAGGAACTAAAAAAAAACCCCTCACTTGAGCTTCCAGTTCAGTTCAGAGTTTTCTTCTCTCCTTGACATGGTACAAGCAAGCCAGGAAGGGTGGCCCTTTCCTTCAGGGCAGCAAGCACTTGAAAGATCACAGCAGGACCATATACTCCTCCCTCTCTAATCTTCCCCTGCCTCTGTCTCCTCTCCACCTCTCCACACACATGAGGAAGGGTCTTTCCCAGCTCAACCTCTTAGTTTGTGCATGGAGTTCCCACCTGAGGGAAGGTGTGATGAAGCTGCGTGCGTGGGGGAAGGCTGTGTGTCTGTGCATGTCGAAACAGGGTTTGCTGGTTGTCATCTCAGAAAGGAGCCTGTTGGTTGCATCTGGATGCAGATGGGAAGGATGGCAGGTATTCCACCTTTCCATCAGGCAGAGCGTGACTCACTGGGAGTCACTGCTTGCATAGCCGCGAAAATGCGCAGATCCTGCGGAGCAAAGTCCACTTGGTTTTTTCATCTGTTAAAAAACCTGCATCAGAGGTGATGAAAACACTCTGGAAGGACTGCAACCCACAGGTTATGTGGGTTATAAGTCTTATGCCTATATAAGATTTGGAGCACTCCTCCTGTTTCCTGTGCTTCCAATGTGCATGTTGCCCATAATGGAACCACAGCAATAAACGTGTGTCTTCTCAGTTGCTCTTTCACACCTTCCAGCAAAAAAATTCCTGTATTTTGAGTCTGACCCTGCTACAGATTTTACACGTTTTATCTTACATTAGCTGAGTTAGCATGTGAGAATCTAGTTAATTCAAAAATACATATTTCTAGGCAATGCTTTACAAAAAATTCAACCACATTTGCCAAAAGTTTGAATCGATACAGTCAGAGGTAACTCACAGGGAACTGTAGGGCTGCAGAAGGAAGAAGTATTTTGTACTCTACATGAATTCAGGTTGTGAGTGTGAAATTTAAGCCCAACCACTTCTTTTGAAAAGCTCTGTGGTTGTACAAGTTTGAATACAGCATCCTTCCTGTGACTTCTGCCTCACCCAGGAGATGGACACACTTGCAAGACAAAATCAGCTTCTGTCCCCTCCAGAGACTGGTTTTGGGCAGTATTTGGTTTCTGCTCCAAAGCAAGATGAGATATTTTGGCTTTTAAGTGTCAGATATAGACCTCATAAATCTGATGGAGACCAAATCAGAGTTGTTAAGAGGGAGACATCATTTCATGTGCTGAGGGGTCTTTCCTGGGTTTGTACATTCAAAAGTTAGAAAATATTTACCAATTTCAGTGCTTTCAGCTCCTGTGAGAGGTAAAACTATTTCCTCCACTCATTTCTCAAACAATTTGCACAGTCAGATTTTATGTGACTGGCTTTCCAAATGGATGATGCAAATAACTCCATAACATAAAAAAATATTGCTGAAAGGATGGTTTTTCTTTGCTGTTTATTCATATTTGCATATTATCCCACTTAGATCCCTTAAAATCTTGAGCAACTTTCCTTCTTTGTTATTGTTTACTAAAGATATAGCTTACATATTTGACTTAAGCTGTCCTTTGTTTAAGCTCATTCTTTTCTTACAGAGTTAATATGATTTTTTTTCCTCTAAGCATATTCTTCAATTTCTTAATTATGCTTTTTCAGTTTTCTGACTTCCCTCAGTTTCATCCAAAAGTTTGTGGCACTAGAGCATTCAGGAATCAAATTGATGTTCCAAAACCAGGAAACCTCTTTCCTCTATTTGCCTGCCTTCTGCAATTACATTGACTGTTTGCACTCACTATTTTTCTCTTTCGTGTCTCCCTTCTACTGTAAAAGAATTTCTGTCTAATAAATCCAGCACTAATTCCTTGTTTAAATCATGGCCAGCTAATTTTCAATATTATACCTTTCCAACTTCCTCCCTAACATTTAATACAGTTGCTCTGAATTGATTTTTCCTAGACACATTATCTTAGGTTTTTCTCCTCTGAATCTCTTATTTTCTGCCCATTTTTCTAGCAAATCTCCATCCTTCTACATAGCATTTTTCTTCTTTCCATTCTTTCTATCCATCTACAGCCTGTTCCTTCTCCCATTTCATTTTTCTTCAGCTTTACTCTTTAATGCTTTCAGACTGAGATGATTTTGAGGTCCCTTCCAACCCAAACCATTCTATGTTCCTATGATTTTTGCAGAGTAAAACTCTTTATGAGAGAGGTGAAAACCATCTCATCATATAGGGACACCTTTAGGAAATATTGCCTCAATATGTCTTTCTTCCTACATGTGGTATAGATGTACTTAGAACAAAGTATTAATGTATTTATACAAAATGTATTCATTAATTATTGGGGCAGAGACATTTTTTTTCTGCTCAGAGAAAATCTCTGTGTTCAAACTGCCTTTCTGTGTTTCCTTGCTGTTCAAAATGCCTTTTTAAGTCTTAAACAGTCAGGAAATATGTTTAATTTTTCTGTTGAAAGACAAACCATGACAAGCTCCGAGAAAAGAAAAACAATCTAAATACTACTGAAAGATGAGTTTGGGGAGGAGTTTGGTTGTTGTTGTTGTTGTTTTACCAAAACAAAACAAAAATAAACAAAAGCTTAATGGAGTTAAGTCTTGGGAAGCTAAAGCTGCTTTTCACATCTGCTAGGATAGGGAGTGGTCTCCCTTGGAAAAGTCTGCGTTTTGGGGAAACAGAAATGTTTTTAAAGTCCAGTGATTTTTTTTCTCCTGTCTTTCTCTAGTAGGAAATCTTCCTGTTAAATGTATGGTTTGGTTTTGTTGTTTGTTTGTTTGTTTGTTTGTTTGTTTGTTTGTTTGTTTGTTTGTTTGTCAGAGGTTGTTCTCATTTGCCTCATTCCTCTGAAATCAAAATTGAATTTTCACTGTCATCTGTTTTTTGAAGCACCTTTAAGCAATCCTACTGATTTAGTTGTCCTTTGGTGAGTTCATTTGTTTACCTCAATCTCTCTTTGCACCTCTGGTTCAGACTGTGCCTTTCCTGACTCTGGTTTGACACCAGCACTTCCACTGATCTCAATGCATTTCTGATTTACACAGGATCAGGGCAAACATGGAAACCCACCTGACTGCAGGTCAAATTCTGCTCTCAGTTGCACCCAGGCAATCCTTCTAAAACTTGTGAGGCTGGGACTTTGAATTTGTGTCTTGAGGTTTGTTTCTGGGGATTTTTTTTAAACCATGAATGCACATCCAAAGCATTTTAGTATGTTGAGCCATAGAAATCAGAGAAGGGGAGAGAATATGCCTGTATTAGATAAGTGGTATTTTGATTGGAAAAATTGCAACAAATACTTTTTGTTTTGTTTTGTTTTTGTTGGAATTTGTCAGTTCCTCAGAAACCAAACATTCTCCCCTTGTTCTAATAAATCTCAACTAAGTCTCTGTGGACACCAAAGTTTAAAAACTTTTCAGGCTTCTCCCTTGCTCAGAACTCTGTGCCTTTGTTGACCCATCCATCAGCCACCCACAGACCAGGAAACTGGTGCTTGGAACTATAAGGACAAAGCCAGTAAAGCACATTAAGCTGGAGAAAACAAGGGCATGATGCTTCTGTCTCACATGGGACTCTTGGGCTTAGGAGGCAAAGAGAAATTCCTCAGGACTGGGGAATTAAACTCAACAAAATCCATCTCTAGTACAGTCTAATATCTCCTAATACGGTCTGTGCCTCTAAGATCCCAGCCAGCCAGATAGAATATTCTACAAAGCTCTGTCATGTCTAATTTTAAATTCATCAAGTGACTGGGCTTCCACCACTCCACTTAAAATTTTCATACCATCCCTCATGTAGCTTGAGTGCCATTCATTACTACAGGGTTGAGTGCTTTCCCATGGGCAAGTTGTTAGCAACAACACAGCCCTGGATGGCAGTAGGACAGCTGGCAAGAGACCATTTTAGATGAGAGGTTTGGCTTTAATTTTATTTTTTCCTTAGTTAAATTCTAGCCATTACCTTTTTGTGATGGCATTCTTTGAGGAAGAAGTGAATATAAAGTGTGTCATTGTTGAAAGCAACAGAAATATTTTTTTAATAAATAACATGTTCTTGGAGAACAGTTCTTTTTCAAAAGGAAGGTTCACTGGTGAGGCCACACCTTGAGGCCTTGGCCCAGTTTTGGGGCCCTCAGGACAAGAGAGACCTTGAGGGGCTGGAGCGTGTCCAGGGAAGGGAACAGAGCTGGGGAAGGGGCTGGAGCCCCAGGAGGGGCTGAGGGAGCTGTGGGGGCTCAGCCTGGAGAAAAGGAGGCTCAGGGGGAACCTTCTGGCTCTGCACAACTCCCTGACAGGAGGGGACAGCTGGGGGGGTTGGGCTCTGCTCCCAGGGAACAAGGGACAGGATGAGAGGAAATGGCCTCAAGCTGTGCCAGGGGAGGCTCAGGTTGGACATCAGGAGGAATTTTGTTGTGAAAAGGGTGGTCAGGCACTGGAAGGGTCTGCCCAGGGAGGTGATGAATCCCCATCCCTGGAGGTATCCAAGGGACTACTGGACCTGTCACTCAGTGCTCTGGGCTGAGTGACAAGGTAGAGATCAGTCACAGGTTGGACTCAATGATCTGGGAGGTTTTTTCCAACCTCAATAATTCTGTCATTCTGTGAAAAGCTCAGTACCATCTCCACAAGATGATGGGTGTGTCTGTAGCCTGGCAGGAACCTGGACTGTGTTCCAGGAGGTAACTCCACACAAATTACCAGGCCTACACCTTCCTTCATGGAGAGTCTCCAGAACCTCCAACCTATTAACTTTATTTCTGCTTGGATGGCAGTGCAAAGCTCTCCAGGGACAAACTGCCCAGACACCCTGCAGGCTGGTGTTAAGACATCCTGCTGTGTAAAGCAGCTCTGGTGGAGCAGCAGAGACAGCAGTTCATGAGCCAGCACCCTGCAGGGTGAGCACAGAGGACAGCCCCTTGCTGTGCCACGTCGATGCAAGCACCCTGAGGCTCCTCTCAGGTATTCAGTCTGCTTGGTGAGGCTCATGAACTAAGCTGCAGCCTTTTTCCAGCTCCCCCAGGACAACATGATCCTTTAGGATGACTGGAATCAGAAATCTTCCTGGTCCTCTACAGGAATCACAGAATGGCTTAGGTTGGAAGGGACTTTAAAAATCATCCATTTCCAGCTCCCTGCCATGGAACAGGGACACCTTCTACTTGACCAGGTTACTCCAAGGTCCATCCAGCCTGGCCTGGAAAACTGCTAGGGAAGGGGCAGCCACAGCTTTTCTGTGCAACCTGTGCAATTCTCCCAGGGGAGAATTTCTTCCTAATATCTAACTTAAATTTCCCTTTTCAGTGTAAAGCCTCTTCTCTCTTGCTCTGCCACTACATTTCCTGATGAAAAGTCCCTCTCCAGCTTCCCTGTATCCCCTTCAGATACTGGAAGGTGCTCAGAGGTCTCCATACCCTTCTTCTCCCCAGGCTGAACAGCCCCAGCTTTCCCAGCCTGTCTCCTTAGGGGAGGTGCTTCAGTCCTCTGATCAACTTTGTGGCCTCCTCTGGACTTGCTCAAACAGTTCCATGTCCTTCTTCTGTTGGGGGCACCAGAACAGGATGCAATATTCCCCAATATTCTGGGGTCATACCAGAGTCTTACATTCTGGGGTCTTACATGCGCACCACAACCTCCCTTCAGCCAGGTTCATAAATTCAATTATTTTCATTTTTATTCATGAACACCTTAAATATTTATGGCTATTTAGGGAGATTTGTTTATTCTAATTGCTTTCTGAATTTTTGTCCTGATTAAGTAATTTTTTGTAGCACTTCATGGAAGTTTATAGACTACAAAGAAGCATCCAAAATTATTTCCTGGTTACCTGGCAGATTTCCATTGATGGATTTCACTTTGGGTTTTTTCCATCTTTTCCCATCCATCAGCTTCTATTTTCCTCTTGCTGAATATTCTTGAACAGCCAGTTGCTAGCTCTGGAGATAACTAACTTAACAGAGGCCTAATTCTGACCCCACTTACAAGGAAGAAGCCTAATGGCCCCCTAGGGAATAAGTTCATCTTGAGGCAGTGAAAATTTAGACCAGAGTCAAGACCTGAGAACTCAACAGAGAAACTATTGCCAATAGCCAGGGAAATAAGAGTGGTTGTTTCTACACACA
>VWYO01011992.1:474138-489868 GCA_013400275.1 Rhadina sibilatrix | reverse complement strand
AAAAAAAAAAAAAGTTTTCTTAAAGTACAGTTTTCCAAATCCAAACTAGCAAAGCCTTTTCCAAAATTCTGCTCTGACCTGTCAAAAATTATCTAATCACAGCCTGATGCTTCTCTTCCTTGTTTGCTTCCTTGCTTGTTTGCTTCCTCGCTTGTTTTCCCCTCTCTTTTTGCAAGAAGGTGTTGGTGAGGTGACTCCAGCTCTTTCAGTTTTTCCATCCATGAAATTCTCATCCAGATGAATTATGTCAGACCAAATCTGAAAAATGAAACCCGGCGTCCTACCTTTGATCTGAGGCAAATAATCGTCGGTGCCACCGCCAGCCTTCCGCAGGAATGTGGTCCAGAGCAAAGGACTTGAAAAGAACCTCAAAGACACATCTAAAACCCATAAAACGTTTTAGCAATTTTGGGTTTTCCTCCCTTTTTCTTGCTGAAAAGGAACAGATGGGAACAGAAGTAAACTCTGCCATCTGGAAAGACTGAGGGATCAGTATGAAAGAGCCAGGTGTCAAGTTTGTTCATCACCACCCCAGCTTTGTCAGTTATCAACATCAAAACCTTGTCTCAACAAGGGCTGAGTTATACTAAAGATAAACGATTTTTCAAAGCCATTTTTTTCTGTACC
Organism: Rhadina sibilatrix; assembly: GCA_013400275.1. Taxonomy (NCBI): domain Eukaryota; kingdom Metazoa; phylum Chordata; class Aves; order Passeriformes; family Phylloscopidae; genus Rhadina; species Rhadina sibilatrix. Next base: position 489,241 of record VWYO01011992.1, on the reverse strand, counting down.
TTTTTGTCACCTAGTTGTTCAACTATATTGAAAACTCCAGTTTTGAACAGAAAAAGAAATTAATTTGAAGTTTTACATCTTATGCCACAGGAAATTGTCTGTCTTGGTCTTTCCTACCTTCCATTGAACACTGCAGTCTGGATTCCACTTAAAGTCCATTAGCTCTGTCATAACCTTTTAATATTATGCTAAATTGAATTTATATATAGGCAACTTGAACCTTGTTCTTATAACAGTTTGAAATGGAAATGTAGCACCTTTGGGTGGGAGATCAGAAGCACAAAAATCATTACAGTGCTGGTTGGTCTCTGGAGAGTCTGAATCACTGCCTTTTTTGCTTTAAATATTGTATGGGATTTTTGTGCTTTAAATATTATTGTGAAAATTATGTGTGGAAATATAGTTGTTTTTTTATATCTTTGTGTTATATATGTGTACATATATATATGGGTGCATATATATGTGCACTTACTGTACACAGAACAAAACTGAAGATGTCTTGTTCTTTATTTGAGTAGATTTTCTTTTTTTAAATATGTTTTATTTACATTTCATTTATGGGATTTCACAGCACCTTTGCTTTTAATCTTATTATTATGTAAGTGGCTATTCCTGCTTGAAGCTTTCTACTGAAGGGCATTTCAGCAAATAATTTCCCATCTGCATACTAATGAGACTGATAAAACAGTGCCTGAAAAATACAAATAAGGAACCTGGAGTGACAGGACAAGGGGGAATGGCTTCACACTGAAAAGGAAAATTTAGGTTTGATATTAGAAAGAAGCTGTTCCCTGTGAGGTTGGTGAGGCCTGGCACAGGTTTCCCAGAGCAGCTGTGGCTGCCCCATCCCTGGCAGTGTTCCAGGCCAGGTTGGATGGGGCTCTGAGCAACCTGGGACAGTGGAAGGTGTCCCTGCCTATGGCAGGGGAGTGGAATGAGTTGGTTTTTAAGGTCCCTTCCAAGCTAAAAAATTCAGTGGTTCTGTGACTCTCATATCCATATCCATATCCATATCCATATCCATATCCATATCCATCTATATATATATGTATATAAAGTTATCCAAGAGTTCCAATCCATCAATATTCCTTTTCTTCAGACATGCATGCACACTGAGTTTCCTGGTAAATACCCTCAGCCTTCTTTTGCCATCTTTTGCAGAACAATTTTGCTTCTCTTTTGCAAAATGAATCCTTCCCAAAGCCAGAGCTGCAGAAACTAGTGCTGTTTTTCCATGCATAATGCAATCCTTGATGCTGCTTTTACAAGTTGGCTCTGATTGCCTTTTGTCAAATTTTGCCTGTAGTCCTCAATTATCTCCTGTGTCTGCATATTCCTAAGGGTTTGTGGTTTGGTAGCCCAGTCAGCTGTGGTTGTCTTCTGTTTTTCCTCCAAAACATGCAATTTGTTTTGTTTCTGCTGTGCAACCTGGCAATTTTTCCTTTTTTTTTTTTTTTTTTTTTTTCCCTCTCCAAACATAAATCATGAATTTGTAGTATTCTTTTTTTTCCCTTCAGTTTGATGTCTCTGTACCCCAGCATCATTTGAGTAGATGAAATCCACAAGCTCCTCTGAAAATTCCTGAAAAAGAGTCAAATACATTGTGTAAATAAAAGTTTCTCCCAATTTATTTTTCATCTTTATATGATGCTGATCCCTTTCAAAATTTTTACCACCATCTTGCTCTTCTTCTCCTGATACCATGATAATGAAATCAGTCTATGGACCTCTGACCAAACCCCCAAGATAAAAAAGACACAATTATTGCTGCTTATGTCCTTTTTCAATGCATTCTTTATTTTTGTGAGAAGGCAAATTCTTGTTTGAGTCCCTTCTGTTTGACTTGAGGAAAGGTTAGGCTCTTTAAGGACCTTTGGCATCTCTATTTTCTCATCATCGTTTTTCTTCTCTTCATGCTTTACATATGATCTTCTTTTTCTCATTTTTCTCCTACAATGCACTGTGCCTTGGTGAGGGTTAGACAGAACTAAGACAAAAAAAAAAAAAAAAAAGGAATTAAGGGAAAAGGCATCACTGTATTCCTCTTTCAAAAAGACTGAAATTGAAACCATTTTTAGTGGTTAAAATCAAGATTGGGTTTTTTTTTTTCAAAGTCCTTTAGAGGCACAGAAAAAGAATTGCTTTATCAGACTTCTGCACTGCATCTCCATCTGCTTAATCAGATGATGATTTAACAGTTTTGTTTACTCGCCTTCCCATTTAATGAAAGAGTTTTAGTACCTCTGACCCTTGCTATGTTCCCTTCTAGATGTTTGCACAGATTTAGTACAATGGCTGTCTTCACCTCAGAATTCCTTCTTCTCAATCACAATTGTGTCAACATTTCTTCAGCTGTGCTTCTTTTGCTCTTGACAATATCTAATTTCCTTGCAATTAAAGATTTTCTTCATGTAAAAAATAAGAATAAAAAAACCCCACAACAATAAAGAAATCCCAAACTTTAATCTACAGCCTAAAATGTGAATTTAAAGCAAGTTAAAAGGATGGGACCTTAAAGATCATCTTGTCCCAACACCCTGCCATGGGCAGGGACACCTTACACCAGACCAAGTTGTTCCACCCTGCCATGGGCCTGGCCTTGGACACTTCCAGGGATGGGGCAGCCACAGCTTCTTCTGGGCAACCTGTGCCAGGGCCTCAGCACCCTCACAGGGAACAATTTCTTCCCAATATCCAAACTAAACCTTCTCTGTATCAGTGTGAAGCCATTGCCCCTTGTCCTGTCACTCCAGGCCCTTGTCAAGAGTCTCTCTCCATCTTTCCTGTGGGCTCCTGCAGGTCCTGGAAGGCCACAACTGGGTCACTTCTCTTCTCCAGGCTGAACAACCTCCAGTTCTAAAGCAATAACTGCATGGTTAAAGAACAGTTCCATTCCAACAAATATTTTCATATTTACTTTGTTATCATACCTGATTTTTAACATTTATTTAGAAGTAACTGGGAGCCAGACCAGACTGGCCTTATGCTGGAGAATTCTGGAAGAGCAGGCACATCTTTTTTCTTTTTATTTTTTTTGTGTCTTCTGATGGTTACTTGCCCTGAAATAATTCAAAGACAATTTTCCTCTCTAATTCAGAAGGAATATCAATCTGTTGTCCAGTTTAATTTTATTTATTGCATGTTGCAGTGAGGGAAGCACTTGTTCACTGCAATCTTCAGTGCTGACAGCCCAGTTTGTACTGTCCTCCTACTTAGTGCTTCTGTAAACTCAGCAAACTCAAAGTCTTGTAGTGAGGACCTGCTACTGGAAAGTAAATGCAATTATCTGACTTGCTGATCAGTCCAGCTGTTTCAGAGGGATCAGCAGTTCCTGAGAGTTATAATCATGCTGTAGGGGAAGAGTGGGACCAAAGCTTTCAGGCTCTTTCACCCACAACAAGCTGGAACTTGCACTCACAAAGAACTTTAAGTGAGTAAATTCCTTTCATCACCTGGTTGTAGAAGGGTGTGCATCTGAAAAATGCAGCCCTTCTCACTGGCCATGGGTATGTGGGTTTTTTTTTTTTTTTCCCAAAGAAAAAGGTCCTGCCTTTTTATCAGGTGAGAATCTTCAAGTCATGCACTGAAGATACCAGATGACAGACAGCTAGTGCTCACCACAGAAAAATCCCTTAAAATTCTTTAAAAAGAACTGGACCAGCTTTACCACGTGTGTTTGAATTGCCAGGTTGTACCAGGATACAACTCACTGGGATATGTGTTTTCATTTTGAACCCTTGCTCTGCAAATATCTCTGGGTGGGAATTTGTCAGGCAGTGGTCTGCCCATGTCATAATGAATTCACAGCCAAACCAGTTTGAATGAATGCTTTAAGGAAGATTCCTTGAGCTGTAATTAGTAATGCATTGCTAGAACCCAGGTACTGCACATTTAAATACTTCTCCACTGGTTCTTATTAGTAACACATTGCTGAGCCCCAGCACAGCCCTCTGACATCCATTCAGTTGTTTATTCACTCACTCATTCATTCACTTTTGTTTCGGAGAGCAAGAATATTTCTTTATATTTTTCCCTTTAAACACTCAGCTCTTGGGGTATAGGCTGATTTCCTCAGATGAACAGAACATTTCTGAGGGATTTCAGTTGAAACAAACTTTGTTTTTCATGGATCAGGTGCAAATCTGTTTTAGCCTCTGTCTCCAAAGCACTACAATATAAATTTTGTGGGCGCATTGATAGAAACCACCTTTCTATTTACACATAAAAAATGCTTTTATGTTGACCTATGTAGTTTCAGCTTATAGANGGAAAGGAAAGGAGAAAGGAGAGGAAAGGAAAGGGAAAGGGAAAGGGAAAGGGAAAGGGAAAGGGAAAGGGAAGGAGAAAAAGAAAAACCATTTGGCCAGTGCTCAGTCCTCAGTCCCCCTTTTTGGTTTCCTTTCCATAATCACTCCTTGAAGCTCATGCACTTTTTAGGGGACTTCGGACTTCGATCTGAGGGTGGTTATTGTAAATTTGTAAAAATACGTATCTGTGTGGGGACTTCTTGAAAGTCTTGTAGAGGATGAGACAAACCCATTCCACCCATTTAGCAGTACAGCCTGACATTTTGGAATATCCAGCCAAGCAAGGAATAAGGTGATCAGGACCAAGCACCTAAAGAGGCACGTGATAGAACTGCTCTCCTTTTCCAAGAGGGGACCCTGCAGATCTTTCAGTTTGCAGGAATCTTTGCTTGCAGCAGCTGGTGGAATCTCAAAGAAGATGGAAAGGAGGATGAAGGGTTGCCAAAACAGGCTTCAAAGTGTCTTGCTGTGACTCTGACCAAGTGCTTACAACAAACTGTCCAGGAATAAGTTCCAGCTCAAAAAAAGCAGTCGCTTCGTGGAGGTTATTTGGCATGTCTGCCTGAATAACAAACACACTGGGGTGGTGGCAGAGCTGTCATAATTCACTTAAAGCTAGTTCTCAAAGCTCAATTTCACCCTTACAGAGACCCAGCTTTGAGCCCTTCTTCCTCTTAGGGCCTGTTTTTCCAAGAGCTCAGCCTTAGTCCAGCCTCCTCCCCAGTCTTGTAACAGAATGAGCTTCAGAAAGAAGGAAAAAGGGGAATTCACTGAATATTTTAATATTTTTGACATACTCATTCAGTTCCCCACACCTTAATGCTCTGCATTGATCCAGTGATATCTGGGCCATGTGTGGTGGTGCCAGCAGTTTCCAAATTTGTGCAAATACCCATGAAACATGGCTTGTTATGCATAGCTTGGCAGTTCAGTTTAGAGAGTCTGCCAAAAGGAGACAGGAGCCTTATCAGAAGGAGACAGGAAATTCTCAAGCAAATTTGGGAGTTGACTTTTGAGCTGGGAGTGTTGACAGGCACAGATCCCTCTGTCTGGCAATTATCAATTCTTCCTCTCATAACTACAGGGAAAATCCAAGTACCTCGAATTTTGACTGGGCAGGAGGTGTGCCCAAGACCTGCTTCTCCAGAGCCATTCTATTCCTGCAGTTCTGGTTCTGACCTCAGTCCAAAAGTGCAAGGGTCACATTTCCCTGTTCCAGACATCTCAGAGCAGCTTTTGTTGCTTATGAAAGATTTCCACCCAAACACAGTAGAAGTTTCTAAGCATGTCTGACAAAACTATGTTTTTGTCAAGATGTGAATGCAACATTTAATCTGGATTTAAAACCTTGCCTAGGAAATGTGAGAGGTGCTGCTGCAAAGCAGCAGGTTGTGCTTCCCTGTCAGGTGTTCATGTTTTTTTATTATTATTATTTTTCTCAGCCATACATCACTTTGGCTCTGCCAAATACCTACATAGCTGTGATCAGCCCTAGCCACGAGGATGTTCATCTCTTTGTTTTAGTGTCTTGTAGGACTGCTTCAGCAGCAGACAATGCATTCAGACACTGGCAGGAGCAGGATCGGACACAAGGTGAATGACAAATTCTCTTGAAGTGGAAAACTTGCTTGATTTTCCGCTAAATTATTCTGTCCCTATTGGCAGTTTGCTATTTCCACAGACTTGGCTCATAAATATTGGATGTCTGCCTAGCTGGGAAATTGCATTTCCATTTTCAACACCTGCTATGTGCTAGACTTCTATGAGAGTGCTTAGCTGGCTCTCTGCAAAGAGGGGGTGTGCTTACAGTTAGCGTTGTTACCTGTGAGTGGTTTTAAAACGTGCTTAATTCTCACCCCAGTTTTACCTTTCCAAGACAACTCTAGTTCTCTATGAATCCTGGAGTTCCCAGGTTTTTTTGCTATTTTTACGCCATCCAGTGTATCCCAGTCAGACATAAAAGATTCCGTGCTCTTCCCTGACAATCCCAGGCTCGGATATTCCTGGCGGGTCTCTCCCTCCACTCACGGCTTGCGCAGTGTGTTTGTTAAGGAGTGTTTAGGAAGAGGCAGTGTTTGCATTGCATGGCACTGTATGTATAGAGGGCACAGAGCACTCAGCAGATCCACGGAGGTGTTATGTAAACAGAGGATGTTTATCATAATCGTGATTATACGCGGTCGCATAGAATTATTCATGGAAGCTCGGAAACCACCGTTGCATGTTTTGTTTACCAGATCTCAATAACTATTTTAGTAAGACAGCCAGGCCCAGGGATAAATGCATTCCCTGACAGGCTAGGAAACCTGGATTTCTGCCCATACACAGCATGGGTACGGAGTCAATGTCATATTCTGGGTTTTTTCTTACACAATGAGGCATAAATAAGCAAAGGAAGAAAAAAAGTTTTAAAAAACTTAAGCCAGTTGTTTTCATGGTAGGTTTTGGGGGATTTTTAAAGATCTGTTCTCTTTTGCTGTCCAGTGAGCTTGCAAAGACCATTAATTCAGAACTAGGCATTAATGCAAAAGTTGAAATAACATCACAGTATTTCTGTGCGATTTTTGTCATCTATTGACCATAAATTTATAAATACATTTTTGTACATGGAGCACACCTGCCTCTCCTCTTGCAGCAGCCTTAGGAATATCATAGAGTAAAAGATTCAGTCAAGAAAATCACACAGAATCATAAATGGAAATAAAGAGATCACCATTTTCTTATTCATGAGCTCCTCCCTGTAAATAAACGTTTGTTTATCCTGTTCTCATCAGCCTCCAGTGATGAAAATTACATGTTTTCTAAGAAACCTGTTGCTGTTAGAAGGACACCCTGTGCCTGCTTGCCTGGTCCTTCAGCCAAGCAGTTCTTATCTTGCTGCACTGTCATGTTAAGAGGGACAAAAATCTGTTCTGGCCACTTGAGCTCATGGGGGTTTGGCTCATATCTTAATTTTCTCCTCATGAAACAATCACTTAGAAAGAGAGGTACAAGTACAGGTCTCACTCTGTTGCAAGGCTATATTAGTGACAGGATTAGGCTGGAAAATTAAGACACATTTGCTGAACAGCTCATTGATGTTCTCCTGAATCTTACTTTCAATTGCACCATTCAGCTTCGTCCTCAGGTTGAAGCACTTGAGGTCCCTCTCCATTTTTACATTTTTGTAGTGCTGGATCCAACAGCACCATGCAAAGCCTCACCTGCTGGTCCTCACAACTGCATCATGTAGGCAAGGTTCCTCCTCCCTCTGGTACAACCATGAAAAATAGAAGGATAGAGTTCAACTGACTGATGAGCAAAGTGGCAGGAGATTCCTGTACTTAATGCATTTTTTGCTACAGCCTTCAAGTACGGGTTTAACTTACAGCTGGCGGAAGAATAAAGATGAAAATGCAATTTCCTGCCTCTCAGACTGAGTGAAATACACCTGGGAGTGAACAGGTCTAGGGAACACAGTTGTCTGGAGTCCCTGAAATGAAGGCTGGGTGGCACATGAGTTTTGCTGCTTTTCATAGGAGCACATTTATCTGCTGTGTTCTTTCCTCTGGGCACTGCTAAAGGTTATCACTGCCCCAGCTTTTATGCTAGTTTCAAACATTTTTGCATTAATCAGCAAAGATATGAACTTTTCCTTGAAATGTCTGCATATTTACTGTCTTGCATGACATATGTATATATCATTACTGGATGTTGATAAGAACAAACGAGAAGGAAATATTTAACAGACCCAAACAAGCACTATACTTAGCCTGTGATTTATAGGCTTAAAATGGAGTCCAAATGCTAGTGGTGGGAGCCTTGTAAGCTGCATGTGCAGTATTGTGTTCTGCATCAGCACTTAAAAATGAAAAATTAATTTAATGAAAAAATAATTAGCTCCATTTACTTGGGCTACAATGAATATCTTCAGTGCTTTATGAATTACTGAGGTGTGGTTACATGCCAAACTAAAAGCAAAGTAAAAAAACCAAAACCTAAACACCTACAAGAAAACTCCTCTCTCCATTTGACAAGACATTTTGAGTCAGAGACCAACATGTGCTTATGCCATCACAGTCTGGATAAGGCACAACACAGCATTGCAGAGTGCATGAAAACAAATTAATTCACTGGGAAAGTCCTTTGCAGGTCACTCCTGGAAGGCAAAGATAATGATCTCCATGTTCAGCCCTCTCCAAAATAATCACCCAGCATCATTTCAGGGGGTCAAGTGGTGTCAGAAGGAGGTGGAACCAATGGAAAAACTTTCCAGTGTCAGACTTTCATCTGTTACAACTAAAACTGAGGATTTAACACATAATAGGACTGAAGGAGAGGAGTGGAGAGTTTTCATACAAAAAGAAAGCATAAACAGAGAGAACCTGCCTTCAGAGAAAGTAAAAGTACTATTTCTCTTCTGACCACTCTGAAAGCAAAGATATTAGAACCCTATACACCAATCTAGATGAAGTTAATGGTGAGATTCCTACATATTTTGGCAAATTTTGGGCTTATACTGAAACTTCTGATGTTTTATGGACAGGCTGCTGGCATGTGGGTCAAAGGGATCCAGTCTTGTCCATCTTATTCCAGAAATTAGGCAAACAGTTGATCACAGACCTAGGGGCTCACAGCCTGCTTGTCCTGGGGAATCAAATAGGTAGGCTTTCGGCATGCTGAAAATTTTCTTGCTCTCTCCCCTTCCCAAGGCCTGTGAACTGGAAAGCAGGCTCAAGGCAAGGTAAAATGTTGAGGCAGATAGGAATCAAGAATAAGCTATGCTGGCTAGTGCTTGGGGAGACAAGAAACATTGCTGAGATGGAGTGTTTACAGAAAAAAATCTCACAGCTCATATTTGTATTATGCATTTATAAATTCCTGGAACTCAATTTTATAGGGTTTTTGATTAATGGGCTGGGCTGCAGTTCAGCTCCAGGCCTATTCAACTTACTGTACTGGAACTGAGCAAGACGTGCACAAGCCAAATATGAGCACTACTACTGGACTTGTAGTGATTTAAAGGTGCTTCTTTGCTCAAAGGCATTGCTGGGGTGGCTCTGCTTATTGTAGACGTAGAGATCAAAGTCAAAGCAGGGCCTCTCAGCAGCCTTCTTAAAATCAGAGTCATGTGTTTGTCTCAGATGCCTCCACAGAAGAAGGGCTGAAGAACAATGAAAGGCACTGTGATTTCCCCAACACCTTTACAGCAAAGCAGGTGCAGGGCTTGTTGATGTATGGATTCTCCTAATTATATATTTATGTCACTTCCATCACAGTATCTTCCAGGAGCATAGCCAAATGCTCCACATCCTTGTGCTGGTCTTGCATGCCAAGTGTTCCCACACTGTGGTATTTGACATTAGTGCTGTTTCTCCCACACTTCAAAGAAGACATCTGTGGTTATGGCTGGCAAATGCCAGCTTAATTGTTGATTATCATGGTAATGTAGTCAAAGCAGTCTCGTTCTGCTGAGGTGGGAGTCACTTCATTAAATACAGTCCTTATGGCTGTTAGGATTTGTGAGGCGAAACGGGATGCCTCTAATTTATTGGTGTGCCAACTGGAGTCAAATGAAGGCAATGTGAAAAAAACCCAACAACAACAACAAAAAAAAAACCCCACCCAAAACTGTATGGGAAAGCTGAAGATTTGCCAACATTGAGAGAAACTTCTACAGACCACACCATGGCCTGTGGTCTTCCCAGACAATGCAGCTTTCAACTGCAAGGTGGAATCGCTTTAGAAAGTGAAATATCCCTTTGATCCCAGAGCTGGGATGTGAGAACAGGATCCCTGGCATATTTCACCCAGCCTCCTGCAGTCACTTCTAGCAGTAAATAAAACAGAAGATTGATAATCATTGTTGATAATGCAGACCTTTAAAAATACAAGGGACCCTTTAAAAACATAGGATCCAGGCAATTAAATCTGTTTGAAGCTCCATGTCTCTTCCTCCATGCACTGTGTGAAACAACAACAACAAAAAGGAGCCCACCCACCGCTGCACACAGAGTAAATCCTGGAAAACTGAATTTTCAGGTAAAAATTAATACTGGAAAATTGATTCTAAGAAAGAGTTTCTCCTCTAGGGGTTTGGCTTTGTGTTTATAAAAACAAGAAACAGTTGTGATGATGCTGGCTTACTAAATAATCCCAGACAAAAAGAAAAAAAATTAGAAGGTATAAAGTTGCTGAAATTCATTTAATTACACATATTCAGTGTAATGGGCTTGACATGAAGACAAGTTTAGTCTGGTTTTAATGAAAACGTTACTAGTTTTTATGACTGCTTGCACTTGGATGAATGTCCTTTATTGTTAAATATAAGTATTATACATAGGTGATTAGCACGATCTATTTATGGCAGAATTACATCTGTTTTTTTAATTGGGTTCCTTCATTACTCACCCTCAATTAACTTCATTTTTTCTTAGCTCTTCTTATTTTCTTCTAAGCTTTGCAAAGCATAGTGGTTGTGATTTCCTACTCAGGGCACTATTTTGAAAGATGAGCTGTGTGGAGCGACTTACGTGTTTCCTTTTAGAGAAAACTTCCCTTCATGTCTGCTGAAGTCCTTGCTTCCAGATGGTTCAAATATAAAGCAGCATTTTTCTTGCCGTGCCACACTGTGATGGTTCAGTCACAACCGGGGGCTGCCAAGCAAATGGGACCCTGATTTGTTATTTCAGAAGTCCCTGCTGCACAATTTAAGGGTGCCAAGTGGGTCAGGCACCAGGCAGACACTGCAGCAGACGGTCAAGCTCCAACAGGAGTGACAGACAGTCATAAAGTTGCCATTTTCATGGGAGAATTATGGTTAAAAAAAAAGGAAAAAAAGAAAAAGAGAAAAAGAAAAAAAAATTACTACCCAAGTACATTAACCCTGGAGGAAAGAAAGAGGTGCTTTAAAGAGGAAAGGAAAAGATGTTGGAAGTGTTTTCATATATCTATAGACTGTCAAGATTTTGGATTCATACACATTCCCAGACTTACAAAGCAGGAATGACGTGAGGTTATGTATTTGGAAGTACCAGAAGTTAGAGTTTAGCCTGAGGATGCAGAAGACCACTCACACCGGATAGTTCAGGTTCACAAACTGGTGATCTGTGCCACCTTGGATGCCACGCCTGGGAGTACAGGAGAGCAAAAGGTGAAGGAGGCACAAGTAATCTCACTGCTCACCTCCCAGAATTCAGGCATCCTTGACACAGCCTTGAGATGAATGATGTGAAGAAATGAGAGCCCCCACTGCTTGGTCTCGCGGTGGGTTTGGTGGGTTTAGGGGATGAATTCCAGTCTCCAGTATCTTAACATTCAGTATTACTGAAAACATGAAGGATTAGGGAATACCAGAGGGATTGTGTATTTTCATCCTGACTCATTAAGTAATTCTGTGTAAGCGTTCCCAAAGGTTTCCCCAGTGTTTCTCACAGCTTTATCAGTCCAATTCCATCGCTCCAAAAGGAGACAGACAGACTCCTTTTGGAGAGCTAGACTCCTAACTTCTTGTGGAGCTGGATTGGTTCTGAAATGTGCTGCATGCAGGATACACAGCTGTTTGCTTAGAATAATGAAAACAGCTGAAATTGTATTGAGAAAGTGCATGGAAGCTCATTAATTGGAATTTTTTGGGGTTTTTTTCTTTGAGTTGTATTCATTTGATGGTTCATGTTTCTGGCTGTCAATTACAAACCAATGACCAACAGAAAAGTCATAAAAGATTGAGAAAAACACAGAATCACAGGCTCTGATTATGTCATGTAACCTGTGTGATAGGATAACAAAGACACTCTGCTTTTGGGATCAGTGAAACCATGACTACTTAACACTATTCATACTTGTAATTTAGTTATCTATGTCCATTTTTAGGGTGATACATTTTTTTCACTAACATACTTTAGTAACTAGATACAATTTTCATGCTTTCCTGTGCAAGTTATTGTGAAAATGGGAGGAGAGGAACTTGCTGAAACATTGCAGTGATTCCATCCATCCCTAACCAAGAGACATATTTTTTTGCAGAACAAAATTATCAGCAAAAGGTACTTCTATACAGACTGCATGTGCTAAATCCCTTGGTGTTCCTATTTATCTGTGCAGGGAATATAAAACCAGATTCTCTTTTTTATCAGTCCCACATTCCAGGGAAGCTGCGTCTTTGACAGGCTACGTAGGAGCAGGACTTTTCCAGCTGGTAGATGCACTCATCCCATTAATTCTCCTCAAATACCTATCCTGTCCAAAAATGTTGAGCCATTTTCTAAGGCCATCAAAGCATGGGGGCTTTAAGTCATTGTCACCTCCCAGAGTGTTAGAGAGCTATTTGGTTATTCATCCTGAAAGCTGTAAAGGCAGCAAAACATCTCTGTCAACTGGGAGGTGAGCACTTTTATCAGAGTTTGGAAATCCTTCCTATCATACTGGTTTTTCCCCCTTTTTTCTGGAGGGGATGATTCACTGAAAGGAACTGAACATATTTATATTCTTTCTTGAACTAAGATCTTGTCTGAGCCAAAGATCTAACTAAGATTTTTGAGGTTTTACATGTAGGAGGGGCAGATCCACAAGAAAACATCATTACTGTGATCACCCCAAACATTTTCACATTGATAACAAAGGGAGTCAGCACACAAGGTTTCTATGGTTACACATGGCCATGTAAACACTTACAGAAAATTAAGAGGGTCCCTTTTTTTTTTTTTTTTTTTTTTTTAAACTAAAATTGATTCTGTGTGGCCTTATGTAAAAACAAGTAAGGAGCTGGGATCAAAAATTAGTGTCTGGGTAAATTTTGTTAGCAAAATCAGTATCATGGTTTACATAGACAAACCAAAATATGAGAAAGCCAGGTTGGATGGGGCTCTGAACAACCTGGGATAGTGGAAAGTGTCCCTGCCTATGGAAGGGGGTCGGAATGAGATGGACTTTAAGGTGCCTTCCAACCCAGGCAGTTCTATGATTCTCTGATCCTATGACCTACTAAAACATCAGCAAAACACAGTCAACTATACTCCTGCAGGTGAGGGCTGAGTGGGTGCACACCTTTCTCAAGCACTGTCCAAGCTACCCACAGACCACTTGATCACTGTCTGCATCAATCGTGACTCTCCCAGGTCGGTGTCTGGCAGCATCACTTGCAGCTATGTTGATAAAAACCTTCATTACAGATATTCTGCAGCTAGGGAAATAATGGCCAGCAAAAACCTACTTTTCCCTAGTTTTTATTTTTAGTTGTTGTGACACAGATGAGTGAAATGTGCAGCTGAGACAAATATCTAAATATATTTTTTGCCCATACTTGAATAAATCCAGGGATCCCTGGGTACAGAGCTATCTTCATCTCCCACAGCAGCTCCCACCACAAATATAACCTCTCAGTTTTGACAGTAATCACAGTATCTCAGTAGTATCATTGGGATTAATTACTTTCATTCCCATTTCACAGGTAGAAAAGCAGCCTTAAAAAGCTGTGTTCTTCCTTTACCTCAGAACCACTAAATGCATTCTAATTGCAAAACAAACAAATCTTTCAACTCTCCTACTGAATCAACCTCAGCAAACACACCTCAGACTAAAACGAACGTGTTTAGTCTTTACTGGTGCACCATGCAGCAGCTACATGTTCACCAGTAATGCTGCAGGACAAAAAAAAAAAACAAAAGAAAAAAAAAATTAAGTTAATTTTAGCAGGATAAACAAGTCCTTAATGTCTTTCCCAAACTCATGAAGGCAATTCCCAGGGGACTTGGGAGCTGAACACAGGTTAGTGACATAACCACCGGACACTCCTTTCTGACTAGCTGACCTCTGAGGAGAAATCCTGCAAGATTTCCAGGAACCATCAGCTTTTCCTTGGTCTCAGCAGGACTCGAAGTCCTGAGCACTCGGAATGCCACAAACACAGTGCCGAAGCCTAGTTAATGTAAGACCATGGGTGTTGGCAACATTGACATACATAAACCCGTTTGAAAAGCACTATTTTAAATGTGTCGTGCATCCTTCACTCAGCTGTGGTGTATTTTTAATTACTATTGCAGTAACATCTGGAGGCCATGGTCAGGATCTGGCCTCACTGCCCCCAGACCGTGTGAGACACAACTGTTGTGTGTTGCAGTGAACGAGACCCCGCAGAATTCCTCACGTAAGGGGAGAGGAAATGGGGACATGCTTCTGGCATCTGGGGCTGGCAGGCAACCAGGATGCTGTGGGATTGTCCGATGGGCGCGTGTCCAGCCGGGAGAAGGGCCACAGCACGAGGGCTGCAGCTGAAAAGAAAACCTTCTCCCGAGTCTGCCTTCACACACAGCCCCACGGGGTGAAGCCAGCCGGCTGCAGGGCAGGCACATGACACTGCTCCTGCTCCCTGACCTCAGTTAATCCAGCCTGCAGGTTCTCCGAGCAGGAGGTGCTTGGTAGGGGCAGGAGGGTTGGATTTCCCTGCCAGGGAGGCACGGGAGCATCACTGGGTGCTCGAGATCCAACAGCACTCACGTCCCAGCACACAGCAAGGCACCAGCCTCCCTCCCTCCCAAAAAGCTCAGGATCCAAGAGAAAAGGCTGAACACCCAGCTTAAGAAAACAGGGCCAGGGAGGGGCAAGGCTGATGAGAGGAGGGGGTGTTTCTCTGGAAGGAGATGGGAGCTCGGTTCCCAGATATGCCCTCAGGCAGTCTATACCAGCAAACACAGCAGTAAGCTGTACTTGTAAATATATATTTTCACTTACTCAAACTGTAAACAGTGATGACAGCTGGGAGAAGAGCAAAGATGGGTAGGAGGGAGGAGAAGAGATTTTTTCTTAATTTTTTTTTTTTT
>VWYO01011992.1:446308-464404 GCA_013400275.1 Rhadina sibilatrix | reverse complement strand
AAAAAAAAAAAACAAAACCACCCAAACAGAAACTCTTTTGCTTTCAATGTAAAATCCTGCAAAATAAGGATATATTGAAAGTCAAAGCTGAAAACAGTTTTCCTTTCGAGTTTCCTAATTATCAGAAATACTAACAAATAGTGGTTTAAAACGTCTCTTTTTCCTTCAGGTTTTTGTTGGTGGGGTTTTGTTTGGTTTTTGTTTGTTTGTTTGTTTGTTTGTTTTTCTTAAAAAATGAGTTGCCCAGTGGCAATGTAAAAGTAAAAACATGTCTCACCATCCAGTATCACAGGGTCTTCAGGAGGCTGCTCTTTCATAGCCTAACAGGAGAGGGACAAAATTCTGATATTATGAGAGGTGCTTCCCTTTCTCTTCCTGCTACCAAGCTAAACAAAATCCACCTCTGGCATTTTTAAATAGAACAAGCAGGACAATCTGTTACAAGGCCAGTCTTGAAGCCCCCAGAATTGTGGGGAAGTGAGAGAAGTGAGTTTCATCTGGAAGGCTGCTCTCAGCTTTAATTATGGACAACTTAAATCCACAAAGCATCTCTCTGAGAAAAATAAGAGGAACTGCAACTACTGCCTGACTTTAATACAAAACAATCAGCCCTGGTTGAGCCAAAGTAGGTCCAGGTTGACTTGAAAGGTTAATGGATCTTCAAACTATTTCAAGAAAAGACTGAAATGGAGTTTCCGTGCTGCGAGGAAACACGAAACCCAGGCCTCTTTGGTGTGGCTTTGGGTTTGTTACAAACATCTTGCAGAGCTTGAAAACTGCTTTTGATGATCGGCCTAACTTCCCTTTCCTTAGCTTAATCCCAGTTTTCCTGATTGCACTCCTCTGCCCCACCCTAAAGCGAGTGTTCCCCTTCCCCAGTGCTTACTCTATCCAGATCTTTGCCCTGGGTTTTTCTGTCATGCCCCTTCTGCCAGCTCAAGGCAAATGCTTGCACCTTCAAGGCAATTTCCTCAAAGGTCAGTTTTACAACCCTTTCAGTCACTTTTGCTTATCTTTCCTGATTTTCTTTTTGTATGGCAATACCTCTCAATTTTCAAGCAGTTTTCCTGGTTTTACTGCTGTGCTACAGGAAGCAGCAATTCCCTTCCAGCTCTGCAATGAAATGCCCTGGTATTTGCATTTATTAAATACTGTGCTTTCCTAAAGTTTTAGATTGTTCCTGGGTCTGATCAGGTATTGCTCCTTTCTAAGTTTCTTTTCCCCTCTGTATATCACTGTAAATATCAATATTTCTCCAGCACATGAGCTTTTAATTTCTACTTCGGCTTTCATTTTGTAATTTTCTGCCAATATTTTATTTCTCCATCTCCCCAGCAGAGATTGTATTTCTCTTCACTCACTGCTGTTTGCATCCCCTCCAAATTCAGCTGCAAATTTAATTTGTTTGTTGCTTAGCCCTACTGCTATTAACAAACAGCAATGAAAAGATTAACTAACACACAGTACATCGGCTTAAATTATCCACTACCATGCTTTACTTCTGGAGCTTTCTATTCTTCTATTTGCAAATTACTTCTGAGGAAAAAAACATGCAAGCGCAAAGATCTGGGCAAATCTTCTGCTTTTTGTAAAATTAGCACAGGTCCAGTCAAGTCAAGCTATTTATTTAGCTGTGGACACGACCTTTAGATTTCTTTGTACTTTGGGCAGTTTTCAGAGTTACACAGTGAATAATATGAAGCAATACTTCAGCTTTTCTGGAAATTATTTTCCCCACTACAGTTTTATCTCTAGGATGGCATTGGTTTTATTTCCCTGTAATTTATGCTTTTCACTGAGAAATAAAACTTTCAAACAACATTACAAGTGGACTTCCCTGATCCGGCCAGTGCAACATGAAAATCCCAACTGGTCTCACCTTGGAAATATCAGCTGATTTCTGTGTATTCCAGTTTCTGCTCTTTTAAAAAGGGAACAATGGCAGTACTGCTACTTTGTCAGTAATAACCAAGAGAAATACTTAGAGATTGCTCCAGTATCAGTGATGTGAGGATCACAGAATGGCCTGGGCTGGAAGAGACCTTAAAGGTCACTCTGTCCCACCCTCTGCCATGGGCAGGGACACCTTTCACTATCCTATGTTGCTCCCAGCCCCATCCAACGTGGCCTTGGATGCTTCCAGGGATGGGGCAGCCACAGCTGCTCTGGGAAACCTGTGCCAGGGCCTCACCACCCTCACAGAGAACAATTTCTTCTTCACATCCAATCTAACCCTTCTCTCTGTCAGTGTGAAGCCATTCCCCTTGTCCTGTCACTCCAAGCCCTTGTCAAGAGTCTCTCTCCATCTTTCCTGTGGGCTCCCTTCAGGCACTGGAAGGCCTCAGTGAGGTCATCCCGAAACATTTTCTTTTCCAGGCTGAACAATCCCAATTCTCCCAGCCTTTGCTCTCTCAGTAGGGGGAAATCAGCCAGCTCTTTGAGGGAGAACCCAAAGGATGTCAGGGCATATACCTAGAGTAATAAAACACTATAATCATTCCATAGAGTTCCTTCCTTTGCAGATATAGGAAGTAACAAACAGACATTTTTGACTTGACAAAACTATTCCAACACACCAGGGAAATTGGGTTCCCAGCCTTCAAAGCTCTCGTTCTGACCTCCTCAATACACAGATTAATCAGTCAGCTGCTTAACACAAAGTGATACCACGGCAGTCGGGGCATAGACAGACAGGTGTAAACATGTAAATACATCACAAAAGTGTCAGTGAGGGATGGAACTGGAATGGAAAAGGACCTCGTTGTGACTGAGAAAAGGCTGCCTCCTCCTGCAGCTGACTACAGACCTGGGGATGTAGCTGGGATGGCTGATCCTGCACCGGACATGATTAATAGCCCAGTCCCCCAGTGGGATTGTGAGAGGATGCTGGGGAGTGCCAAATGCCTCCAGGGAGCTCTCAGGTGCCCTGGTGTCGGTGGCGGGGGAGGGAGGTGCAGGGCCAAAACCTGGCAAGAATTGACTGTGCACAAGGTGTGAGAAGCAGCAGCTGTTCCAAAGAGTGAGGTAAGCATGGAGGAACTTCTCCTGACCTTTCTCTTGGAATCAGGCAGGTATGTGTACAGCAGCCTCCTCCTGATCTCCAAAAAATACAGACATATCTGGGGAAGGATCAAATGTAGGCACACACCTGCCATTGCAATCGCCTCTGTGACTCTACACAGCTCATCTGACAGCTCAGGGCACAGGCTGCTCCTTGCAGCAGAGGTGTGATCACAAAACTGGCCCTCAGGAAGATGTCACCCGTTGGGAAAGCTTTCTCCAGTGACCAGTAGGGTCATGGTCACCCCCACAGCATTCTGGGTTGGTTCAAAGTGCAGAGGAGTTTTACATGCTTGTGTGAGCAGCTGTCCTGCTGTGTTTTGCTCAGCCAGTTGTTTGAAGAAGAAAAGGAAATGTCAGTGACTCTGGGGGCTGAACTCCATTTCCACAAGAAATTAGGTATATACCATTCACTGGAGGCTACTGGGGCTCAGATGTGCCTTCTCTTTTATAAATGGCCTTGAGTAAATAAATTATTACACTCTGGGCTGCTGCAGAGATGAAGAAACTTTGGTGGGCTCCGCCTCAGATGTGTAGCTGTGCTCCCCTGCCAGAGTGCCAGAGGAATGGATTTGTTTCTGTGCTCCAGTTTGGTTGCCCCTCAGGATGGAAGGGTTAACACTTTGGGCTGCCATCACTTGATTTTGTTTCAGAATTCCTCAGCTTGTTAGAGGGCCTGGCTCTTGTGAAAGCTTTAGCTTCAATCTGCATGTGTTGAAATTTCCGTATCCTGAGAAGTGGAAGTCTTCAGGAGGGTCACTGTGTCTGCAGGGACATTCAGCACTCTGCAGCAATCTACCTTCATAAATCCATATTGTACAAACAGTTGATTACTGGTCTGAAACACAGTGCAAACTTCCAGACACAGTTATTTCACATTCACACCTTTCTGAACATTCAGAATGCTCTTCTTGTTCTTTACCTTTCCCATATCGCCCAAAGCCCAGAGGAGGAGGGCTGCATTTCTTCCCAACATAGTTATTAAGAAGAGGGAATCAATGGGGCAGTCCATGACTTGGGAGGTTGTGGAAGCAGTGCTCAGCAAACAATGACAATAATTACACTTTCCTTCTGCTAAAAGCCTGGAAAAGTTGTCGGCCACCACAAAGGATCATCAGTTGCTCGGTCTGAAGAACAGAAGCTGCTCCTAAATTTTTTTTTTAGGAAGTGCCAAACACTTCAAGCTGGCTTACATAAATCATGTAGGGTATTACAATGCTGAATGTAAAACTCACCAGTCACTTTTCTTTCTATTCCAGTTCCTCTTAGCAATGGCTTGCAAGTAAATACTTGGGCAGTCTCTCACAGTGCTAGGATTTCATGCTTTCTGCAGAACATTTTAAGTAGTGTTTCATTCTTTCCCTGTGTGGAATGTTCAGAAACTGACCAGAATAACAGCTATACACACACAAATCACCACAAACAAAACTAAAGGAAATTTTTCACTACTACATAAAGTGGTGAGTCTGAAAAGAGCAGAAAGTGGTTTTCCAGAGTTTATTAGGGATTGAATTTATCGACGGAAGGAAGAGATAAGCTTATTTACATCTCCTAAATTTAGACCTTCCCTGAGCCACCTAGCTCAGACAGCATTAATACTCTGCTAGAACTGCAGTGATAGGCAGGAATGAAAACAATTAAAACAGAGTAAAGATAAGCCACAGCTGGGAGATCAACCAGCTTTGCAATGCATGAGCTTTTCTTTTCTGTGCTGTTTGCTTTTCTCCTCTGAGCCACAAATGTCAGCAATCTCCAAGTCAAACTTGCTTAGTGCAAACCAGCCACAAACATAGCCAAAATGAACTTTTGTCAGGAATTTACATGTGGAAAATTCCAAAAAGAACCATGAAGAACAACAAAAACATCTCAGTAACATCAGCTAACCAAGAGAAATTTAGCTTGGCCAAAATCTTTCTACCTAAAATAAATAATCTGAATTGAAAAACAAACAAACAAATAAACAAAAAACCAAAAACAATAAAAAAGAACAATAAAAGAAGAGAATAAGTCATGTGAAGGATTGAATTCTTGGGAGATGTTTATACCATTCTCCAGAATGCCAAAGAAAGAGCTGCTTGTGCTGAAGTAGCTTCTGCTGAGGTCCACAGAATCCTGTGCCCCCAGGAACTTGGAATTTGGGTCAGTATTCTCTCAGAACAGGACACATATGCTGAAATCTTACCTCCCATCTAAGTCCCCTCTATAGATAATTTACTGACTGGTCTGCACTGAGTAATCACTTGTTCTGCTTTGTGAATTGCATTGTGGAACTTCTGGAGGCATGGCCAGAAACACCAGAATTATTTGCTTTGAAAATATGGAAAAATAAACATTTTAACTATTTACATTCTCCTCTCCTTTTTATGGATTTAACAACACATGTGTCAAATAAATTTCAAATTATCTGCAGTTCAGACAGGCACAACGTTCCATTTTGGGCAAAGAGCCATTCATCAAATGCAATACTCCCCAGACCTGCAAACAAATATACTTTTAATGTGTCTTATAACCAGATTACAGCCAGGGCCATAAACCAGCTGCAGTTTTCCAATAACACCCTTTTCTCCTGTCTAGAATAGTGCTTTAGACATACTCTGAGGTGCTGGACTTTATGGACAGCCTGACAATTTTTAGTCATGGACTGGAATTTCTGAACAGCATTTACGAACCTCCTAGGTTGGAGGAACTCCCTGAAAACTGTAATCTCACCAATCTTTGTGGTTTCTTCTAAAGTTTTGCACCCAGAAAAATATAAAGGTTTGTTCTGAAATATTTCTTACTTTTGCAGCAAATAATTTGCGAAGCATAAATCAAACCACAGGTTGAATTTCAAAGTTAACATCTTTCCCACCAAATCCGTAAGACACTTCAAGTGAAGTTCAGGAAAATACTTTTCAACATTTTTTCCCATTAATGGGGTTCCTCCATGGAGAAGAAAATAGATCATTTTAGCTTCTCCAACTCTCAGGTCCCCAGCCCTTCCTTTCTGTGTGCAGTGTGACATTAAGGAGAGCCTGCAGGAACTCCAGCCTTACTTTTCCCACCTCATCACCTACTCCAGCTCGTGTATTTTGCTAGTGCCACTTAGTTTTGAGACTGAGCAGAGCAGTGATTGCATGCAGCTGCATGCTGGCATGAATAATGCTGCTGGCTTTTGGGCTGAGGCTTGTTGGAGCTTTGCTCACCATCCTGTGGGCTCGTGTGTCGCCCCGCGTGTGGATTCCGGGTGCTGCGAGAAATCTGCTCAATGACATCTGTTTAATAATATTTTTACTGTTTTTAAAAGCAAACCCTATGCTGGGAGGAGGCAAAATTGCACGGCAATTTTTCATCCAGAAAGGTCTGGGCTCTGAGATCTATCTGCATTAAGTTAGTATTTATTCAGGTATGACAGTAATTGTATGGCAACTGAACATCTTCGATTTCCCCCTCCTCCCAAAAGCAAAACATTGCTGCAAGCAACAGTCTAGATTTAGGTGAACTCATACTGTGACAAACTGAGAATGGAGAAAACACATTTCTTGTCCATAAAAGGACAGCTCACACATCCACAGAGGGTAGCTCCGATTTTGCTGCAGTTCCAAACTGTGAAGTGGGGACTCAATCTTGCAAAAAGTTTTGTTTAGAGTGGATAGAAGGTTATCCAGTAAAATATTTTTTCTTCTTTTTTTTTTCCCTTTGCCTTCTGAAACAGAAAATGGTTCACCCTCTTGAACAGAAAATTGTGATTTTTTTTTTTTTTTAAGTGGAAAATTTTCTGTTCAGGAGGGAGGGGATCCTTCCCTCAGCAGTGGTGAGGCACATCTGGAGTGCTGTGAACAGTTCTGGGCTCCTTAGTACAGGAGCAAGCCCATGGAAATTATTAAGGATTAGGACAACTGTACCAGGAGGAGAGGTGAGAGAACTGGGGCTGTTCATGTTGCAGAAGAGAAGTCCCAGGG
This sequence comes from Rhadina sibilatrix, assembly GCA_013400275.1. Taxonomy (NCBI): domain Eukaryota; kingdom Metazoa; phylum Chordata; class Aves; order Passeriformes; family Phylloscopidae; genus Rhadina; species Rhadina sibilatrix. Next base: position 457,403 of record VWYO01011992.1, on the reverse strand, counting down.
GGATTTTACTGCAGTGTAGAAATACCTCACAGGAGGGATTAATAAAGATGGAGCCAGGCTCTACTCAGCTCTGTCCATGAAAGGACAAGAGGCAATGGGAAAATATTGAGATATAGGAAACACTGCTGACACATGAAATGTATTTTTTTTTTTTAAGTTTAAGGGTGGTGAAACACTGGAATGGATTTTCTAGAGGGTTGTGGAGTCTCCATCCATGGAGATATTCCAAACCTGAGTAGGCACAGCTCTCTGCAAGCTGCCCATGTGATGCTCCTGTGAGCAGTGAGATTGGCCTAGATGATGTCCTGAGGATCCCTCCAGCTCCATCTGTCCCATGGTCTGTGACTCTGTGCCTTCATCCCAGAGTGCCAGAGGTCTCTGACATGTGGTGGATGTGTTTGCAGAGCAGGAAACTCAAATTCTAGGCTTTTCTGAGTCACTTGAAGCAGTACTACAGTCAGGGTTTATCACAGACTATGAGGGTGCTCTAAGATGAGTTTTGTATTTTCTCCTTCAATCCACTCACTCCTTGTGCAGCAAATTTATAAACATGTATGCTCTGAAGTGAATGCTTCACGTCCATGACTTAGGATTTTACACTGAAAATTGATTTCATTTAAATATAAATGCAAATATATTTAAATATTTCATTTAAATATAAATGAATATACAGATGTCCAAATATACAAGGAGAAAAATCACCTCCCTGGACAGTTGCTCGTGGCTGTCAGCTACACAAACAAGATGACAAAAAGGCTTAACAAGAAGTGACAAATGAGCTTCTAGAATATGGGCAGAAGGTAGAATTTGAAGGGGACCACAGGAAGCCATAGAGCATGGCAAAGTACAAAGAAGCAGCACACTTTTAGGAATGGTTTTCAAATACTGAATCTTTGAACAAGATTTTCGCATTTCAGGAGATGATGGGGAGAGGGATGTCCTCAATCTGTCCTTGAATATTTCAAATTTATGTCAGTTTTGTTTCACCTTATATAAATGTAATGAAGAAACTTCTTTAAAAACCACCAAAAAACTGGTCCCCAGTCCAAAACAACCTCTATAAAATGGTCTGGGCTCCATCTGAATTCCTCACTGGTAATATAGAGGCCTAATCACCACTCTCTGACTTGACTGCATCATTTTCCTTCAAGAACCCTTTCCCTTACCAAAGAGAGAAAGAGAATGAAAGCACTATTGAAACACAGGATTTATTTCCTTCTTGTGATGACATTAAACAGAAGCCATTTGGTAAATATGAATTTGATGGGTCTGAGAGATATCAGCACACAAAACCTGACAACAGTTAGCAAAGTCAGAACTCTTTCATTTTACACAGTGAGACAGTTTTCTAGTCTGCAATTTTGAAACTAAGCTTCTCTGTGGAATAAACTCTGTGGAAGTAACTTGTCCTCTCTCTGCTGCCAAGGCCTGGCCATACCATCCCAAGAACTACCTACCTCTGCAGAGAAAAGGCTTAGTTGATATATACACCACTATGCATGGAAAGGGAAAAAGCAAGGCCTAAAATATAGATGAAAAAAAAATTCAGAAGAGAGTTGAATTCATTATATAGTATAACCAAAGTAACACACAGCCTGTGTTTCTATATCTCTATATATGTATCTTTAAAAACATAGCTGTTACTAAAATAATCCCAATTTTCATGTTTACAGCCTCTAGCAAACCTCCCTCTTGGAGTGTTTTTAATGTTGACTCTCTGTTTCTTTGCAGATCTTACAGGTGAACAAGGTGATGTCCATCTTGTTTTATGTGATATTTCTCGCTTACCTTCGTGGCATCCAGTCTTCCAACATGGATCAAAGGAGTTTGCCAGAAGATTCGATAAATTCTCTTATTATTAAACTCATCCAGGCAGACATTTTAAAAAACAAGCTTTCTAAGCAGATGGTAGACATTAAGGAAAACTATCAAAACACGGTGCAGAAAACAGACACTCAGCAAGCCACGGATGGAGAGGAGAATGTGAAATCAGACTTCCAGCCAGTTATCTCAGTGGATACAGACCTCTTGAGGCAGCAGAGACGCTACAACTCGCCCCGAGTCCTCCTGAGTGACAACACGCCGCTGGAGCCACCGCCGCTGTACCTCATGGAGGATTACATCGGGAATTCCGTGGTGGTGAACAGAACCTCCCGGCGGAAGAGGTACGCGGAGCACCGGGGCCACCGGGGGGAATACTCCGTTTGTGACAGTGAAAGTTTGTGGGTCACGGACAAATCCTCCGCCATCGACATTAGGGGACACCAGGTGACTGTTCTGGGAGAAATTAAGACGGGCAACTCGCCGGTTAAGCAGTACTTTTACGAAACGAGGTGTAAAGAGGCCAAGCCCGTGAAAAACGGCTGCCGCGGCATTGACGACAAGCACTGGAACTCCCAATGCAAGACATCCCAAACTTACGTCAGAGCACTGACTTCAGAAAACAACAAACTGGTGGGCTGGAGGTGGATAAGGATAGACACTTCCTGCGTGTGCGCCTTGTCCAGGAAAATAGGAAGAACATAGATCTGCATCTCTTTGCTATATAAATTATTACTTTAAATTATATGATATGCATGTAGCATATAAATGTTTATATTGTTTTATATATATTATAAGTTGACCTTATTTATTAAACTTCAGCAAATCTACAGTATATAAGCTTTCTCTCTCAATAAACAAGAGCAAAGGGTGTGTGCCTCTGTCGTGGCCAACTCTGGGGTTTTTTTTAGACTATGTTTGTGACACTGCTTGTCGGCAGCATACCGTAACCTTCCTGTAAAATCTGTAAAATCAGTATTTTTCATTCAGTATTGTCAAACCAGTGACTGTCATTTAGTAAACTTGTTAAAAATCAGATCAATGCCAAGAGTTGTGTACATATTTATACTCCCTGCCCTATACGTTCATATTTAATTGGATCAGCAGCATTGACTCCTCACCACCAAAAAAAAAAAAAAAAGGACCAAAAATATGTGTTGTAGCCTGCAGATGATGTCAAATTTTCAAGCATCAGGTAGCCCTAAAATAAAGTTTCTGTGTATTATGCCAGTTTTGCCAGTGAAATGACCATTTTCCCTCTGTTAGCATTTCAGAATGGCTGCTAGTAATCCAAGAACGTCCACTTGTGTTTTGGAAGCACATTTGTTTTGCAACTGTTTCTAATGCTGCCAGTGCATCATTGAAAAAATATGAAAAAAATCTGAAATATTTGTTGCCGAAACTTGCTGAAGCCAAGAACTGATCTAAATGGATCATTAATATAATACATAAAAGATGGTTTGTTGTGATCAGCCTCTTCCTCCTCACACGAATCAATTATCTTCTGCTTGTGTTGTTGGATCGTTCCTCTCTGTCTGAGTTTTTAAATTAGAAACAAAACTGCTGGTGTCTCAACCTTAAAAGAGCCCTCGGCTTGCAAATTGTAGTAAAGAAAGATATGATATCCTGGCATGGATATCAAAGCCACACACCCATAACAAAGGTTTCCTTCTCCTCAGCAATCCATCCTCCATCTTTCACAGGGGGAAAAATGTGTTGAACTGCTTGAGAAACCTGGTACCTTTTACAGGAGCGTGAAATGGATGGTGGCTAAAATCCATGAAGTCTGTAGTTATACTGAAGTTCCCCAATTAAACATAACAAGTTGTTGCTTAGGACAGACAAATGTGCTAGCGTGTATTTACCTCTTTGAATTGTCATGTAGCTCCACTGGGGACAGGAATAATGACATTACTTGAAGAGATGTCCCATTACACATTAGCTGTGCAATGCCCTGGATGGGATCCCACTCCCAGGAAGCAAATGAGAGTTCATGGCTAGGAACAGAATTCAGATTGGGCTGCACGTAATCTGTGTCCAGACAGATCCAACCCACAGCCAGGGCTGGGAAATACCAGCTCTTTAGAAAGTTTTACTCTGGTTTTTTTTGTTGTTGTTGGTGGTGGTGGTTTTTTGTTTGTTTGTTTGTTTGTTTTGTTTTGTTTTGTTGTTTTGTTTTTCTTCTGAGGGTTTCATGGCTACAGCTTTTGCTGCTGTAGCGTGTTCAGCATCACAAATGGAAATGAGATCAGAGCCCTCAAACACAAGGTTGCAGGATGCCTTTGCTCATTCAGCTTTCACTCCTGGAAAACCAGCTCCAAACATGCAACAGGCCATGAAAGGCAGCAACCTGTGCGGTCTCCCCTAATCCCTTTCAGAGAGTGCTGCACACCATAAACCCACCAGGGAGCGGGACAGGTTGCCTTGAGGCCAAGCACTGGAGCAGTTGTGTCTTGGAAAGCCAGGTTGGAGCACGTGGGTATTTTCTTCAGGGGAGGCCAGAAGCAAAGCTTCTGAGAACCATCTCAATTTTCAGCATGAGGCCAGGGTATTTACCTCACAGGAAATATCAGCACCTTGCAGCACTAAATCCTAGCTTTGCTTCAAGCAGTAACAACTTCAGAGGTTCAATACCAAGGCAGTCATTAAAATGAGAGGATGCAATATAACAAGGAATTCGGTATCTGATAGATCTGATTGGAATATTTCTCATTTCTTGGCAAAAATTTTAAAAAGAAAAAAAACAAAACAACCCCACAGAGATCTTGCTACTTTTCCTAGTAGGAAACTTTAAGTTTTAACTAACCATTTTGGCATGGGGGAATAAGCACATTTTTCAGAGTTCTGCCCCACCAGATTTTTCGTAAATTAAAAGCTTGATTTCACACTCTGAGTTCCAAAATAAAGAATGTTTGCAGATCCTGGGAGCAATTGAGAGCTGATATAGTTATGGATCATTAACTTTGAGAGATCTCTTTGTTTCACTGTGCCACATAGGTCTATCTCCATGTGAGAAGAGGAGGTTAGAAGACCAATTTAGCTTAGTGGAATAACATTAATCAGAAACTACTTTGCTCCTGCAGTGTGGATGTCACTTTTGTTTACATTACTGTAAATCCAGAGAAAATCTGTTGAAGACAGGGAAGAAAATGTAAAGCTTTATAACTATGTAAACAACATCGGAGTTGATTCTAATGCCTTTATTTCTGCTCGCTGAAAAAAATCAAGGCAGGTTCATTCTTTAAAGGTTCAAAGAAAGCCATTTGTCATTTTTCCACTGTAAATCCAGTCACAGGAACTGGTCTTTGACTCTTGACTTTAACAAGTATTTTACAAGCAGCCAGCAAAAATGGCTTGGAGTAAATATGCCTGTCATCTGAAACACGTGAGATGAGAACGGAGCGCGGTGTGTACGGTTATTAGACCGGCTGCCTCTTTCCCACCCCAGGAAAACAATGAGCGGAAGTGTTACCCCCTGGATCTGATCCAGCTTCCACTAAAGTCAATGGAAAAAAAAAAAAAATAAAAAAAAACCAACCCTCACCTTCTCCAGTGGAAGCTGGATCAGGCCCCAAGCAAAGAAAAACCTGCAGATCTTGACCAGAGAGCAAAGCAATCCCACACATCAGTAACACGTTCCTGTAAATCCTGTGTACGCATAAGATGCTGTATAATTTTGTAACGAGTTTGTAAACAAAACCTGTAATAAATTTGTTAAGGTCTAATTCTCTTTTCACTGTAGCCAGGGATGGTTTTATTGCCGACTTTGGTCGTGGCACAATGAATTCAAAATTCCTATCCAACTCTGTTTTTGTTTGTGTTAAGTAATTAAACAAAATATTCAGCTCTCAACGCCAGTTTAATTTAAGCATTTAAAAAATCACTTCCATTAGGCAGCTCAGATGCTCTGTCAATATTGTTTTGCCAATAGATCATTATAAACACACATTTTATTTAGATTTTCTCCCAAATGACCAAATGCTATTCTGAAATTGCCTGTCTGTGTCAAACTGTATTTTCTCCGTTTTTTCCCTCTAGTTTTTTTCCAGTCCATTTAGTAACAGCAAAAAATGCTCCACTGAGGTTTTGGAAAACCATCTGCATTTATTTTATCACCTTTGAACATGTGTTCAGGAATGAAGTCTGTGCAGAGAGTTTACTGCTACCAAGAGATTTGTGCGGCTGCACCAGGAAGAAACTTTGACTGGACTTTACAGAGTGTGTGCTCAAAACCACTCTGCTCATACTCTGTTATTTCGATTCTTTAGCAACCCGAGGCTTTTGCATTGTGTATCTGCAGACAATACCAAACAGGAAACGAGCCTGATTGGGAGTTTCAAAATTAAAAATTTCACGATAACGACCTGCTACCTCTGACCTCTCGGTGAATGCGTTCGCGCAGCGAAGTCAAGCGCAGGAACATTCGTTTCATTTAATAGAAACATTGTGGCAAAAGCAATGGGATTCTGTGCTCTCCATGCTCGCTAAGCGTGTGTAATTCATCATGGATGTGGGGCAGCAGGAGGAGGAAGAGGAGGAGAAGTAGGATAGGATAATAAGCACTACAGCTTGTGAGAAGTAAAAGGCTGTGCTCTGGCTTGGAGCGTTTTAAAGTGTGGAGGGGTTGTTCTCTGAAATGCTTTGTCTGTATTTTGTTACAGCAGATGGCAGAATGACAAAGCAAGCACAGATGTGGTGTAAAAAAACTAAGCAATATGAGGATAGCAAAAAACTTTCCCGGGAAAGTCGGCCACTCGCTACCACTGTGGGTCCCTGCAGGTCTGGGCAGGTGATTGCAGAGTCCAGCAGTGACATCCCTAGTTTAATGATTTAGCTAATCTCTGTGGAAAAAAAAAAAAAAAAAGAGTATTTTTTTTTCCTGAAGCTCAATACATTCATGAGCTGGATAACTTTCTTCCCTTTATTTTTTTTTTTTTCTTGTTTCTTTGAGTTTGTTTGTTTGTTTGTTTGTTTTGGTAATCTCTAGCTGCTTTGGCACCTCTGATGAACAACGAGCGGTAATGCTTTGCATGAATGTCCCCAAATATAGATTTCTCCTTTGTTTTAGGGCTGAGCTGTGAAGCCAGCGGCACCTGAAAGCCAAACTTTCATCATGGGACTGGTCTTTTGATGTCACGACCTCATGCTTCCGGACATTTTGATCAGAGGGTCCTATTTTGGAGCTCTTACCCACACAATAGGTGAGATCATGACCAGGCTGATTGAGAAGTGGCTGTGTACACATCAATCAAGGAGCAAAGAGAGAATGAGGCAGCCCTGTGCCATCTTTGCATCCACCTTCACACATGTCCTGCTCTGATTTCAGTCTTGAATTGCACGATCAAGGGTGGGTGATCAAGGGTTGCTTTCTGCATGCCCAAGGGTTCAGATGCCCAGGATATCCTGTAATGGTTGGTTGTGGGTATGACCTTAAAGATAATCTCATTCCAACCCCCCTGCCATGGACAGGGACACCTTCCAGTAGACCAAGTTTCTCAGAGCCACATGCAACCTGGCCTTGAGCACTTCCAGTGATGATCTTTGGCAGGAGGACAGTTTCTCAGTTCACATAAATATGTCTTGTGTGAATCTGGGTATATCTTCTGTAAAAGGCTGCTGTGGTTGCAGCGTTGGCCCTCTCCAAAACACAGCACCTTGTCACTTTTTACCTGAGTCACAGGGAGCAGACAGAGTCATTGAAAGACCAGCTAATTCATCCAAGGGAGGCTGCTAAGGAAGCAGGTAGCATGGTCCTTTCCTCTAAGCAAAAATATTCCCGTGGAGGGTGTGAGGAAAGCAAAGGAAGTGCTGAAAAATGCAGGGAGTCAGAGCTGCTGGGTGGCAAACATCTTGCAGAGATTTCAGAAAGCGAGGGAGCATTCAGATGTTGAACTGTAACATCAGATGAAAGGCTGATGATAAGGGTGCTATGATAAGGGTTAAATAAATACCATTAGATCATCTGTAGCAGTAATTCAAAAGCAAAATGAACCTCTGTTAATTGGGGTTAATCCCTCTGTGTTGTGATGAGGAATTAACCAAGCTCGCTGAGCACAAATGACGAAGCCTTGCTCTCAGTTACCCTGTGCAGCCCCTGCTTTCTGCACTCAGGACTATGAAGCTGTTAAGTGAGGGCAAAATTTGGCTCAGAAGGTCCTAAACCCACACTGAATATATGAGGGGGAGCCCACGTTGGAAGCATTATCCGCTACACAAAACAAGCCAAGTTTTCAACGTGAGTTCATAAAAATTGCTCATTACTTTGTCTAGTTCCAGGGATTTGGGTTTTAAAATAAGTTTTGAACTGTCTGGTATGACCAGTACACATATATTTAGCAGCAATTTACAAAAGAAAAGAACCCTGTAAATGGAAGTATGCAGCAAAATACTGTGTCTAGCACTGCAAATAACCTCTGTTGATTCTTATTTATGTTCTCAGTGCCTCAGAGAGGAATTTTAATACAAATCTTGGTTTTGTTTCACACACCATATTTTGTAAAATAACCACCTTACTGCTTGTAGAGGTTTGTGGTGTGCAGTCTTTGTGGATAATGAAGCAGAAACATGGCTCTAAAGCTGCTGAGCAATGTAAGAGTTGCAAGTCCCGCACTTGTACAGCAGGGAGTGAAAACAAACGTGTGAAAATGACAGAATCGGTTTCTCAGGCTCAGAGATTAAATATGTTTTAAAATATCGAATGACAGCTTTTTTCAAGTTATTACAAATATCTCGAGTCAGATATGTATGTGACACAGCCCACTGCTCGCATGGAGCATAATTTTTTGTAATCTTTGTTACTGCACAAATCTGCTCAATGTGATTCCCATTAAGTTCAGAAAACAGAAATTTGCTCATTTCCACACTGCTGACAGAGCATTCAGAGTAACCCCAATAGATGAGCCAAATCTCAGGTCAGAGCATGATCCCTGAGTTTATGTCCTAAGGATAAAACTACCAGGAAGGATTTTTTGTTTTTTTCCCTGCAGAGATTGAGAGCTCAGCTGCCACATTCGCAGTTTCTATGCCATGTTATCACACGTTTGAAGACTTTAGGGGGAAGAATCTGGTCAGCTGGAGAGTTGATGGGAAGAGAAGGGGGAGATGGATGGGGCAATAATTATTACATGGCCTCCTTGAAAACTAGATCCCTCAAACACATAAAATGCACCCCTCAGGATCCTCCTGATCTCAGGATCTGACTCAGAGGCACTTATTCCCTAGGTCAATAATCTTGGATTCCTGAGACTTGGCGCTGGGACGTGGTACTTGTCCTAAGCAGGGGTAAAGGTGAAAAATCCCCTTCTCCCACCATAATCAGATAACAGCAATTATGCAAGAGGGAGTTCTCATGGGAACAGTTTTGTCTCAAACTCTCATGGCTTTTTTCTATTTTTTTTTTTCCACAGAAATGGAAGAGATGGGTTTCTGAGAAAGGGCCTGCTGCCTGTAGTTTTCTCAGAGGGATATGAGGGCGCTGGAGAATAGAACTTAGGCAGAAAAAGGAAAATTATCATTGAGCAGAGTTTTTCAGTGATCTGTTTTCCCTTCACTACAAAATTACATGGTTAAAATTAAGTTTCCTGACGGACACCCTGATGCAGGGAGAATTTGCACGTGAGTGGCAATGAAAAGCACCTCAGTACCCGAGACTGGACTGAGGAGAGGAGCTCAGAAATCCCTGTGGCTCCTTCCCCTCTTTTCCTGAATGCCCAGGGAGATTCAGTGTCGGTGGCACAAAAAGGAACAGCAGTGACAGAACAGCTGCAGAACACACTTCTCTATTCACAACAGTCAGGTAAAGGTAGCACAAGGACAACTCCATCATTGCAGAGGTTGATCCAGGGCCTGCCCTTCATCTCCCTCCACGGGATCTCAAAGAGAAGGATCTGTAATGCCATTTCTTCAACCACCTTTAAGAAATATCAAGGCAATGCTGCAAAGGTCTGAACCTGGTCCACACAAAATGAAAAGCAAAATCTGGTGGGATTTTTTTTTTAGCAATTATTTGCTGTTGAACTGTTTATTTGAATCCAGAATGTAGAGGAAAAAATTAGGTGAATAGTGGAAAATGTCTAATTCACACATCCAACTAATAAATACTTAGCTTTATTCTGATCTCATGAGGGTTTAATGTCTGACTTCAGTGGGATTAGTCCCAGTTTTTACTGATACAATAAAGCCTGGAATTACATCCATGACATTTGAAAGCAGGTGGTGGGCTCTGTATGAGCTCAGACTCTCAGTTTCTGTGTGCCACGTAGCTGCTGCCCGTGATGGATGCCAATGGAATTATTTAATGTGATAGATTATAGGGACCTGCACTTCCATGCTTTAAATTACATCTGCCCTGCTCAGAGGGATGTTGTTGCCAGCTCTCAGAGTGATTCAATGCAGCTCACCAGGCAAACCCCAGGGGTTTTCCATGCCACCAGCTGAGCAGTCTTCCCTGAGAACCAGGATGCAGAGAATTCAAAATCAACTCTGATTCTTGCTTCAGATGGAACTTCAGTGGCTTGGTTTTGTTTGAAGAAATAACAAGAAATCAAAGTTATATGTGCAGGTACTGGCATTCAGAATTAAATTCTGAAATCCATAACCACTGCTGGCACAAGAAAACAGGGAGAGGGAGCATGTGCACACTGCAGCCTCAGTGAGGATGCTCTTGTTCAGAAACAAAACTGTTTTAGGCAACAGCAGTTTATTTGGAGCAAAAACAAAGACTCCAGTCCTGCTGAACAGTGGTGCCCAAGAGAGTTTCTTTTTAGTTCACCAAGTTTTTGACTTTTCCAGGCATTTTTCAGTAGGTATTACTGAGCATAATTAGCATGATAACTTTTACTACATTAGAAATGTTCCAGAACTACAACCTGAAATAAACTGAAATGATTGATCCTGGTTAAGCATCATGCCCTGAATTTTGAAGCCTTTACCAGCCTTCAATAATGGCTCAGTTTGCAAACACAGCTTGACTTTGTGGCTAAGAAAATTTCCTTGAGATTTTTCTCTTCATCTGCTTTTCTATAAAATCTTCATAAATACCAGAGATTTTACAGTGCCTAAACATAATCTGAAGTGTCCACTTCTGTCAGCCCTGAGGTCATCCATTCTCCCATGAAGTGTTTACTAAATATTCCATTGCCCCAAGCAATGGTCTGCTCAGTGGGAACAGTGCAGGCTCACTGAGTGAAGAGCTACAGCTCAGGAGGTGTGAATACAGAAAATAACACAAAAGCTGATATCAAGGAATTCACTGGAAAGCCAGAACTGGCGCAAA
>VWYO01011992.1:430468-446245 GCA_013400275.1 Rhadina sibilatrix | reverse complement strand
AAAAAAAAGGAGAGAGAAAGCAGAAAATTAGGAAAAACAAAATCCAAAAGGTTGTAAACTTAGGGAAAAAAATTCAGCTGACCTTTGATAATAGCAGTAATTGGGGTTTTTCTCCCCCACAGAGTTCATCCTCCTCTGCCTTGAAAAAATCCATCCATTTTGTTTCCCAACAAAATAAAATATAATAGCTTGAGTTGAAATTCTGCTGTCAGGGAGATTTTTGTGCTTAAAGCATTTAGTGGGGCTCTGCTAATATTGTCTGTAGGAGTGGTTCATACATCCATTCTAAAAAAGAAAAACCCAAAAAAATCCCATAACCACAATCAGGATTTACTGGGAGCCAGTTCCATAGCTTGGTCTGCATTAAAGTGGATTTAATTCACTCTAACTGCTTGCATAAGTCTTGATCCAAAATAGCCCTTAAGTTCATGTCCAGTTTTAAAGGAAAAAGAGCTGTCAAGAAGTTGGTAAGATTAACCCCGTGCTTAAAGCTCAACACATGCTCAAAGGTTTTTAGGGATCAGGGTAATAATAAGGTTCATTAGTGATTTTATTCCTGGAACTTAGAGTTGTTCACTAAAATAACCCCAAATGGAACAATAATATGATCAACCCTCTTAGTTCCCATCCTATAAATTTTTCTTAAAAATCCCAGGGCAAAAGAAGTACAAAAGATAATCTGTAAGCATTTAAGTCTTGATCTAAAGACCATTGGAGTCTGCAAAAAGCTTCAAAAAATTTAGTGGGTCCTGAGTTATGTGCTTGGATAATTGAACCACGGTCAATAAAACACCATGGATTTATAGGACAATGAAAAGAACACACCAAATAAAACTGATCATTCATTGTTCTTAGAAATCAAAGCACAAAATTAGCAGTAAAGTGTTTGGCATCCCTTCACAAATTCCTCCTTGAAAAAGTAATTCAGAACGAACTTGGATGTGAATGCAATTGCCTGCACGGGGTGCTGGGGAAAGGGAAGTCAGTTACATCCAGAGATAACTGGGAATGCCAGGGGGAAAGGTCACTCTGTGGATAACTGTGGGAACAGCTTTAGACCTAGGGTGAAGTGATCGAGGCCACCTCAGTGACTGAGGTGCTCAGCTCAATGTCTGAAGGCAAACTGGACACTTCCCTTCAAATGAGGAGTGACAGCAGCACTTTCTAAAAGGTGCTGAGGAAACAGAAAATCTTTTAAGTAATGATGAGAGATTACTTTCTCCCTGCCTTGTACCTCTTATTCCAATACCTGCTTGAAGGCTGCTACAACTGCAGGTGAATATTTTAGTGACGTGCCCAAAGAAAGTATCTCTCTGAATTTATCCCTCCTGCCATCCATATACCCCATCCAAGACTTAAGCAATTTGCTACAATAGAGCCCTACACTTTTCCAAGTCCTTGCTAGACAGCTCCAAGAATTTATGGAAGATTTAGGGCAAACACACAGACTTAAATGCTGTTTCATGTCATCCTCAGTGTCAGGGTAGGTGAGATCCTTCAATGTGGAGATCCAGAGGTGTTAAAAGAAAAGGACCAATATCTGTCACTGCAGCTGGCAAACTGCTGTCAGGACAGCACTTACATTTGCTTTCACATCTCTCTTCCCTCCCAGCTAATTTCTTGTTCTGTCCTTATTAGTTCTCCAGATGAATTTATTAGTCTGTCACTCAAATGTGGGGGACTCTAAGGAAAGGTGGCCAAAATCAGGCTGTGAGATGAATTTTTTTGCCAGCTGGGAACAGCTTGTATGCTTCAGGCTGAACACCCCTGTCTTAGGGGGTGGTGAATTCCATCAAAGGCTGAAAAAGAAGGACAAAATGAGGATATAGATTAAGTTTCTCTCAGGATCACAACCTTATTTGCAGCCCACTTTGTTTGTCTCCTGGTCCAACATGCACTGAGAAGCTAAAAGTAGGAACCACCTATGAGGAGAAAGGGTGTTGGACTGAATGAGGAGGATTTTGGGGACTGGACGTGCCCAGAAAACATGAATCAAGCATGTAATAAAATTAGTTTTTCCTTAAAATAATAATAATAAAAAATAGACTTTCTCATCAGAGGTAAATATACATTTATATAGTTATTAATTCCCTTTTACCCCACAAACGTTTTAATTATTTTTTTCTTATGGGCCTACTCTGTAATTCCAGAAGCCTCCCATGGGCTGGAAGACTTGTCCCTAGTATGGGTTACCTACAAATCCCAGCATTTCAAATTAAGATATTCTGTCAAGGGGAAGTCCCAGGTGCTTTCAGCACAAGTGTGGGCTACGAAAATGAAGTTAAAGCTGTCAACACTGATCAAAAATGAAAGGCTTCACAGGACAGAGATGGAAATTCCAGGACAAATGGCTTCAAATGAGGGAGGAGAGAGAGAGCAAGGAGGGGGAAGAGACAACTCCTTTGGACGTTTGGCAGTGGGGACAAAATGCCAATCCTCAAATGTGCAGATGATAAATAGATATAGAGATGATAAATTGGGTGCAGGACTGTGTCCCAGTGCTGGGCTGGGCAGGTGAGAGGATCAACCAGCTCTGGAAGACTGACTAAGGTTAAGCATTAGTTGGGGCCAAGGAGCTGCAGACCACCCATGCAGATCAAGTGGGAAAGAGCTAATGGGAAAGACATTTTGGGAGTTAAAAATATAACCAGTTCCTTAATCTGGGAACACAGGGCTGTAAAATAACAGCTGGACAGCAAGGCAGAACAAAGTTCTTCTCGGTGGTTGAGTGAAAGGTGGTTGAATGGAAAGACACCGTCTGCTTGATCAGAACAGGCCCTCAGCCAGGATGGCTACGTGTGGAGAGAGGCAGGGTCACATTCCTCTGAGATGGCAGCACAGCTCTGTCCCACAGGCCAGGGCAGCAGTCTTCAAAGTAACAATGAAATATTAGACGTTTTAAAAGGATTTCCCACTATATTGATGTTGTTCCCATAACACAAGCCAAGGAGTAGGAAGGCAGCACATCAAAACACGTTTGCATGCACTTGGGAACAGGCATCTCTTCTGCACCAGGCAGTGCTTTCTACTGCCTGTAAAGGCAACATTTGGGCTTTGAGTCCATGGAAAAATCTTCCTATGGCACCTGCAGAAAAAGCAGGAAGCTGAGAAAGTAGCCTCTGATGCTGATGGTGTTTGAAGTGATTCACAGAACCCAGGGGCATGTCAGATCCTGCAGGGATGAGCACTCCCATTCTGCCCCAGTGCCCAGCTGAACCATTTCCACTGCTCCAAGGACAAAACCTGGCCCTGCCATTTGGGATTGCTGTGACTGCCCATGATCCAGCAGTGCCCTGGGGCCGAGAAGGTCAGTGGTGTTTGGGGGTGCATTAGGAGCAGCAGTGCCAGCAGGTCAGGGAGGAGATCCTGCCCCTCTGCCCAGCCCTGTGTGGCACATCTGGAGAGCTGTGTCAGGTCTGGGATCCTCAGGACAGGAGAGACAGGGAGCTCCTGGAATGGGCCCAGCAGAGGCTGTGAGATGATTTAGGGCCTGGAGCATCTCTGACAGGGAAAGGCTGAGGGAGCTGGGGCTGTCCAGCCTCCAGAGGAGCCCCAGCTGAGAGGGGCCCTCATCCCTGGGTGTCCCTGTCTGCAGGGAGGGCTCAGAGCAGGGCCCAGGCTCTGCTCCGTGGGGCCCAGCAATGGCACCAGAGGAAGGGGCAGGAACTGATGCCCAGGCGGTTCCACCTGGACATGAGGCAGAACTTCTTCCCTGGGCAGTGACTGAGCCCTGAACAGATTGTCCAGAGAGGGTGCGGAGTGTCCTCACTGGGGATATTCCAGAACCAGCTGGGCACAATCCTGTGCTCTGGGATGGCCCTGCTGGAGCAGGGAGGTGGGACCAGCTGACCCACCATGGTCCCTTCCAGCCTGAGCCATCCTGGGATTTTGTGATTCTGTGTGAGTAGTGGCTGACACGAGGCAGAGCACAGACTGAAGTGTGCTACAATTCAGGATTGCAGAGCTCTCCTGCATGTCAGTCCAGAAGCACAACTCACACAAGGCAAGCAAGATGTTGCCATGGCTCTTGTAAGGGGTTAAATACTCATTTGTCAGCAGCACCCCTGCTTGAGAGTGAGCTCTGCAAACACTCAAACCACCACAGAAGAATCACAGGTCACAAGATCCAGGCTCAGGAGCTGAAAACACTCTCAGCACTTCCCAAGCATCGCATTTTGTAGCAGCACAGGACACAGGCAACTGACTTGTCTGCATCCCCGCACTCCCTTTTCTGCCAGCTCGGCGTTCCCCACTATTGCAGCTTTTAGTTTCTTTTTTTTTTCAGTCTGTGGTACAAGATAAATGCAGAACAGGGACAACTTCTGCAGTTTTCTGTCCTAGTCTTGAGCAGCTCTTCCTAACTAAATCCCCTGCAAAGCTTGGACGAGGCACAAAGCAGAAAACGACTCTCATCTTGCAGTGTCACTGACTGCTTTATGATGTCAGAGCCACTACTCACATTTTTCCCTGGGACAAGCTGTTGGTATTCCGGAAGAAAAGGGTAGATTCCTGAGCTTACTTATGAATTTCCTGCAGGCTAACCACATTCATAGAAAAAGACTCTGTAGACCCCCTGCTATTATATTATTTTGTAGACAAGCCTGTCAGCTCTTTCAATTAAAACTCTTGGTTTATGATGGAAATCGGGATTCCAAATTTACTTCCTTTTCTTGCAAATACTACTCTTTATTATTCCAAAGTTATTATTCCAGTATCCTCACTATCACAGCATTATTGCATATTACTCTTCAGGAACTAGCTTTAAACCATTCAGTGGCATCCAGATTTTTAGCTGACATAATATGGAATGTATCAAGGGTGGCAACATTCACTGCTGCTGTTTAGTGACTGAGTGCATGACAGAGGTCTGAGAATTGACATTTGTTTGACACATCCCATTTCCTTCAGCTACTCTGCCTCTTACTATCTTCAGCTGCTACCTCTGCCTTGTATTTTCAAATCCAAGACTACTTCAAAATGAACTTTATTTATGCAACAAACAGGGCACCTGTCTGGCACCTGTTTTAAGCATTTACCACTGACAGTGAAGCTGCCTGAGCTAGAGAGAAAAAACAAAAATACTACTTCAGATTGCAAGAGAAAGCCTTCAGAACTCTGCTTAACCAGTGTAATCTGGCAAAGTGCTGCATTCTGGAACAGATCCTGCTCTTCAGTATTACAGAACAGAGACAATTTTTCAAAGCTGTGGACATTCATCCCACAAATGATGCATTACAGCATTTTCCCCATGATCAAACACAAAAGAAAAGCCAGACTTACCTCTGGGTGAGCCTTTTTTGATCATCACACGTGTGAGCTGCAGAGGTGGAAGGAGAGACATGTGGAAAAGCAGGACAGGTACGAACCAGAACAGGCACCCAGCAGTCAGCACTTGCAAAATGGCTACGGGAGGACTGGAGCAATTCAGCTCTGCAAGACTTAAAGGGACAGATTTCCACAAGCACACTGGGGCAAAAGCCTCTGGAAGAGCACAGTTTCCCACTGGGAGAAGGCAGGCCCCGGTCCTGGAAATATTGAAGCATGTCCTTAACTGTAAGCATGTGAGAACTGCTGTGGGCTTGAGGCTGTGCAGCCCTGCACAAGCCTGCAGGACGTGATTTACTGATGTGCACAAAGTTACCAGGGAGGGGATGCCCCAGTGCTTGTGACAGCTCCAGCACAGGAGTGAGGTGCCATCACTGCTGAGTTACCAGAAGGCCAGAAGGGAAAGAAAATAAAATAATCAAAAGGCGCCCTAAAAAAAATTTCAAGTTGTTGCAAGAAGAATTGCTGATGTGTTCACTCTGATCCTTCTAGTTTGTTTTTTCAGCATGATACCCACAATAGATGCCCATCTAATTGAAACAATTCCCAACCACTTTGAACTGCCCAAAACAAGTGAAAATAACCCCAGTTACAGAGTCACAGCTCCCCTCTCCTCTGTGACTGAATTACAGCATCAAACACTTTACTGTGAGAGCAGAAACACCCCAGTGACAGGGCACAGGAGATTTTAGAGACACCAAATCAATATCAGAGGGTTTCAGAAGAGAGTTTCCCCTTGGCTTTGCTGCCCAAGATTTTCACAGCATGGCTGCATATGACAGCTGGAGCTTCTTTGGTGTCCCCAGACCTTTGTCTACCACAGAGGCTCCCAAAACAACACATATGATAATCCTTTTCAGTCATGGGAGGTGGCATCATGACTTTGGGACCATCAGGAGGGGATTTCTGCACTTATGGGATATGAATAAGCAACATATTTGGGCTCAGGCTTGGTCTGAAGAAGCTCTTCTACACCACAGAACCATAGAATCACAGAAGCATAGACTCATAGAATCATAAGATCATGGAGTGGTTTGGGTTGGAAGGGACCCTAAAGATCATTTTATTAAAACCTTTTTGAAAAAAAAATATGGTGCTGCTGATGGGATTTGTTTTCTCATATTGGATCATATAATTAGTTAAATGCTGAAAGAATTGAAACCCTGGGTTTTTTTTTTCTCCTGTGATTAGAAGCTAATCTTAGCTGTTTTCTTAATGCCATCATTTTCCTCCTGACACTGAGTTTACTCTATGCTCTGCTGGTGTTTCCACAAATATGAAATCAACATTAGGGGTCAATATTGGAGATACTTTACTTTGTAAAACTTCATTAAATCCATATCACCAAATAAACCCCTGTGTATGCAATAACTGGGTCTTGCACACAACCCATAAACCACTCATCTTTGATTGCCTCCAGACACAGGGGGCTGTGACCCTCTCAAACATCTTAGCACCAGAGGAACTGCCCTGCAGGTTTCATCTGCTGCAGGATGTTTCAGGAAATGTGGTGGTGGGTTTTCCCCCACTAATTGAAATGTCCTGAGAATGTCATGAGGCTGGTTCTGTTCCTGCTTACAGCACTAATTTGTTCTGTGCCAGTCATCTCAGTGAGGGTGACACCAGACCCCAGCTCCCCCTGCTTAGTGAAAGTGGTTCCCACTCCATGTTTTGTGTGGGTTGTAGCTTTTTTTACAGTGTGCCATTAGCATGACTGATTGCATGCTATTGACATGCCATGAAAGCTTGCCAGATGTAACTTAACATTGGATTCTTAATGAATATCTGAGCCTGAATCTGATTTTTTCTTATACTGTATTCCCACTGGAACAGCAGCAATGCTGGAGTGAGATTAGAAGGGATCCATGGGCTGAATCCTACACCCAAGAACAACCACGGGGAAAATCAGGTGGAGTCATGGATGTTGAGCATATGGCAGCTGGAACCTAAATTTTGCTTTTTTAATTTTATGCATTTTTAATTTTATGCACTTTAATATTATGCATTTCAAACATTACTAAGAGGGTAAGCATTCATGGATTCTGCAATCAATTAATGGGGCTAAGTTTATCTCAAGACTTCTTAATAATTGAAATTCTAAGGCAATCACTTAAGGGGACTTCTTTATGCTCTGCCATTAAAACAAATGTTCCTTGTAAGGCATTAGTACAGGTGGGAAAAATTTACCATGCAGGGATAAGAAAATCAGACAGGAAATGTTCCAATGATTGTTTTAAATATCTCTGGGTGAGGTAGCAGATAAACAGGGCTATGGAACTTCTGAGAGTTTGAAACCTTTTGCTTTCTGAGCCACACTGCCCTTTCCACAGACACACTCCTTAAAAAATTAGGTACCAAAAGATTTATTGGCTGGAAAGGGAAAAAAGTTTTAAAATAGTTTTCTTCATTGCTTCAGCATGAAACCACTCACAGTATGTGTGTGTCCCTGGACATGAGGGCAGATTAAGATTATTCCATGCTTTGATAGAACAAGCCTGCTTTAAAGTTTGGTTTAATTGTGTAAAATCTGGATTCGTGCTCCCTTGAATATGTGTAGACATATTAATTTGGATTTTTTTATTGTATTGGAGCTTAAAAATCCATCTTTGTTTCCTGTGTCAAATGCTGTCATATGCCACGTTAGGTGCTTGTTCCCCACACACAAAAATGAATCCCTGGTGTGCAACTTCCTGCAGCCAAGGATGTTTCCAACAAGGCTCTGCACACATTGGAAGTGCTCTTTAGCACACAGTTGTCTGTTGGCTGTTCTAGATGATGTGAAATTGCCTCTTCACTGATTTCCAGAGGCGAGATAGGTTTCTGTAAAGGCTGTTGGCTGAAAAGCAGCATGATGAGGAAGGAGATAGAGTAGCTGGCAGTTGAAACCTGTAATATTTGTAAAAGGAAAAGCAGGGAAGCAAAAGAAGCAGCCCTGATGGAGGCAAAAAGAGGCTAAGGAAGAGATTTCCTGTCTAGTGAAGACAATAGTCACTCGCTTGGGAAAGCAGAGGGGAGCAGACAACAGCAGGAGAAATGTTTCCAGGGGTTCTCATAGAATTGGAACTAAGAGTTTTCTTTGGCAAGTGGACTTGCAGCAAGAGCCAAATGTCTTCAGAAACAGCTTATCCTCTGGTAGCTGGCTTTTGCTTAAACTCCCTCAAAAAAGCATCTGTAAAGCACTGTGAAGCATGGAGCCATGCCAAGTGCAATCAGTTAGATAAGGCAGCGTCCACTCCTGCCCGGCCACTTGCTCTAACAAGCTTGGCAATTCCCAGCTCTGTGCAGGAGAAGCTCCCAGCTGCCTCCTGCATTGCAGGGCATCATGGATTGGCTGCTCATCCACAGCCCAGGTGGTTTAGCAAGAGCTCATCCCAGATGCAGAGACTAAAGGGAAAGCCCTGCTGTCAGATCAGGGGCTGATCTCCGAGCCCCACATCCGTGAATGCCGGGACAAGGGAGGGAAGCACCACGTGGAGAAGCAGCAGTTCCCCCCACAAGCACTTTGCACCACTTGCATCACCTCCAGTGATGTTTCACGGGAGGAGGGAAGAGGCTGAGGGACAAGAAAACATCAGCCTTTAGCATTTCATTCCACAAGGAAGAGTTTTCCTTCAAGGGCGTACATCAAAAGTTCCCAGATAGCTGCATTTTAAATCCATCCCTTGCAATGATCTGATAGAAGGGTCTCTGGGGGCACACACGGGCTCATGAGAATAAATTAATTAATGGCACAGAGCTTATAAACTGCTGGATATGTTATTTTTTGTCAGCTGCCAGCAACACATGCAATTAGGAAAATTCAAGTCCAGCTGAAGCCTGGACATTGGTTTGCCAATTTGGCACCAGCCTCCCTGCTGTCAGGTCTTAGTTGACAAATGGTCCCAGTTTTAGAGTGACTCAAACATTTTATCTCTCATATGTTTTAAATAAATTAGGAAAGGCTCGTGCAACAACAACAAAAATATGCCAGAATAGTTTCATTATTACCTAAATGGACTGGGGTCAGAGTCATGTAGTCTATTTAATCCAACACTAAGGTATGATTTCAAGAACAGAGGTGGAAAAAGCAAAGAGTCATTTGAACCAAGATTATAAGGCTCTACTTATTAGAAGATTTAGGCAAGTGTTTAGCTTCTCACAGTGCAAAACCAATGTGTAGCAACACTGTTCACAGGTTTGAAATGATATCTGGAGATCTGGTAGAGTTCAACCCCTCATTTTTTACTTGAAATGGAATTTCTGCAAAAAGGCTTCATATGTTGACCCATAAAAATCATGTAGAATCATCACAGCATCACAGAATGGTTTGGATTGGACGAGACCTTAAGGATCATCTCGTTCCAACCCCTTCAGCAGGGACACCTTCCACTATCCCAGGCTGGTCAGAGCCCCATCCAAATTGGCCTGGAACGCTTCCAGGGATGGGGCAGCCACAGCTGCTCTGGGAAACCTGTGCCAGGGCCTCAGCACCCTCACAGGGAACAATTTCTTCCTATTATGTAATTCAAACCCACTCTCTGTCAGTTTGAAGCTATTCCCCCTTGTCCTACCACTCCAGGCCCTTTTCAATAGTCTCTCTCCAAAATTAAATACATAATTTTGAGAGGAATCCAATAGCCCCATAATGAGTGGAAGAAGTTTTCTCATAAAAGATGGCAAATAAATAGCAATCTCCTCATCACAAGTATTATACCTTCCTATGAAATGGAGATATGTGAAATTAGTTCCAAATTTTTGTAAGTTATCATTTTGTGTCTGTTTTGTTTCCCCTCTTTTGTCTTACTCTTGTTCATCTCTATGATAAGGATTTAATTCTTTCAAATATGAGACAAAAGGATTTATGCTTTCTTTAAAGATGGAAATCCTAGGAAGCTTGATATAAATTGTAAGGGGGACTTGGAGTTCACCTGGAATTTATTTATTTATAAATTTAGAAATGCCTGGTATTTCATGGGAAAGGGCTGGTGGTTTCCCTGTCAGACAGACCAGAGAGCCAGCTCAGGATCACCACCCCTCAGAAAGGCCCCTTTTCTGCCTCCCCACCATGGGCATGAGGCACTCTTATCAGAACAGAAGATGCATTCCCACTTTGCCTGTCCCAACTCTCAGCACTCCAGTCTGAATCCTTTTCCCCACTCCCCAGGGGATTTATAAAACAACCATGACCACAACCACACATGACCATTACTTTTGGATACCCCTGTTTCCAAGGCGTGACATGGTTTTGGTGGATAGTAAAAGTGTAGTTGGAATGACTCCCTGTGACATTATTGTGGACATGTTTATTTGTTCAGCACAGAGAGTGAGTGTTCAGGTCCTTCTGATCGTGCTCAGAGCTGCCAAAATCATTCCAAAAACAACAGAGGCCCTAAGCATCCATAGATGCTTCAGTTTTAAGGTGAACTTACTCTGTCAAGGCTTCAATCAGAGTTCTGCTTAATATCCTTTGCTTTCTGCCTTTTGGGAGTCAAAACAAATATTTTGGGCTGAAAAGCAAAAAATGAGTGTGTAAATCTTGGATGACCCAGACAGTTCCAGGCAGCTTGGAAGTCAGTGGGAAAATTCTCCCTGGCTTTGGTAAGGCAGAGGTGAAGCTGCAAGCCAAGGAAGAGCACAAAGGATTGCCACGACAGTTCCTCCCTTCAGAGATGATAAAGGCAGTTCTGCAGGGCTTTTGGCTTTCCTGCTTCATTTGAGAGTCTATATTTGGCAATGGAAAGTAGCCCTATTTAGAGAATTTTGTAAACAATGTTCGTTATAGGCAATGAATTTTCCCGTCGCCTATATATAGTTATCTGAAGCTCTGATATGTTCAGGTCAAGAGACAAGAAGTAATTTAATTTTACTTAGGTTTCATGCCACATTGAGCTGCTTTAACTGACCATGGAGAAGCAGTTGTACTCCATGAGCCATTTTAATGTGTGTGTCCCTGGAGTACTTTTGGCACATCTGATTTACCAAGGCCACATCATCTACATTTGTCACCAAATAGCCCCAGGCACACTGAGGGACAACCTTTGCAATTCCACATCTCAAATGAGCCTCGTGAGTTGTTGATTCTCAGTTAGGAAAGGCATCACAGGGGCAGCCAGACAGGCTGTAAACTCTTGGAGTACACAATGCTTCTCTTCTGTTCAGCAGTAGCACCTTAAACCTCGAGTCCAAACTAAAATCTAGGGAAAGAGGCACTCCACAAACATAAAACTTTGATTTGTTCAATGGACAAGACTCAAGGTGGCAGCAAAGTAATTAAATATTTCCACATCATTTTATTGAATTAGGAAACTCATTGTGTAAGACATCGCTGAGGCAAAAATCAAATGTATTCAGATAATAAAACTATACGTGGGGGCTTTTGTTTTCATCCAGTAACTCATGAAGTACATACAGGTTTCAACCAGAATCTAAAAACAAGGGTTCCTTACTCCTCTTCCCACACCAAAATCATCCCAGGAAGGGCCACATGGAATAGGGTCAGAGCAATGAGGAGAGGAGGCAGTGAAGGGAAAATAGTGTTACTCTTCTTAATTCTGTATAAATATTTGGAAGAACAGTTATTTATTAAACAGTAATTAATAAAACAGTGTTGTGAGTGCACATAGAGTGCACTGTGTTGGAAGGGACTAACAAAGATCCTTGAATTTCAAGTCCTGGCCCTGCACAGGACACCTGAGGGATACAGGTGGGGAATATCTCCTGAAGCAGAGAATCTTATGATGTTTTTACAGTCAAATGCCCCAGGTGCTAAACACACCATAACAGCTTCCCAACAGCAAAATGCATTTGAATTTTTCCTCTCATCCTTTACCTGTCCTGTTTTTCAAGCCAAGTTTTTTGAGACTTTCTGATGCTGAGTCTCTTTGGTGATCTGCACCTGAATCTGCTGAAATTTCAGTGATTATGGAATTGCATCATGTGGAGATGTCTATTAAAAGTTAATTGTACTATTACGGTATTGTTTGCTAAGGCCAAAGACATTCAATGAGCCAATAAAGCAATAGTTTCATCTACAGTGACCTGTGATGCTGATAGCCTCTTCTATCACATGCCAAAGCCCAGCTGTGGCAAACACTTTCAAGGAGAAATTCAAGATGTTTTTGTTTCTTCCTAATTCTCTAATTCTCCTCCGTGTATTGCTCCGGGCATTGCATGTGTAGGAGATGTCAGGATTTGCTATTTCCTCTCTTGCCTAACTCTGTGGTGGTTTTAAGGTTTACTTAAGGACATGCTGACCAGTTAGAAAAGATTGTTTTGAGTTAAATTTTGTCAAGGTGCCCAGAGTCTTCCAGAGCAGTGGGTGCTGGGAGGGGGACAGAGAAAAGGACACTTATTATTTGCATATGCACTCACACAGCTCCTCTCTCGTGCCTCCCTTCAGTCTTTCATGTCTGAAATGGGCACACATCTTCCTGAAGTTAACTCAGATCCTTTGGATGTGAGGCTTTGGGGTGGGCAAATAATTTGGACTGAAAACGTCACTGAGCTGTCAACCATGGGTAGACACGGAGGATCCCACCATGGTTTGGGATGATCTCCAGTTTATCCTGAATTCTCTGCATCTTGCAGGTTGCTCTTGGGAACTATCCATTGCTCCCACACATGAACTATCCAACCTCCTGGACTTGCCTGGGGATCAGAAATGTTCTGTATTTTTGCTGCAGCATCAAGCAGTCAGAGCAGACTCTTGCCTGAGGATGGACACAGGTGCGTCTACATTGAATCTTTGGAACAGCAGACTTTAAATATAATAGTGGTCACCTCAGTGGGATCCTGGGACAACCACCAGGATCACAGAATTGTCCCTGGCATGAGCTGGTGTGGCATAGAGAAAGTAAAAGCAATCAAACTGCAATTTCTTTTAAAGGCTGAATATGAATCTGTGACCACCTGGAAGAGACAATAATGAGTCCTCTTGAAACCCTGGCCAAGGCAGTGCGTTGAAGCAAGGGGGACATGCCTGCCTCATTCTTCCCAACACAGGGAAGTAAACTTCATTACTTTTCCCCTAGAAATTGTAGTGGAAACACCCCAAATTACTACTTCTAGCTCATGGCTTCAACAGGTGAAAAGAAGCAGTAATGAGAGCACCAAAGTGGGAAACAGGGGAGTGAATTTCTGATAGAGCAGTGACAAGATGGGTGAAATTTTCCGAGTTATGTGTCACCTCCTATCTCAGTTCCCCACCCATGAAGTGGGGAGAGGATGATGTACAGCTGGCAAGAGCTGTGGTAGATCTGGCCATGGCTGCATGGCTGGTGCAGACAGAGCCTGGCACAAGCATCAGCTGATCCTTTGGAAGCCAATTCTCCCCCTCCCCAAAAGAAGACATCAAGAGAGATGAGAAACTCCTGCTTCCCTTTATCAGGCAATTCAGTGACACGAAAAATCCTTTAACACTGAGAAGGGCTGCAGCTCTGGACAGGTTTAAAAAAAAAAAAAGATGAAAGCAGGCACAGCCACATGGAAACACAAATGACATCCGTTCAGAATTAGCTCTGCCTCTTTTATCTTCCTAAGAAGCCACTCTGAACTCCAACCTTTGGATTCTCTCGAGGCATTAGCTTTTCATTAGGAATGAATGGCTGATCACATTATGACAGACAAATGATGGGCAGCAGGAGGGTTTACCAACATGCCTTGCACTCCCACAGTCACCGAGGGGGAAGTCTAATGAGCAAATAACCTGCTGCAACTTTTTACATATTTCCTGTAATTGAGAACTCTTCTGTACTTCGTCTGGAATGCAGATGCCTGTCAGTCACGGGGTCATAAATAGGATTAGGGGCTGTTTCTGAAAAGGCAGGCAACCAGCTTTAGATGCTCAGTTGAAAATACAGATGTTTTCTGGCTGCATGGCTGTTAGGCAGTGGGATCTCCACCTCTGTTTAAGCAGGCTTGGCTGATGGCTCTGCCCTCAGGCTTCCAACTGGTGCAGATCCTATTAGGAGTGCAGATCCCTACTAATTCTTGCCTTTGCAATCAACTGCAAGATCCAAGTATCAAAAGCAACCTGAGAAATCTGATAAATAATACGGTCTTCTGAGAACTTTAACCTCCTCCACCCCAACTATAGTTGCTATGTGTGACAGAAATGTCTGAAAAAATAAAATTTGCCAACATTTAGTTAGATTTCTTAGTGGCACTGACCAATACCTTCATTTCCCCAGTAGGCACAAAAAAGGAAAGAAAGCTGTTTGCCAAAAAAAAAAGGGGGCATTTTGGTTTGAGGTTTTCTCTGTGTGTTTGTTGTTTAGGGATTTATTTTTTTGGAGGAGTCTAATTACAAGCTGAATTGCTTGTGCAGAGACTGTGAAACTTGTATAACTTCAGCCAAATGACCACTTATGGCAACCAGTAGGCTCTGCCTCACAGCTTTGCTGTTTTTCTGCTTTTCCCTCCACTTCCACATCTATAATAGAACTTAATTATCTTGTCAGTAGAAGCTGTTTCTCCCATCAAGAAATCTTATTTTAGGGATGTCACAAAAGAGCCTTAAGATGCCCTTCAGAATGATGGCTGGTGAGCCACTTCATAAGCATGCAGAAACAATCCTTCCCCCAAAAAGCACTTCCAGCCTCAACAGCCAGGATACAAAAAGTATAGATAGGATGGGAGCTGCTTCAGTGAGGCAATTTCCTCAAGGTCACAGAGGAGATCAGACCAGGAATAAAACCTTCACCTCCCACGCCTCTCTGCTGGGCTTGACTTTTCTTTGGCATAAAGAGGTCAGTGTTGAAGTTTATTGGTTTCATCCAAGGCAAATTCCACTGGATCTCACCATAATGGAGGTAGGGAGAGGGGAGAGATCCAGTTTAATCAGTCTACCAAAGTCTGCAAAACCTTTGCATGGAATGCAGCTGAGTATAAAACCATTCCATTTCAGCAGCCCTTTCAGGATATGCAAACCAGATGGAAGCCTATGTATTACATGATTTAAATGTGCTGTAGATGAGAAGGGAGCCATCGCCAAGATCACTCAAAGCAGTGATATGAGAGAGGTCATTGTCTCCCATTGGTCTCTGCTAAGGTCACAAAAGCCTCCACAGAGATAAGGGGATGTGGCCAGTGCCCTGAGAGGCTGACACACTAATTGCAGCCAGAACAAAGGGCCAGGGGATAAAGCAGGAGGCAGGGTAAGGGAATGACACGGGGTGATGGGGATGAGGCCACAAGGTTACTCAGCAGAGTGGTGATGAACAAGGCTGCCCGTGTCTCCTGCTAGCACTGGGCTGATCCTGCTGCAGACAAGGTTCTGCCTCTTTGGGGGTAGCATTGTGAAGTGACCATACCCAAATGCACCCTTTTGTCACAGGACACAGAAAAATGCTTCACAGGAATGGCTCATTCTGCTGAACAGTGCTCCTGTATTCTGAGATCACTGCCTGTCTCTGAGCCCCAGCCAATCCCTCTGTCTCACACACAGATATGTATTGCATTTACAGTAAAAAAAAA
>VWYO01011992.1:349829-430444 GCA_013400275.1 Rhadina sibilatrix | reverse complement strand
AAAAAAAAAAAAAAATAGGTTCTACCTAACTTCCAGCCCTGCTTGTGGATTTTATTTCCAAACAGCTTATCATTCTCAGTACTAATTCGTATATTTAGGTAAAATATAACTAACCAGCATGTTGAGGTGCCAGATGAGAGATGACATGGATATTACCATAAACTTACCTTTGTTTTTTTTCTTGTTACACTTTAGATTATGAAACATAAACTTATTCAAATTTTGGCATATTCGAGATATTTGGATGAGTTTTACCTTGAAAGGAAGGGAGAGACTTGCATGTTTGCAGGCTTTTGTCCTCACACTGGCCTTTTGCAATGTCTGGTGCAGCATCACTCAGACTGCCATGAAGAGTGGTTATGGTTTGTCCTGTAACTAAGCTAAAAATTCTACCAAGGATGCATCAGTCAGAAAAAAACCTTGTTCAGTTCAATGTGGTGCTTCTCTGTCTTCCCCTAACATTTCATTTCCCTCAGCAACATCCTTTACTAATGAATTCCACTCATACACACTCAAACGGGAAAAAAAGGAATCTTAAATTAGTACAGGACATGAAGTACTTAATGCAAAGGGACTTTACTCACCAGTAGGTGTTTCACCACAGAATTAATGACAACGAAGGTCTAAGACATGCCCAGGAATTATTTTTATGTTGCCAGTAGCAGAATGGGATTGACATTTAAACACCTCAGCTTTGATAATTCTCTCAAAATGGGCAGAAGACCAGTCCCACCTTCAGAAGTGCCAGTTCTCATTGCCAGATTGTCAAATTTCCCCAAATACCAACTCTTTTTTCTTTTCTTTGCCCGTGTGGGCCCCCACAGCCATTAAGGCACTGACAGTCTTACTTTGGGTCTGCCAAAGCCCAATTTTTACCTCTTGGGTTAAGACATCTGTGGTGCAAATAAGTGTCATATTCATCCAGTCACTTTGTGACCACAGTAACACCTGGAGACAATGATTGACAAGTGTCTAAAAATATTTAGCTGCCTAGGCTATTTCCTAAGGAGATTTTTGGACAATCATTAAAATTCCTCCTTCCACCTCTGCAAAGCTGGATTTACTGCAGGAGAAACAGTGTTCACCATTCCCATCTATTTCCCATCCCCTGTTGTCTTAGGTCTCAAATCCCCACTCTTCCAGGGCTTTTGTCCTTTTTGCTTTCTCCCACCTTCCTCATCTTCCTTTCTCTCTCTTCCTGTGGCAGAAGCAGCCATTCTGAACTTCTGGCCTGCAAGGCAATAAAATTCAGCTTGGGGCAGCATTACCAAGAAGCTCTCAGCTGACTTAATCTGAAAAATGCCATTCAAAGCACTGTTGGGCAAAAAAAGAAAGACCAGCAACCCAGTTCTCTTGTCTTTTGTACTTATCTCTGTCCATTTGTGCTCTCCAAGCAGAGCTGAGCTCACCACAAGCTGTCCCCACAGAAAGGCACAGGTCTCTCACAGGACTTGTGACAGAACAGACAAACCCATTAAGATCTTTCCAACACCCCAGAATGTCTCTGGGCAGCAGGGCTTGTTCGTATGGGGATGAGTGAAATGACCCTCAGGTGATTCCCCTCACTCCTCATAACAGGAAGGTGTGAGCCTGTGCTTGCCATGCCATTGTCTCAGGTACAAACCACAGAGCACAACAGGAGCCCTGGAGAAAGACTCCTTTAGGAGAGATTCTTTGTTTATTTGTGTCACACAGACAATGAAAATTTAGTGACTCAACCACCAACAGGCATGGGCCAAGGTAAAAAGGTTGGTGATAGTCACCAAAGCTGTGCCATGAAAGGACATGAAAGAACGTATGAGGACAAAGGGGGAATTAATAATTTATGTATTGGAATAGGAGCAGGACCCAGGGGCAGTGCAGCTCTTTCAGCAGTCCTGCATGTGTTCATCAACTGTCTGTTCCAAGAGACTGGCAAATATTTAATGCATTAAGTCTCCAGAAGGTGACACACCTCACTGTGTTTCCTGGCCTCCAGGCAACACATTTTCAGAATCAGAAGTTCTGCCTGATGTCAGCCCTGCCCAGCTGCAGGCACAGCTAGAATCTCTCTTACAAGGCTTTCCTGAAGGTGAACATGCATCCTGACAGGGGATGGCTCCCACGTTTTCAGCTTTCCTACCTGTGAAACCACTGAAAACCCCCACTACCCATCTAGAGGCACCTGGGACATCAGTGACATCAGTGCTGATGCTCAAGAACAGCAGGAGTGTCTTCAGGGAGCAGAGTGATCTCTGTCATCTCAGAGCCATGAGGAAAATGTGTCCATCCATAGACCCCTCCGTGGGCAGTGATCAGTCTGGGGCTGTATAATCATTTTGGAGAATAATTCTCCCCTCCAGAGGAAGAGACCATCCAAAAATCACAGAGCAGCCCAAGCAGGATATGCCATTTTTCACGTTAGCAGAGTGAAAATAGGGAAGTCAGATCACAGGCTGATTCTGTCATACTTCTTTCTAGTCACAGGAGCTAGGGGAGGTGTATTCTTATTGCACTAAAGAAGCACACTGCTTGTGCTCCAGTGCAAAGTGTGACTGACACTAGAGGACTGCTTTCCTAACATAGTTTGGGCCTCTGCCTCAGCCTCTTTCCCTCTGCTGTTCCCAAATAAACACTGAGCTGAAATCATTTGTTGTTCCCAATATCTCTGTGCTTCCATTTGGAGCTGGCTGGGATTCTTGCACACAGGACTGAACCATATTCTTGTACCTAGAATATCCTATAACGGAAAAAAAAAAAAAAAACGAAAAACAACCCCTATTTTCTTTTTCAGTAATCCCAAAAGCTTCTTGGCCATATATTGATTGCAAGGGCCTTGTTTGCTTATGAGCACAACACACTCCAAGCTAAAGATCAGTGCTGCCAGAGAAAAAGTGAAAAATTGATCCAAAAGTGGGAGTATCACTTGGGGACCTCCACTTCACTGGCACTAAGATATAAACACTGAAGACCTTTAAAACAAGTAGTTTTGGAAAAGGCTGAATGAGCTCCTGACAGAAAATAAGCTGATAAAAAAGCACAATGTCCCACAGAGATGAGCTTTATAGAAGGGTGTTAAGTTTTAAGCCTCTGGAAAATCCAAAAGCTAAGATCATTCTAACTGTCCACATGGCCAGGTATTCTTTTGATCATTCAAAAAATATGAAATAATATAAAATGTCAGCAAAAGATACTGAGTTGTCCACGCCTTACATCTAAGATAGCACATTTTTCACAGCACTCACACAGTTTTCCTTTCTGGAACTCTGGTAGATAGGCAGTTAAACACTCTCAACTGGATGAAGTACCACAAGTAATGGGCAAAAAAAAATATATCTGGCACTGTTTCAAGCTGAGAAGCAGCCTGTAATTATCCACCAGAAAGGAACCAGTGTTCAGCTAGGGCTTGCTAATTCTCTGATTAATTAAATGTAACACACATTAATATTGTCTGTACACTTAGCATGCAGTTAGATTTTGATCTTGCCTGCCAGGATTTCCCACATCTGCACCACTGCCTTTTGTTTCCTTCTTCTCCTTGGCCAAGAGAGCTGGTAAATTAGAGGTGAGGAACAGCTCAGCAGACCCAGGCAGTACCATCCTGTGCTGGCCACCTGGCACCTGTTTCCCTCCTTAGTTTCAACTTGGGTCACTTTACAGAGCCATGATCTGCCCGTATCTGGGGGAGGCTGCTGCTTGTGGGTGGCTGGGAGGACAAGACTGTAACTCAGGAGGAGAAAATCTTGCAGTTGTTTGAAGGATGGAAGGCCAGGCCTTTATCCTGCTTCAAAGAGGATGGCTTTGAATGGAAACTCAACTTCTCATTTTAAGTATTCCTTTGAACTGAGGAATGACAAGCATAGTCTGTTCCTAAAAATAACATCCTTTTATATTTATTTTTTTTTTAGTCCTGAAGAAATCTATTTCTGCCCAAGCCTGGTATCCCCTTCACTTTTTAGCACTGAAAATTATTTTATCAGAAACTCAGGTTCGGGAAAGAAAAGATGGACATGATCTCATTGAGATGAATTCCTGGATTCCTCTACTGACTTTCTTTTACCTCCTCCATCTCTGCTCTGAGTTGAAGGCAATGTCCTCTTTGTCTCTTTTTTTCACTGCCCTCTGGTTCATCGTGAGGATGGGATACTCACAGCACAATTACAGGAGAACTTAGGGAGGAAACTAACCTGGAAGATCCAGGATGGAACCCTGAGCGACCTGAAAGAAAAAAAAAAAAAAAACGCATGGCAGGAGTTTGGAACGAGATGATCTTCAAGATCCCTTCCAACCCAAACCTGTAGTCGCTGTTTGTAATGTTTAGGTTTTCCTGAAGTCCTTTCCCAGGGACGAAAACTGGTACACAAGGTCATATTTTCTAAACTATCTTGTTTTTCACATTCCTCTCTGAAGGAGGGACTTTGCTTGTTTGTCTTTGATGGGACCAATGGGTCAAGGAATCCCACCTCTTAGGTGGGCACATTGTAAAAAGATATAAAACAGGTTTGGTCAATAAACCAGCCCCTTCTTGGGAGCATCAGCCTTCTGAACAAGACTCGGTCTCCTCATTTGTGTCCAACAGTGATACAAACCATTTCATGATTCTATGAGGACTTTCTGACTGCAGAAGGAAAATGCTGAAAATGGCCTGTATAGAAAAGTGTTCTGTGGGAATGACTTGATCAATGTGCTAATATCAATTATATACATATAAATATATATATATATAAATATATATGTATTTATGATAACAGATTTCAAATGCTCCAAGCATGTTTGTGTTATTGCAAAATTGGCAGCCTCTGTGGTATCTGAATGTTCTGAATGGCCACATGGTCAAAATCTTGAAACTGCAGTGCGCAATGAAATGTCATCCCCTTCACGAGCAGCTCTGCGTAAGCAAGGCCTGTTTTTTTCTCATCGTCGTGGTATATTTTAAGAAAATATGATGGTTAATTGAAAATAGATATTTTTTCCATATGGCCTGGAACAAAGTTTTGGATAAACAGAAGACTGAACCGTCTGGAAACAACAGATGGCAGTGTTTTAAAGACGAAGAGATGAAAGCTTGGATAACCAGTGCTGAATGTCAGCAGGGACGGGATGGAGGCAGCATGCTTACATCTGGGGATTCAGCTCTGCCATATTTCTGGGGGACAGACATGTGGTCCAAGGAGAGCCCTTTTTTAAAATGAAAAAGGGGAAAGTGAGCTACCTGTCATACTCCAGCAGCCAGACACTAGGTCTCCTGGTATTTAATTTCAATAGTATCAATTATGGCCATAAATAACATCCCCAGAGCAACTGGCAGGTGAAGAAGGGTTTCCACCACCAGTACAAAAGCTTGACCGGTTTCTCTTAGCTATTTACTTAAAATCTGGGAGAAACATTCTAAAGAGGACAGGGATGGGAAATGTAAAAAGAACATAAAAAGGTTTGAATGCATCTGATAACTGTGGTATGTTAAAAAATAAATTAAATAAATAGTCCACCCCATCCCTTTAGAGGTACCACGTTTTTCTCTGCTTACCATGTTATATCACATATCTGCCATGCATTTAGTCATGATTAAAAGGCCTATTCCTGAAAGCTGAGATGGATGTAGATTTATTTTTTTACTCATTTGCGTAATACCACTCATGGCAAAGGGAGAGTTTGTCCCAATTTCTGTAGCAGGATGTGCTAATATTGAAAGGAGAGCCCAAGCCAGCACAAAGATTGGCTTGAATAACACTTCCTTCCCTCACTACAATGCTCAGCACCATTTCTGAATAATTTTTTTTTTTTTTTTTTTGTGGGGAATACGCAACACATTACAGAGAAACTTTTAAGGCAGAGAAGGAAAGAATCAACCTCTAGCATTTCTCTCTGATAAACTGTATTTAGTTGTGGAGATGGAAGAATTCAGCAAGTTGTGCTGTCCCCCAGGGCCACTTACAACAGCCCTGCCAGCCCACCTGCAAACACCCAGTTCTGCTGAGCAGGTAACACTCTCCAAATCCTTCCCTCAGATGCACTGACATCGGGATTCCAGGAATAACACAAGGCAGCACTACCCAATAGAGATGTTAATTGTATCTCTGTTTAAGAGGGATGGAAAAATCCCCCAGCAAGTGCAGATTTCTTGCCAGTAGAGCTGAAAACATCTAAAATTTTCACCAGGAATCAAAGAGATGTTTCCTCTTTCAAGCAGGTGAAATCAGCCCCTTGGAGTCAAAGGAGTCAAACCACCAAGAAAGAAAGTCAATTATAGGATAAGGTAGGACCCAAACATCAGGATTTAGAGGGTAATGCTGCTCAATAATGCAAGGGGAAGAAAAAAAAAAACCAACCCTGCGTGCCTTTTTGTGCTTCCTTCATCTCAGTGGTGCAGGATAGCTCTGTTTCTGCCTCAGCTGGGAAAGGCTGGACACAAATTATCCTTTCAGCCTTGTCTTCCTTGGCAGAGGCAGAAACAAAGCTCTCACGTTAGCTGCATTTTATTGCTATTTTATTATTTGGGCTTCATCTCCAGTTTGTTTGGGGTTTTTTGTTTGTTTTTTTTTAGTGCATGGGGTTTTGGGGCATGACAGTGGGCTTATGACAACTTTTGTTCATGTGTTGCTGATGCAGGCTGCCAAAGCTCCTCCCAGCTTCACGTAGCTTTGAGTCTGGGAATTGCACAAACCAGGGATACACACAAGTACATACTAAAAAAAAAAAAAATTAAAAAAAAAATCCTTCTTGAACAGTATTGGGAAATTCAGGTTTATTGTTACTGTTACTAGCAAATTGTACTGTGGATAGCAGCAAATTCTGTGTTTTAATACAAACTTATGCACAAAATTGTGTCAGAGCCTCTTCTGCATTCAGTGTTCACCGTGTGCCATAACCAGGTATTTAAATCCCACCTTTTTTGTGTTGTTTTGTCTCATTTCCAGAGCTGGAGTTGTCCATCAGAGCTCCCTGAAGTTTCCCTGGGTTTTACGCAGGAAGAGAGCAGGAGCAGATGGGGAGTGTGCCTCAGCAGTGGCAGCACGGGATCTGGAGTTCCTTACTGGATCTGGAAGGGTCTGCTCTCACCTCTGCTTTGGTGATTTGTGCCAGAGTCTAAGAGGGCAGAGCAGGTGGCCTCTACCAGGGGGATGTCTGCTCTCCATGTCTGTGGCTCTGCTGAGAACCCGCGTGGAGCTGCTGGAATGAAAACCCAGCAGGCTTTAGGAAACCCTTGGCAGCAGCCCTGCAAGGGCAGAAGATCCCCTGGGCTGCCTGGATGCCTTGACTGTGACTAATAGATTTTCCCGGGATCAGGTTAGAGATGTTAATTGTATCTCTGTTTAAGAGGGATGGAAAAATCCCCCAGCAAGTGCAGATTTCTTGCCAGTAGAGCTGAAAACATCTAAAATTTTCACCAGGAATCAAAGAGATGTTTCCTCTTTCAAGCAGGTGAAATCAGCCCCTTGGAGTCAAAGGAGTCAAACCACCAAGAAAGAAAGTCAATTATAGGATAAGGTAGGACCCAAACATCAGGATTTAGAGGGTAATGCTGCTCAAATGACACACAGGCTTTGCTTGAGCATCCACTAGATCTCCCTTTATCCACTAATTGTGTAATTCATTCAAAAGAACAACCAGATTGGTTTCATCTGTTGCATATTGTATGGGCCAAATCCCAGGAAAATATTTCCCTTGGCTCATCCCAAGAAAAACATTCACACACGCTGTTTATTTTGATATTTTCAAATACTACTTTTATCTTATGTTTTAGCTAGATATTCCTTTAAACTTGCTCTTCTGATTCCTTGTCCCCTTGGTATCTCTTAATTAGACCTGGTGACTAATTCAAAAGGAATTATTTATTTAACAAATCCCATCCTTTCCCATCACAAAGCATCTGCAAGCAAAACACTTTTTTTTCCCCCCCCAAATTGGCGTTAATTAAAAATTATTTACAGACATTCAGAGCAGAATTCTTTGCCCTTGTGCTTCTTTGAGGTGCACCATCTCTGCAAGGATGTGACGTGCAGGGCAGTGATGCCTGAGTGGCTGACATGGGCAACTCTGTGACAGCTTGGAATGGAAAATGTTTATGCCCAGACAGATCCTCTGCAAATACAGACTAATTAACACTGCCAGGCATCTCTCTGCACTTCATTCCCTCACTGTGTGCTTCCCCGGGTTCCAGGCAGAGGTCCTGGTCCTGTACAGCTCGGGAAGGGCTCCGTGTGGTTGTTTGTCCATGTGGCTGTTTGTCCTAACAGTGGCAGGGGACAGCTGTGAAATGCTGCGTGAGCACAGCTCCCTGGCTCTCTTCCTTCCCTGGCTCCAGCTCTCACCACTCCCATCTCTTCTCCTCTCACTGGAGGGAAAGTGGAGAGGAGAGCTGTGTTCACCTCTTCATGTCAGGTGCCCACCCTCCTCCTCCTGCCCCTGCTGTCCCTGAACACACAGTACCTGGAGAGTGGGCTGTCAGCTGGGAACATCCCTGTCCCTTTCCACTGGCTGCCCTGTACCCCCTGCTCCAGACACACAGCTCAGCTCCCCCTCTGCTTGTGGCTGAGCTCCTGCAGGACCACAGCTGCAGACCTGCAGGGAACATCTGAGAAAAGGCTTCATTGGTTGGGTGCATGTGAGTCATTCCTTTTGAACCCGATAAGGGAGAACTAATGGGTAGAAAAACTGGTCTTTTTTGGGGGATTTTTTTTTGCTTATTTGTTTTTGGTTTTTGTTTGTTTTTGGGGTTTTTGTTTGTTTGTTTTTGGTGTTTTTACTTAATCAAAAGAAAGAGAAACTAGGGAACCACACAAACCTGCTGGGGTTACATGGAGCAGGAAGCACCACTGCAGTTTGTAAAGCACTACAGGCACAGATGCTCCCATGCCAAAGCTGCTGCAAGGCTGATGTGACATTACAAACCACAGCTGGGCACCCTGAAAAGCTGAGGCAGCCCCAGAAACATGTCACAGAGAGGAATAAAAGAATGGCCACAGCACCTACATGGATTTGCTGCTTGCTCTGGGATCCATCTATACCTTAGACCATCCCAGGTTGCTCAGAGCCCCATCCAACCTGGCCTTAGACACTGCCAGGGATGGGGCAGCCACAGCTGCTCTGGGCAACCTGTGTCAGGGCCTCAGCACCCTCACAGGGAACAATTTCTTCCCAATATCCAATCTAACCCTGCTCTCTGTCAGTGTGAAGCCATTCCCCTTGTCCTGTCACTCCAGGCCCTTGTCAAGAGTCTCTCTCCATCTTTCCTGTGGGCTCCCTTCAGGCACTGGAAGGCTTCAGTTTCAACCCCATCAGAGGGTTGGGATGAGGTGATCTTTAAGGTCCCTTCCTACTTGACCCATTCCATGATTCCATGATTCCCACAATGTTTGTGCCCCACCTGAATCACTGATCAGAGCCTGCCCAGCCACAGCTTCAAGGCAGCTGTGCAGGCAGGTGCCAGCACAGCATCTCATCCCAGTCAGGTCCTACACATGGTAAACACAGACACACAATCTCTGTCAAAAATGCCTTTTAAAAAGCAGGCAGTCCTAAAGGAGTTTAACATCTTTGCCATCACTTTCTTGGGGTTGGGTTGTTTTGGGTTTTTTTCGATATGATTTTTAAAGGAAATTGACCACATATTTTCAGAATAGCTTGGTCAGCCCAGTTTTGGCAAAGAAAGTCAGGAAATCACAGAGAGATGAAGCTGGGAAGCGAAGCCAAGCAGACTATTGCTGTCAAAAAAAAACTCCTGTGCAAATTGCCTGTAAAATACCTGCCAGTGGGAGTGACCCCACGGGGCTTGGAGACGGTCCCACAGGGCTGAGTCTCAGCTTTGGGAGTTAGGGAAGAAGCAAGAAGGAAAATATCTGACTTCCCCTGAGCCTGGAAGTGTGAGCAGAGGAAGGAGCCGTGCTCCCAGATGTTCCCTTTCCCCTTCAGCTGGGTGTCACAGATTTCCTGGGGCGATGACGGGACGCAGACCTCGCGGATGTTGCTGCGCGTCTGCCGGAGGCTTCTGTGATAAATAGGTCCGGTGAAAAAAAAAATAAAAAATTCATTGATTTCAGCATGACCTCCTCTCATTCATTTCCACCAAAACAAGGGGGGCTTGTTTTGATTGGTGGGGTTTTTTTTGTTTTTTTTTAGAAGATGTTAACTTTTTCAGAAGATGTTAACTCAGGCGGAAAGGAAAATAAAAATAGTAATAATTTTAAAGTCATTTCATCTCAAGTGAAGGGCTTGGCTTTATTTTGGCTCTTGAGGTGCTGCAGTGTCTCCCAGGAGTCGGGGCTCAGCTGGCTTGTGCCTGTGCAGGGCACGTGATCCCTGCTATGACACACAAACTGATAATAAACAATGCAACATGCAGCACATGCAGAGTCAGAGGAGACAGGCAGTGAGAAATAAGAGGCTAGAGATCATATGGGAGATGTAAAGCTTGTGTCTTTTCATACTCCTTCACAGCATTAGCTTTTGCTGAAGGATTAAGCTGCCCTAATCTCCACTAAAGCCAAGAGAATAACAAGCCAGTTATAATTAATCTATTTTCTTGGCTTTGGAGAAAATCCCAAGTTATTTTTCTTCAGCTACTAAGCCAATTCCAAGGAAAAACTCCTGTCAGTGTCAGTTAGGTGAAGAGTGTTCCTGACTGAACTTGAAGCCAAGGAGTAGCTTTCAGAGTGCTTTCTCCTCTGATGCTTTGAAGCTTGTTCTGTGGATATGTGTGTAACTCATGTCCTGCCCCATGAACACTTTGGATGTGATGGTTGTAAAAGGCTTTTCCAGCCTAAATGACTCTATGGCTCCATACCCACCTCCTCTGACTGAGTACCCTGGGTAAATGGCATTGTTTTCCTTCTGCTTTCTTGCTCCATCTACTGGAACCAGTTCTACATGTCATTGGAATGAACAAAACATGTCAGGAGTATATTTATTTTTTCTTGTCAGAAAAAAGGACAAAAAAGAGAAACGCCTTAATCCAGTCTTTACTGTTGATTTATTTTAGTTTTATAGCTAACTCCACATTTTGTAAACTAAATCTTCCCCTTTTTCAGGCTCTTAATCAGTCCTGGCAGTAAGAATACTATTCTAGATCTAAATATCCTCATTGGGCTGTGTCCTTATTGACCTACTGTGTTTCCAAACTCTTATGAAAATATGTTGTCGTATCTCAAAAGATTAGATGTAGCAAAACAACAGCAAAAAAAGTCAAAACCCTCTCCTAGCATCAACAGAGAATGTTTTGTTGAATTTAGATGAGATTTGAGTTGTACAAGTCATGTATAGCTGTCCTGTTAAAAATAATGATCATTTGAAAAAAAGCTTTGTAACAGGTGGAAGAGAAACTAAAAAACTAAAGGCCAGAGGAAAGCTTAAACCACACCTGTAAGACTGAATATAAGATTATTGTCATGTTTGTTTGTCCCTTATTTAAAATGGCTACTGGAAAAGCTCTGGGAGAATAACCCTCTGAAGATTTAGCTCATCAGGAGAGGGCTCTCTGTTTAAGTGCTGGGTAGAAAATGTTAGAAGATCTCTGTGTATTTGTGCAAGATTTTGCTTGGATTTCTGCTGCCTTTTGTGTTTAAAGTGCATCAGAGAAGTCAGGAGTCACTCCAGAAATGGACTTTACCTTGTGGGGCAGGTTCTGGTAGGGCTGTGATTTTTTTCTTGTGATTTGTTTTCCTGTGATTTCCCTTTAAGCAGAAAACAGTTTCCTCCAGCAAAGAATGAGGCTGTGGACTGGCAGATGACACTGAGATGCTCTGACATACCCACAAAAATTGTGCAGAGCCCCTCATTATCCTCACAGCTTCATGGAGCTCCTCTCCTTGTCCCATTTCCACCTGTGGACTTTGCCTCCTTCTGGTTCTAAAGACACAAAACTTTCTTTGTCTTTCCCAAAAATGCATGGTTCCATTGGAGGGCTGCAGTAGCCTTTCTGAGCTGATGGATCACATTGCTGCCCTGTTAATTGCACCCCTGAACATGGTGAAATCAGACCCTACAACATTAGATAACGGGGAGCCTGCTACAAGGACTGATATCTGCAACATAAACTGCACAGATTCAACCAGGTGGTGGATCAGTATTCCTTATTTATTTAAATTCACAGATGATAGCTTTCAAAAGGAACTCACAGTTGTGTCTGCCTAAAGTTCTTCCCACATGGAAGCACAGTTC
The DNA here is from genome assembly GCA_013400275.1 of Rhadina sibilatrix. Taxonomy (NCBI): domain Eukaryota; kingdom Metazoa; phylum Chordata; class Aves; order Passeriformes; family Phylloscopidae; genus Rhadina; species Rhadina sibilatrix. The sequence goes on along the minus strand of VWYO01011992.1, from coordinate 418,309 downwards.
TGAAAATCAAGTTCATTAAAGCCAGCCTAACACCAGGATGAATGCAGACAAAATCAGCCAGTCAATTTTGGAGGGTCATCCCATCTCTGGAAAATGCAGGGTCAAATCCCAAACTGCTGGGACTTCACATTTTCCACAGTGGGACTCACTGAAGGCCACAGCAATGGACGTTTGCTGGGGATGCACATTTTTCCACTGCTATCACAATTTCTCTACATAACTGGTTAAAAGCTGCACACAGAATTGCATGGAAAGAAAAAACAAAACTAAACAACTCTGCTCAAAGGGATACTGAAACCAAAAGAAAGACTCTTCCACTGATTGCAGTAAGGTTTGAATCTGCCTTGCCTCAGGTGGCTGCATTAGAGACATATATAATCCTTTGATAGTAATCATTTTGCTCATTAAAGCTGTGTCTGTGGAACCAGGAGTGGCTTGGAAACACTGAGTGAGCAGAGGAGTTGTTTTTAGTGGGAGTCCTAAGAATCAAGAAAAGTAAAGCCTCAGGATTGTGTCAAGAAGCAAATGAAAATGCACATAAATAAAAATATTTCATTAGATCATTATGCCCAAATAAAGAGTATTATCAGTCTGTCTCAGGAGTTATTATGGAATCTGGTTGATTTTAACAATTCCACTGGGGGTGGGAAAGAGGCAGCAAGGCACCCTGTTAATTAATGCAGCCATTAATAATTTAATCATCAATTAATAATTGAATACATTTGCAGATGATGGGTAAAGGGTGGGAACTGCAGGGAATATTCAGAGTTTTGGTAGTACTGAGGGATTCAGGACAGATTAAAACATGTTTAGGAAAAAACTCGTGCAGACCTTTCCTTGAAAAAGATTCATGTGGTGTATACAGACTCTGTAGTAATTTTTTTGCTAAAAATACTCTTCAGCCTCCATTCATCCTTTCAGATGAGCCATGGACTGATGGCCCTGGCAAGGTAAGAATTGGGAGTTCAGGTGTAAATCCTCCTCCTCTCTCTACCTTTAAGTGCAATTCTACTGTTGTATCTGAAATTTTGTGTTCCTGGACACACAAGTCATCTTACCCAGTACAAGGTGTGCAGGAATTCACCTACAAAGAACAGCTCACAAACAAAACTGGTTTATATTTTCTTTTCAAAAGCAAAATAATTAGACCAGACGGGGAACAGAGAGACCATCTGTGGTTAATTAAAGGGTGAGACTGCAGAGCAGCAACAGATGTTGTATTGCAGTAGTCAGAGTTTATTGCCAACAGTGGTGAATATTTTGCGTGGTGGACTGGGTATTTCCAACCAATTATCTAACAGGCAGACTTCCACAGAGGTTACCCTTTCCTCTTGGAAAAAGGAAGGGTTTGAGTGTCATGAATGTTGGAGTGGCAGGAAAGGTCTAGATAGCAAAATTTTCTGTATCCTGAGATGAAGGCTAAAAAGCTAGTGACACTCATCACAAAAAAAAAAAAAAAAAAAAAAAAAAAAAAAAAAAAAAAAAAAAAAATATCTAGGGCTGATGATTAAAAAAGTGGGAAGGTCTGCATGAAAAAGACATGACAGAAAAGGCCAGCATAACCACAGCTTCACTCAGTTCCTTCCTGAAAGCCCCCTTTAAAACTAGAGATAAGCACAGTGAGAGTTTTCATGTGGCTGCATGGATCAAACAAATTCTCTATGGCATTTGAGCATGGACTGACTCTGGAGCAGGGAGCTCCTTCCATCTGGGTCCATTTCTTCTCCTGAATAACTCCTGAAAGCTGTTTGAAACTAACCTGCACCACCAGCCCAAGGGAGAAGCTGTGGTAAATGGAGCAGCAAAATCCCTGGAGTTTCTGCTGGACAGAAGGTGAACACACCTCACATTGCCTGGCCTGACAGGGTCACATCCAGCTGGAGCTGGCAAGGCTTTATAGGAGCCATTCCATTCCACCCTTTTGCTGCTTCCTATTTGCACTGTTCTGATTAGATGTGCAGGTTCAAATGTTTCTACTCATGAGGCTCCATGGATCCTAGAGTGTGGATCTGGAGGTTTGGGACTACGGGTAGGACCCAGTGTGGTGTTAGCTACTCATACACACAGACATGCTGGTTTTCATTTGTTTGCCTGTTTAACTGGGGTTTTCACTTTATATCTGGAGTCGTCCGAAATGGCTATGAAATTCTGCACTAAATTTCTATGCAATTCCTTCTCCACTTACTTTTTTTCCCCTGAAGAGATTTTAGCTGTTTTCACTGCTAAAGCAAGGAGTGACAATAATCCACAGGTTTTGTTACCTTTGTGCTTCTACTTGCATCCCTATTCCCTTGGTCCCCATGGAGAGCTCTCCATGCACGTCTCTTGGAACAGCCATTCTCTGCTTCTGAGGCACAACTTATGGCAAGGGGGAGCTCTGTGGGTAGACTTACAATTATCCAGCTGATAAAAAAGGGGGCAGATAAAGTCTGGCTTTGTCCAAAAGAGATAAGCTGGAAACTGAGAACGACGGAATACCTTATCAGTGATCTACAATTACAGCAGCTGATGGGAAGCGGTGTCGGGAGAATCCAGAGGCTGACACAGAAATGCAACAAAGGGTGCAATCCTCAGGGAGTGCACCTGAGTCAGGTACCAAACGTGCAGGAATCCTCAGTGAATGAAAGTCTCAAGTTTAAGGGGGAAACAGCAAGCGTATCGCAGATAAAGATAATGGAGCTGTCTGTCCTGTTTGTGATATCAGGGGAGATCCCATCTGGACATCAGCCGGGATTGCTGCCGTGCCTCTTTCCCAGCCTTGTTTGGGTGAAATGTATAAACCTCAGGAGAACTTGCAGAGCATCAGTGTACATCTGCTGCCTTCTCTAGTTCCTTGTGCTAGGAAATCTAGAAAACCTTTATCATTTTTGGACCACGGCAAGCATTTCAGTTGCTTGTTATGGAAATCCTGTGTAACAACAGCCTAATGCACTCAACTACTTTCTGACTGCTTTGGAGTGACTCAGTTTTTAAAAAGGTATTTCCTGGGTGGAGGGAGGATGTACAAAATGTACAAAATGGTGCTATTTTAAGGAAAGCCTTAATTCTGAATATATTTCATCAAACCAGCCACTGGCAAAGAGGGTGCTGTGCAACCTGCGTGCAATCCCTTTCTAAATCCATTTCTGCACACCCTCCCATATTCCTGGAAAAAGGAGAGGAAGAATTATGACAAACAAGATTGATATTTCTACTGTTTAGAAACATATTTTCTCCCCATCAGAGGTTGTTTGGAGTGAAGAGAATTGATTGAATTTCAAAAAACTAGAGTTGCAAAAAACAAACACAGATACTTCCAAAGCCCCTACGCTTTCAAATCCCCAGGTCCATCAGCAGAGCATCCTCTTGGTGTAAAAGAAGGAATAGATGTTATTAATATTGATTATCTTAATACATCAGACTATGGAATCCCCAACAGGGCTTTGTTGACCTTTTGAAAGTAAAATGAGACAATTTGTTTTTGAAGAGAAACTGTTCCCTCATTTAAATGCTGAACTGTTGAAATCAAAGGTTATGTCTCAGCCCTGTCACAGATTTCCATGAGAGAGTCAAAGTCTTAAAAAACAAGGAAACAAGAAAAAAAAAAATCAATCACCTAACGGGTTAGAGACATGATTTTTTAAGCAAGTTTAATTTTCATTCATGACAGAGTAAAGCTATTCTTTAAATGCTTGTAGGTGAAAATTTGGTTAGTGAATATGTTTATATTCCAACAAAATGCAGTTCTGCAAAATATTTTACTTTACAGTAAATCACAACAGCAGCAATTTTTGTTATTTACGTGCAGTGTACATGGAGATGCCACATGATTTACAGGGCTTGATTCCATTCTCACTCCTCAGATTTGCACTGGTGGTGGTTCAGTGGCGTGATTCCTCTTGACACTGGCTGAATTCCAAGTCTATGTGAGAGGAGAATCAAACACACAAGGTTTGCTTTTTAGTTTTTTGTTCAGGACAGTGAGTGCCAAGGAGCTTCCCTGGTTCTGGCAGCTTCAGCCATTCTGATGGCCTCCCTGCTCACCAGCACATGCATTCCAGCTCCTGCTAAGCAAAGCACAATATACCCATAGATGCAAGTGCCCAGTGATTTAAATTCCTTCTATTCCCACATCTCCCAGAGCCCTGCGTGCCCTCCAGAGGTGGCACCATGTGGCAGTGTAGGTTGGAAAGGCACAAAGACTCCTTGAGACCTCACATGTTTGCAAACCCTCCACTGGCAGCTACATCCAATGAGACCATGAGGTGTGTGCACTTCTCCATGGTCAGTCCTTCTCCAAAGGTCAGTCCTTCCCCATGGTCACTCCTTCTCCAAGGTCAGTCCAACCTGCCCAAGGATAGATACCAAAGCTGGAGTGTCCCCGTGCCCCACTGGTCATCTGCAGTAGGAGGGATGGTTTCCAGGAGAATCCCTGCATGGCTCCCCAACTCACAACCATCATGACTACAAGAACCAGCTACAGCCCCAATAAAGCCCTTATCTCACACTGATGAAATCTGGAAATGCTGCAGCCCAGAGGGCATTTAACTTGTAACAGAGACCCTCACATCTGGAGATTCTAAGGAAGCAAAAGAGCCTCCCTGCACCTTGTCTCTCCCTCCCTTGTTGCAGGTTCAGAATCACATCACGCAGTAAGCAGAGGTAAGCCCAGGCTGTTCCCTTCCCTCAGGAGTCACACCACGGTGTGCTGTGAGCTGAAGGAGGTGAAGCTGCCCTTGGGGCTGCGGTGACACTGGGAGAAGCTGGCAGCCCTGGTCCTTTTGGTTTTGGTCCCACTCCTGTGTTTCCGCTTGTCACGTGAGATAAAGCTTTCGATCAGCTTCAGCTTTTCGTGCTCTTCCTTCAGGAAGAAGTCAACAAGCACCGTCTTCTCCTTTTTGATCTGTTCACTGATGTCTTTGGGGATGTCAGGGATCATCCAGTCAACCAGAACACTGAGGAACATCACCAAGTTCTGCAAGCACAGCAACAGACATGAAGCAAGCATGAAAAATCCAAAATACTCTCACTGGAGCAAAACCAAACCTTTGTTATAGCTATGAGACAGATGTCAAACACATTTTTCTGGTGGTGTGTGGTAGTGAGCAGTTGATTAAGGCCTTATTTCAAGAAACAGCTCAGGTCTGTGCACAGCTACTCCCCAGTGTAGAGACTGAATTCAACATGTCCTCCAGTTAGGTTTGAAATAGGAAAGGACATGGAATCATCAAATAATCCATGACCTTAGTAGCTAAACCAACATTATTCTTTGCAGGCATCCAAAGGTGCCCCGTTCTCAATATCAAATTCCTTGATACTGAGTTCAGAATCCATTAGTATAAAAACATCCTCCAGTACCATCAAAAATCCTACAACACAAGGCAAAGATACCCGTGTGTTTCCAGTGTGGCCTGAGCACACAGCAGACAACCTTCATGGCTGCTCTTTCCTCAAATCCTTCTGTCTGCTGAAAAGCAGGACTGTTTTTATACAACCACAGTGTACAAGCCAAAAGCCCAAATCTCAGGTGATTACAGGTGGTGTTCATAACATCAAGTAGGAAGCAGACTGGGCAAAAAGCAATATAGATTTCTTGCTTGCTTGTGAAATCTATAGATAAGTGATCCATTGGGGGTTTGTATTGCCATGATAATGCTTTGAGAAGTGTTGTGTTGTGTAATGTCTGGAAATGTGTGAGAACGTTTGGCTGACAGTGCTGCTAGCATGAACTCCCTGTCCACATCCGAGACAATGGAGCTAATTAACCAGGGAATGTTCTCTGGCAGAGCAGGCAGAGGGTTTGAAGCCCAGCAGAACCAGTTGCTTTCAACTGATTCACAGCCAGTGGTGGAAAATTACTGAAAGCATGGCAAAGAAGCAGAAGAGGGCAATACAAACCAGGCAAGATTCACAGAAACACTTGGGAACATTTGGCAGGTGAGGACAAAAGAAAGGCAGATTTGAAAAAGAGAGATGGGCTTGATTTGGCTGAGCAAGGATCCCAGATCACGGAGGAGAGCAGAAGAAAGCCATTTGAAAGGCAAGCCATGGTGGCAAATCCCTTGCTAATGAAATCCTCACACTGGGGACAATTTACTGATCTCAATTCAAGAAAGTAGCAAGAAAACCTTGGAGAATTTATTACTTGTGTTTATTTCTTGCTTTGGGTAAAGAACAGCAGTTAACAAGCCTACACAGCATTTATGATTTTTACAAGTGGTGCCTCTGAGAGTATAAAAGTTGACAGAGTCCACTTATACATTCAAAAGCCTGGGGTATTTTGAGGATCACTGCTAGCACCAAGGGCTAAAGGGAGCTCTGGGTCTTGCCTTCTATGTCTTTTGAACATGGGCTGCTTTGGAACACACATTTGGATCCATTTCTGATGATATTTCTGTGACTGAAAGTGAAGCAACTCAGCAGACTTACCTGAAATAGAATCACAAAAGCCAAGCGAGCGGATAGGACCGCCCAGTACTGCTTAGAAAACTCATACTGGTGTGGGGACCAGGGTGGTTCTCTGTAGTCTTTGAACCTGGAGATGGAGACAGCTCAGTTATCACAGTTCCAGTAATTTCCTCCAGCATCAATTGCTGTGATTAACGTGATTTTCCAATCAAAACCTAAAGAATCAAATCCTCCAGATGTTCTTACTTCAACCCTTATTATGAAATACAACTCCAGAATTAGAGCTGGACTACTTCTGTTGAATTTAACACACTTAGTCTGGTCTTCACAGTTGTAACCAAAGTCAGAGCATTGTTTTAACGTTGGAAATGTCCAGACTGTAGAGGATTCACAGAAGTTCCCTTTATTTTCTTAAGGTAAATTGACATCAATGTACAGGGAATAAAATGCTGAAATGAAAGCAGAGAGATAGTCCAAGGCATTTTCAGACTGAAGGAGATAAACCTGCATTCATCTCACCTAAAACTTGATTAATTTAGGAAATAATTCAGCCCACATAAAATGTGACTCATACTTTGGTGATTCCTGTCTTTGCATTAACGAAAGGGGGAGCCATGGGAAAGGCACTTCCTAAATTAACTGTCTAGCCTTGGACAGGATAAAACAGAGCCTTAGTGGTTTGGTGTAAAGACTGTTGCTTTTAGTATTGTCATCAATCATTTGGAAGTAAACAACAGGCTAATAAAAATCACAAATGCTCCTAAATTGGAAAGTTTTGAATGTAGCAGGAAACACAGAAAGCAATAAGAAATGGAGACAGGAAACGCAATGAGAATAATATGGGGAAATGGAAAATAATTTAAAATAAAACACTTGGAGGATCTTTGATGGGATAGTGTCTGGAAGTCGAAATGGCCTGGAGCTTGCAGTGGCCAGCAAGTTAGCACGAGTTTAAAATATGGCAGCAGGACAGTGTATGAGTTGTGGGTGCATCAGAGTCACAATGGTGCTGGGGGAGGGAATTAGCCTTCCTCTGAACAGCACAGGTAAATCTACACCTGGAACACTTCTTTCAGCCATTCAGCTGTGCAGATTCCAGAGGTGGGGGGGAAGGAAAGAAGAAATAAAGGGAAGAAAAAACAAACCAAGGAAACCAAAAAAGAAGATAAAAAAACAAATTGAAGGCAGTTCAGGAGAACAGTACAAGGATTGAGGAGACTGACTCATCGGGAAGATTAAAGAGCAGCACATGTATTGCTCCACTTTGGTAAGTAACAGCCACAGTTGGACATGATAACCATGCACAAATTGTGCCCTTAGGACTGAAAGGAATAATTTAGTGCTGTTCCCAGTGTTTGACTAGGAGTAATGGGATGAAATTAAGAAAGGGAAAATCTGTTTTGAATACCACAAAACCCGTCCTGACAGTAAGATTCATTAGACTGTGCAAAAGCCTCCATTGGGGGATAATGGAGAAGGTTCATATATAAAATCTGTCAGCTTCAGTTTGCAGGTGCGCTTGCCAAAATTACCTTCAGGTTCTACCCACATGGTTTTGCATGTTAAATTACACATTTGTAATCCAGGCATCCCCTACATCCTGCCACTCCCCACCCCAAGAAACTGAGTCTGGAATGCTGGATGTGATTCTGTGCTGCAGCTTCTGGAGACAAAGGACACGAGGTACAGCCCACAGGGAGGAGAAAATCACTTTAAACTAGGGGCTTTGTTAATTTAGGGAAGAACTCCCTGGGCTGTTTTAGCCCCTGAATGGTTTTGCTCAGCAGTGCATGCACAGGTCCTGTCTCAGGATTTCTGTGCTGTTTCTGCACTGCCAGATCTCCCCTCTGGTACTTTTCTGGACATTCTGGACTCCCATATGTTGCTCAAATCTGTTGCTCAAAAAGTGCTGAATCAAGGGCCAAAGTCAGTTCCCTTGAACTTAATCTGCTTGAACATCAAAGCCAAGGAAAACCACTGAGTTTCTTGTGGACTTTGTTGACCACTATAAATCAATCAATCAGTCTTGAAATGGAGCCCGGGTTCACCTGGAAGGGTCACCAACTGTGGTGGGTTTTCCATTTAATCCATTCTGGGCTTCACAAACTATATAAGTGTTGCAGGACATCAGACCCCTTGGAAATTTCACCTGACTCAGCTGGGAATCACACTGCTTGTGATGCCTGAACCTACACTCAACAGGACATAAGCAAATGATTTATGTTGAAGGAAAATGTTGCCAGAGCTATAGATGAGGTAGCTGGGCCTCCTCCCCACCTCCTTTTTTTAATTATTCTCTGGCACATGGGACTCCAAAGGGCCTTTTCTAACTCCTAGATTCTACAGGTAGTTTCTTTTTTACAAAGACCATCTTTTCAGCTCAAGAAGCATTTGGAAAATATCCTCAGGTGTGATTTTTGGGGTCTTCTGTGCAGGGTCAGGATTTGATGATCCTTGTGGGTCCCTTCTAAGTCAGGATATTCTATGACTCTCTAATTCCCTCTTAAAGTATTTGATTCAGCAGGCATGGTAGGAACAGCAACCAAACAGTGCTGCAAAGACTATTGTGTTTCCAAAATAGCAAGCAACTGTAATTCCACTAAAAAAGGACAAGCATATGAAGTGGTCAACATGGTTGAAGAATAGAACACAGAAAAGTTATAAGGAAGAATAGAAAAATGTGCACTGAAAGTAGAGAATTGTAGGAGAAGGGAAACTGTGTGGAGAGAACCCCACAACACTTGGACAAGTGTGATCTGAAGCCAGAGCTAAGACAAAGATGTTTATGAATTTCAGAAATTTATTGTGTGTGGGGGAAAAAAGGCTGGTTAAAAAAAAATCAAACTATATATATAGGTGGAATTTCAAATCAGTCCAAATAAACTAATTTGTTTCATTTTGTTCTTCAGCTGGCCTTTGAGAAGAAATTGGAGAAAACATCCAGAATCACAGAATCAGCAGTGCAGGAGAATATAAAAATTAGTCAGGGAAAAATGTTAGCATCCACCACTGATTATTAGGAATAGATGAGATGAATCCCACGACATTAAGAAAATAAATTCAAAGACTCTTTATAAAGTTGCTGAATGTTAGAGCAGGCACATGTTAGAGGAAAAGTCTCTTGAATGACTCCGTATCTGCTGCTTCCTTTTTTCAGTATGACCAGCAGGTTTGTATGTACTCCATTATCATACAAGGCTACAAAGACTAGAAGGGAAAAACCAATGAAAATATCCTATATCTTAGCAAGATTTGCTTCTAATTTGCCTTCAGCTGTACAAATGCTATTTTTCCCAGAAAAAAAAATGTAAAATTACAACTAATACTGGGCATCAGAAGAGCTTTACAGCAACCTTTATTTTGGAAGCAGTGCCAAAGAGTTCACAGCACTGCAGAAAATGTTGCTCCAAATATTTGAAGAATGTATTCTGTATGTTCAGTGGCAGAGTTGTTTCTGGCTTGTTACGGTTATTTTTAAGATACCTTAATCTCTGGCAATGCCTGTAAGGAGCAAAATGCAGCTTCATTGCAACCACATTTCTCTCCAGAGGTCAAAGAAATCTAAGAATAAGAGAGGTCAGCTTGTTCCCAATGCATTTGCCAGAAACAGAAATACGGATTTTATTTCCAGCTTGAGGGGCAGTGTTTGGTTGCCTGTCTCTTGGGACACAAGTTAAAGACCCCATACTTTATCACAGAGATAGTTCTGTCCAATGCTGAGATTTTGGTAAGATTCAAATGAAGCAAATGATAATGAGAAACAGTGTGAATGCTGACATCTTTTCCCAATTGTTTCCTGGTAACAGAAGAGAAATGCTCCCATAGTTCTGTCTCACTCAGACTAACACATGGTCAAACAAATTTTTTCTACTTCTCAGTCTTTTAGATGGTATCATCAGGCAGGGACCATTTTTGTACTCAGTGTAGATGATTCCCTCCCCCCTGTATTTGGGCTCTGTTGAGTATTTGGCTGTGTATGACCATACTAATGTAGGGAGTGCCTTTCACCCCTGTTGTAAATGCACATATATCCAATCACACCAGCACTTCAACAGCTATAAACAGAGGCTAGTGGCTGACACAAGGCAGAATGCAGCATAGTGAAAGCAGCAAAATCACGGTGAAGTGGATCAAGATGCTTGTTGAAGGAAGACACAGGTGAATTTAGGGATAAAAATTTTAAAAGTGCTAGGAAGATGAGGGTGGAAAAGCATTTTACAGACTTACAAATTTGAAAGTCCAGAGATGCTGCATTCTCTGGCAGGGAATATTTTGCTAACAAACAACTCCCAACAGCAGAAGTGGGGAATAGCAGAGCTCACATGCTTATGAGTTGCTTCAAAGTTAGGAGAGCACTCATCTATCCTGTGCTGTAGTCAAGGTGAGAAGGTAGGTACCCCCCAAAGGCAATCCCAACAGCACTGCCAGAGTGAGAGGGACAGATTGCTCTCGCTGTTTACCCTCCTTCCAGTGAAGAAACTGGGATGTGTCATTTTTGTGGGTTACAGTTGGGCAAGATACATACCCCACTTAAAATCAGTGTGAAATATATTGCACATCAAAGCAAGGGAGGGAAACCCACTCTACATCAAGGCTCTCCTTAAATAAATGGAAGAGGAACTTTTATAATTATTTTGTGCAATTGCAGAGACCAAGCACAGGATGATTTCAAGGGAGTCAAAAAGGAAGGTGAGGCAGGCTATTGAATGAGGCAGGCTACTGACCCAAAGAAGCTCAGTTTTGAACAGCTGGGGGTTGTAATGCCTTAAAGCAGCTCTTTGGATTTCTGCATGTTATTATAAAAATACGGCTGGTTAAAAAAAGATGGAGCCACATTAGTGATTTCTCATGCAAACTGGAGCTACTCCATAGGTATCTGGTATTTGGGACATATTTTAAAGGAAGTTGAGCCATGTTTCCCCCATCTGAAAAGATGAATCTGAAATAGACATGTAGATGGCTGGTGCAGGTTTGCAGGTTTTAAAGATGGGCATAATACACTGAAAACTCATATCTCAGCAAGTAAGGACTGAATTTAATAAAGACAGAGAAAGCCTGGTTTGAATTACTGGGTATCCATTTAAAAAAAATCATTATTTTTAATTAAATCTATATCTTTCAGTAAAAAGAGTGTTAGTTTGCTTTTTTCTTTGGATCAAGTCTGTCTAAATTGTTTATTTTGCCTTTTAATGCCCTGAAATAAACCCTTTTAAAGACCTTGTAGCACAGTGAGAATACTCCAAAAGCTGCACTTCCAAAACCACATTTCCAAAGGCACATGAATATTGTTGAATATGTGGCCACATAAATGAATTTTATCAATTCCCACTTTGAAAAATGACATAAGAGGCAAGGAAATTCCCATGACTGTGGGAACTGCCCTTACAAGTACTTTACCTGCAGAACGAAACCTCCTGTGCAAAGAGGGAGTTTTCTGGCTGTGTCCCAGCCTTGAGCTGGCTGACATTGAAGTATGAGAGGGTGTGATTGATGAAGCCATGCATGGTTCCATTCTGGCTGTAAGCATATTGATACATAAGGCGTGGGATGAAATCAGAGGTGACAGCAATGACAAAAGCCTGAGAGATGGAAAAAACAAAAATAAACAGACAAACAGCAGCCTCATGAGTCTGTGTCTCCAAGTTAATTAATTCAGGGGGAAATGTTCACATTTAGGTAAATTTAAAGTGGTGGTGAAGGGAGAGTTATATGGCCAGAACTGGTACAGAATATTTGCATATAAATGCACAGTAACCTGGTCTGTCTCTCCAAGGGAAGGCTCAGCTGGGGAAGTAGCAAAAGCAATTAATGAAGTGTCCATTGCTCCAATTCTTTTCATCTCTGGAGCCATTAGGAGATTTATCACTAGTTAAAAAAAAAAAAAAAAAAAAAAAAAAAAAAAAAAAAANAAAAAAAAAAAAAAAAAAAAAAAAAAAAACACCTACAACAACACCTAACAGCCAGTTGGTATAATTTGGGCTATATTTTGGTGTAGTTAAACCAGACCTGTTGAGTGTAAATGTCCATTTTCCCTTCAGCATCAGGATTCATACATCTCACACGAAGAATATCATGCTGATATTAAACCTCATGAGACTGGTATCTCATAAAACTGGTGTAATTGTGGAGGCAATCAGTCACAGAAATCTCTACATCATATCAATAAAAATCCCTTTGATTTCTGCTCTGGACTCACTCCTGTTGGAGCAGGTCCAGAGGAGGCCATGAAGATGATCAGAGGGCTGGAGCCCCTGTGCTGTGGACACAGGCCAAGAGAATTGGGATTATTCATCCTGGAAAAGAGAAGGATTTGGTTGGAAACTTTAGAGCCCCTTCCAGTGCCTGAAGAGACTACAAGAGACCTCCTGGAGAGGGACTTTGACAAGGGCCTGGAGTGACAGGATGAGGGGTAATAGCTTCAAACTGACACAGAGTAGGTTTAAATTGGATATTAGGAAAAGAAATTGTTCCCTGTGAGGTGCTGAGGCCCTGGCACAGGTTTCCCAGAGCAGCTGTGGCTGCCCCATCCCTGGAAGAGTCCATGGCCAAGTTGAAAGGGGCTCTGAGCAACCTGGGACAGTGGAAGATGTCCCTACACTTGGCAGGGGCCTTGGAATGAGATGGTCTTTAATGTCCCATCCAACCCCAACCTTTCTACAATCCTATGATGATTTAAAACTATATTTTGCTAAATTATAATTTCCTGTGTCAATATTATCCAGATGGAGAAGCAGAATTGGGCATTCAGTATTTTTTTTTTTCAAATGGGCATGCACATGTTAACATTTTTTTCAAGAAAAGGTATCTAACTATTAATGGAATCCCCAGGAGATAAACACTTCCAGAGTTTGATCAACACAGGAAATAATCAAGGGCCATAAATCTGCAAAGTGTGTTCAGAGAAAAACAAGAGGCTGCAGAGGTTTTTCTCCTCCAGCACAGCTCAGTGCTGGACAGCTGAAATCTGTGCCTGACAGTGAGATTATGGGGATGTGCAGGGTTCCACAGATTTCCTACCTTAAATCCTGGAAACTGGAGAGCCATGAGTGAACAGTGCTACACCCAAGTGAAACAACATTGCCCCTCTGGAGGCATTAGAGTGCTGTGCTGCTGTGCTGGGAGCTATTTTATTAAAGAAATTGCACAACACCTCTCCACAAGTTCTCCCTTCAGTAGTGAAAATCACCTCCCTTTCTAAAGGGCTTTTTTATCTTTAATATCCCTGGTATTATTCCATGACCTTAAAGGTATTTTCCAACATATATGATTCTATGAGATTATGATCTATAGGTTAAAAACCCACTAGGAACTATCAGGATTAAAGTCCTAGGGCATGAGATTTTTTTTATCTTAAAGCATATACAGTAAAATTTTACTTAGAGAGTACATATAGCACAATAAATATATCTGTATTCTGTTGTATTTGAGCAGTTGAGAAAATTAGATGCCACTTTTAAATTATGCTGAAGGGACAACAAAGAATTATAAACGAGAAATTATAAAGAATTTTAAATTATATTGAGGGAACAGTATAAGCTCCCAAGATCATGGTTAGAAACTGGTGTAACCAAACACTTACATTAATGATCACTGAAAGCTTTCCAATAATACTCAAGATGTTATACCAAATACCTGTAAGTTAAAGAAAAAAAAATTATTACTGGGCTTTTATAAATTTTCCTCTTCTTTTTTTTTTTTTTTTTTAATGTATTTTTGGTCTTATCTTCACTGCAATGCTCTTTCATTACTCACCTATATCTTTTTCTCTCACTGTGTCTGGCCTCCTCAGCTCAGTAACAAATTTTTTTGCATCAAGACGAACCTCGATGATGTTGTTCAGAAGAGCAAAGACAGGGGCCAGAGGGAAGGAGGCAACAAAGAGTGTGACAAAGCCAAACTGGATAACTGGGGGGGAAAACAAACAAACAAACAAACAACAATGGGTTTTGATAGCTTCTGAAGGGAGCAGCAAATTGCTGATGAGCTTTGTGCATTACCAATTCCACTTCCCAGTTTGGTCCCAGGAATAAATATCCCAGAGTAGGGCTATGAAGAGACAGAAGTTTGACACTATACTTCATGAATGTTTCCAATAAAGCTTCAAGTTGCTAGCACAAGCACAATCCAGAGGAAACAATAAATTTAATAAAGGACAAAGGGTTCAGAGTCTATTTTTCTGTATTTACTCATAATTAACTGATTCTTTCCATGCTGTTTCTTTCCTGTCCTTTTCCCTGTAAGGAAAATGATACACAATCAAGCAAAATGAGAAAATCTACAAGGTGCCACTATTTTTTCCCAGCTTCCTTTGAAAAACTTGGTGGCAGCCTGTGAAAAGCAAGAAGAGAAGTGTCTCTGTGGATGCAGGAGCCAGTGATCTGCAGCACTTTCATCCTTCCTTTTGTCACTGACATCCTCCAAGTTTAGAAATCTCTCTCTGTAAATCTGAACAAAGGTGAATTTTATATAAATTTATATGAATATATATTAAGCTAATAAATTTGACTGTGATCTACATCTCAGAGTTAAAAAAAATATTAGCATAGAAAAAGTATTGGCGTGTTTAAGTGCCATATTTGCTGTGACTTTTTTTTTTTTTGGCAAATCCCTGCATAAGTTCTCTCTCCACTGAGGGAGGAATTGCACTTTTCAGAGAAAATAGCACAATATTCTGTGTAGCAGAATATTATACTTTAAAATATTTTCATTCAGTACAGTTGTCACAATCTACAACTAACTATACCTTTTTTTTTTTTTTTTTTGTGTATGTGTGTGTTTTTTGTGTACAGGTTGCAAGTCCTCTGATATTTCTGCTTTCTCATCTCAGGAACAATTTATCTGCACACGAAAGTAAAATCTCTGTATATCAATTATATGACCTTTAGAGAAACATTCTTATTGTTTTGTTCTGAGATAAAGTGTACACACTTAGATGCAGCTTTTTCAAAGCATGCTAACATCCTACCCTTGAAATCATACTTTCCTGACTATTTTATGTTCAGAGTCAGGAAAAGGAATTAACAAGGAAATAAAACCAGATGTTAAAGTAATGTCCCCCAAAAACTGTGAAATGCTTAGAAAAATACAGCGCCCCAAAATATGCCTTATTTGTTTCTAAGTGAATTTAGCAGGAATACAGCTGGGAGGATTTTTTTCCTGTAAAAAAAAAAAATAAAATAAAAAGGAAAATAAAAGAAGTATTTGCAATGCTTTAAGAATAAACCACACACACATTTGCTTTGATGTTGCTTGTAGCCCCTTCATTCATTGCCTGGGAAAATGCAGTTTAATTTTTTTTCAAGTTCATGAAAAAATGTTCAAGGTATGCAAAGGACTTCTGGATAATTGTGTAAATATGTCTTCATAGAAAACTCTGTGCCAGAAGTGTTTGTGTGGCCATCTTGAAATCTCTTCAGCCTTCTCAACTCCTTCTTATGAAAGTGTAAATGATGCAAAAAGCAGGCAAAAAAAGCAATCCCAAAGCCAAACCCAGAATTTAGACTGCCTTGTGTAACAAACTAGCAAACAATCATTAAATGGAGGCGTCTGTGAGCAGCCTCAGCAATTCGCAGGTACTTGTTGAGTGTGACCAGTGTTTCTAGAAACAAACCTGAGCAGATTATAAAGAGAAGAATCTCTGTCCAGATCCCAGAAGGAATCTTGTCTCAGCATCCTGGAGTTCTGTGGATGCCTGTCTGGTCACACTGGAAATATTTACAATAATTTTAGGACACTCACACTCTTCCATCAAGGACAGCTGACATCAATACATCCTTTTTTTGGCTGGAAAACTTGATGGCAACCCTCAAATAACCTTTTTACACTCACATTTATGCCACAAGGTCTCCATACAAAGCTCGTTACATGTTCATGTACAGGGAAAAGGCTAAAGAGACCTGTGCCAAGAGCTGGAATTCTTGCCATACATCCTGTTTCATAGTTGTCCTACTCCCCTGGCAGGCCAGCCTGGAGAAAAGAGAGATGAACATTCCCCAGGCTCATGGCACAAGCTGGGAAAATAAAAGAGTTGAAGGCTGGGTATGTGGAAAGTCAGGGACATGGGAAACACCTTCTCCTTGGGCATCCAAGCAGGACCCTGGATGTGCTGCCATTGACACAGAGCCTACTTCTGATAAGGGAAAAAGCCCAAACCACATGCTAGTGGTGCCTTTACTGTCTGAGTTGAGCAGGAAAGAGGCCAAGGGCTCAGGGTCAGCCCCTGAGTTCCGCAACACCTGATGCCACATCTGCAACACCTCGTCCTGCCACGGCCAGAGGCAAAAATGCTGAAGGACCAACAGCATCCAAAGAAGTGTCTCAGGTCACAGCCCTTCTCAGAAGTTCACTCTCCACAGAAGCTGTGCAGGGCCTGAGCAGAACCTGAGCCCAACAGCAACACACCCTGTCCCTCCAAGCCTGGCCTCCAAGTTATGACTAAGAGCACAAATCAAAGCTTTTAAGTTATGGCTCTGGAGGGTGGTGGCTGCTGTTCTTGTGTAAGGGATACAGAATCAGCCCCCAGCACAAAACCTTCCGTGGTGTGGATCACTCAGGTTCTGTAAGATTTACATGCTCAGTAGTGTGAGCTACCCAAGCATCTTTTATCTCAAAGCCTCATCTAATACAAGATATTTATTTACTATTCTGTTGCTTTTTTTTTTTTCTTTATTCTATATCAATAATATCTGTCATAGGATCATGTGTTACTGGAAATAAACAGTGGAAAAATCACTTCTGTGCTAAGCAGCTTTCCAAATCCTAGGAAGAAACATTTCAATATACAGCCAGGCCTGGCTGAAAAACTAAGGAAAAGGTGTAATTCATAACCCTTCTGTAATTAATGTATGCAACAAGCCTACACACAGCCACCAACGGTATTTTCAAACCCATCTTCATTATAGAGATTACAGAAAAATGCAGGTTTCTCTTCAGTGATTTTTTTTTCTTTTTCTGCCTCACACATTGCCTTTTTGATGGCTTTTCCTGCTCTAGGGGAAATTCTTCCTCTCAGATTAATCCTTATAGTAGTCAGTAGCTACAAACATTGGATCTGATCATTTTCTTCTTGTCCCTTTGTCTTTAGAAAGAAGTTGGATGATGAAACCTTTTGTTATTACTTCTCCTTGAGGAAAAATGCTTTTAATCAGTTGCCACATGAAGCTTGGAGTCCTAGAGGGGTTAGACTAGAGAAGGGAAGACCAAATGAAAAAGGAATCTGAAAATCATTGCTGATTTCAGTTTCTTCTCAAGGAAACATGAGTAGTATAAATTTCAGACATTCATGTGCATCATTTTGCTCTTGGAGCCAATTTAATAAAGTTTCTTTCATTAGCAATATTTATTGCTACTCTAAACATTGATTTCTTGCCAACTCCTATCACTGCAGGCCAGTTACACATGTTGCAAACTTGCTTCCATGTGGAAGAGGAAATTGCTGTACATGCTACCTACTTTGGGAAGGCACATGGTATGGTATATTGGCCTAGGACAAAAGTCTTTGCACAGTTTTGGGAAGAGGAAGTGCTAATGACTAATTTGACACATGTTGACAGTGACAGTTTATGTTTCAGGATTACTCGAGCAAAATTTTCTGATCATTTAAGTGTTTTAAGAGGGTCTCCACTAAGAAATGCAGGAATATGTCAGTTAATAATATCAAAACAGTCATCAGAAATGTCACTGGTGCAAGTCAAATCTTTGTGCAGATTGTGCAGATTGCCTTCACAACAAATAAGCTCAGCACAGACTGCTGGTGAAATCAGATTCAAAGATTTTTACCCTAAAAAATAATTTTATTATCCATAGAATCATTTGGGTTGGAAGGAACATTTAAATGTCATCTTGTCCAAACCCATGCAATGAGCATGGATCTTCAACTAGATCCTCTTGCTCAGAGCTTCATCCAACCTGACCTGGAATGTTTCCAGGGATGGGGTGGGGGCATCCACCACCTCTCTGGGCAACCTATGCCAGTGTTTCACCATCTTCACTGTAAAAAATTCCTTCTTACAGCTAATCTAATTTGTTGGCATGGACTAGAGTGACTGATATTTTGCAGAAACAGATTTCAGTGAACAAAGATAGAGTCACTTTTCCCAAATGGGAAAATAGAGGAGGCAAAAAAAAAAAAAAAAAAAAAAAAAAAAAAAAAAAAAAAAAAAACCAAAACCAGTAAATCTTGCTATTTCTATGAACATACTGTGATTTAAATGAGGATAGGGGTGGGAGAGTGAGAAGGTGGAAGCCTCTGTAAGGCTTCAGGATTGATAGAATAAGAAATCAAAAAGAAAATCAAGCAGCTTGGAAATGGGCATCCCAAAATTTAAGTGGGGTAGTTATCATCAAAAACTCCTTTACCTGTGGCACATCATGCTGCAAAACACATCCTGAGGCTGCTGCAAGTACTGCCCCTCACAGAAGTGCTGCCTTAACAGGATTAACTTGCTTCACAACAAAGTGCAAAGAGAATGTGTGATTTGCCATGTGGGGAGTGGGCCAGCCTGTAGGTTTTGACAGAAATTGGTAAGAGAGTGGATATAAAAAGCAAGGACTGCCTGTGATTAGGGTACATCCTGGTGAATGGCAGATCTGGAGGCAAGAGTCTAAGCTGAGAATGTCATCCATACTCAGAGGTAGGAGCATCCTGGCAGGACAAACCTGAATGTAGTGCCTACTCACACTTGGATACATCATCTGCCTGCTTCTGCATGAAACCCCATCACCATGTGCATGGGGAAACACGAAGGCTGCAGCAAGCCCTGTCTGCAGTTCTTCCTTCAGCTGCTTCATTCCAGATTGCCACTGATGCCTGAGGGAAGTCGCCTGAGTAAATGAGTGTGAAAACTAAGAAAGAAGTCCTTTCTTAGTCAGATTTCTTTTCCTTCATATCATACCTCTTCTTACATTCAGCAACCCTACCTTTTTAAGCAATTCAGGAGAAAAAAAATAAATCTTCCTCTGGCCTTCTGCACTGCCTCCTTTCCCACTGTCCTCATCTCAAAATTAGAGAAATAGGTAAATAATCTGCTGAGCTGCCTCTTGCAGCGTGGTGCCCTTGACAACAATCCCAGCTGACAAGGTTCAGTGCTGAGCTGCACCAAGTGCTTCCTGCCAGCGTGGGTGGTCTGAGCAGTGGATCTGACAGCTGAGAGCAGGGACTGGACTAGGGCAGCAACCAGGGCTGGGGAGGTGCAGCTTGGCTTTCATCTGCTTCACATTTGTCTGCAAATCCCACAGGCAGGGCACAGCTTGGCACACTGCAAGGCTTCTCCACTTGGGAAGCTCACCCTCCTGTTGTAAACAAATGTTTAGATCAATAATTCATCCGTTCATTTTCCCTGAATCATCCCTGAGTGGCTGCAGGCTGAGGTTTATGATCCCGGCACAAGGGACTGATCTAAATTACAGGCTTAGTGTCCAGTGATTTATAACATCATAGCTAAAACCCTGATACTACAAGTCAGAGCCATGAAATAGAATCATAGCATATCCCAAGCTATGGGAAGGGAACCATCCAAGTCTGACTCCTGGCCCTGCACAGGACAGCCCAAGAACCCCACCACGCTCCTGAGGAGCATTGTCCAAACTCTGGCAGGCTTGGAGCTGGGACCACTCCCCTGCAACAGGAACCCCCAAACCTTAACAGACTGTGGTGGTACTTCTGCATTTCTTTCTTTAAAAAAAGAAAAAACAATACATTAACCTACTCATTTCAGTGGCCATGATTTGACTCATCTTAGCAATTTCTACAACTTGTTCCTAAAATTAAAAAAAAAAAGAAATAGTTCCCTAAAGGATGGCATAACAGATGGTTAAACTTGGGAGCTCTGAGAGGTTCTCTGAAGTCAAAACACAGGTAAGGAAAACCCCACTGTAGCTTTTCTTCATTGAAGGACAGACTACTGACCTGCTTCCTGAGTAGGTGGCTTAAATGAACCCTTAAAACAAATCTGACATTTAGGAAATTATGTTCAAATTTGCAGCACTGGAGCATCACTTTTCACACAGCAGAATCAAGGCCACTGACAGCAAACCCAAGCAATGCTGACAAACATCCCATCATATATATATATATTTACTGGTAACGAAAGGTCCTTGTCCTTAGACCTAGCTAACCAAGACATTTGGGTTGTTAGAAACAGATATTTCTGAGTTATTCCTGAGCATAAAAATACAAAAAAAGTTTTACAGGAAAAAAGTCTATTTTTTTCATCATTGTTTAATATCAAAAATTGCTTAGAGGTTTGCTTAAAGTTTACAGAAAGAAAAATCATCTTGGACTGAAGTAATTCATGGAAAAAATCAGTTCTAAAGGATAATTTTTCAAAAAAGTATCATCAGGTGCAGAAGGGGATAAGGTAATAGAAGTAGCAACACAGGTCCTAAGGTGAGTTGGAACAATTGAGAGGGAGATAATGGGAGGTGAGGGATTTTTTGATGGCACTGCAGAGGACAAGGTTGGGATCCTAAACATGTTAATAAGATATCCCCAAATCTGCCATTATGCAAAATACCCCATACACACTTACAAATTTATAGATTTACATAAATCTCCCATTCTATCAATTTTCATGTATTCAATCTAATTAGAGTATAAATTATATTTACAAACCAAGATTGTTTCTGTATAGCAAGATAAACCATATATGGCATTTAAATTTTTTTTGCCATAAAACACGTTCCCCTTTAGATATTTTGAGAATAGTGACTTGTTAGTAGTTGCCACATTCAATATTTAACAGATGTCTGGTTTTAGACACCATGCCCATTGTACTTCTCCCTGAATTCTTACATGTCCTAAAGCTTGGGTTTTCCTGGATTATTTCTCTTTCTGCTCCCCCACACACAGCATTCCTCCTTTTTCCTTCCCTGTCTCTCCAGAGTCTACTCATGAGGCAGCTACAGGGCTGTGCTCCCCAGTAGAAGAAAAACATGAACACACTGCAGTGAATCCACTGGAGAGCCAATAAGATGGTTAAGGGTCCAAAGGGCCTGACAAAGAAGAAGCTGAGAGCACTGGGATTGCTGTACCACAGGAAAGGAAGGCTCAGGGGATCTTATCCATGTGGCAGGTTGGAGAAGACAGAGCTAAAACCTTTTCAAGGGCACGCAGTGAAAGGACAAGAGGCACAGGGCACCAGTGAAAATGCAGGGAGTGCAACTTAAACATTAAAAAATCCTTGGTGTAAGGGTGGTTGAAGGCTGGAAAAGTTGCTGAGTCTCCATCCCTGGAAATACTCAAAACCCAACTGGACAAGTCTGTGAGCAACATCCTCTAGCTGACCCTGCTTTGAGCAGGAGGTTGGGCCAGATGATCTACATAGATCCCTCCTAACCATAGCTATTGATTCTGTGGCCAAATGGTTTCTGTGCACTTTTCTCAGCTGGGAACACTGGAATCTGACAGCAGAAGTATTAACAGATACTGGATTCATCATTATTTCTGTTGGCACTATGGTAGTCTCATAGCCCTGCTGGCTCACGTGGAATTTCTGCAAACTACAAATGCTGAGGTGTTTTTCTCCCTTTCTCATGACCACTTCTGACATGTATTCCTATGTAAAGCCATGGTTATTGCAGAAAGGGAAAAGAAATTCCAAAAACTTACTCATTTCCATGTATTCTGGAGTCAGCCCAGTGAAAGGTTCCAAGATGTAGTCAAGATCCCACTGCTGAGGATCCTTTGATTGGTTGGTGTCCATTTCCTTTAGCACAGTTCTTTCATCCTTCAGCTTCCTGAAGAGTTTCTTGAGCTTCCTGAGGAACAAAAGTTCAGATTGAACAAAGTCCGTTTTTTTTTTTTTTTTCTTTTTTCCATCCTAAAAGATTTGGCCCAAGTCTTTGCACACCAACACAAAATTAATGTTGTGTTACTTTGGAGCATCATAGGGTGAGTTTACACCAGCCTGGGAAATTCTGATGTTGTTTATTGACAAGTACAAACTACTGGAGATGAATCCACTACTTTATTTTTTCTCTCTAGATGCAAATTCCAACAGGATCTTCTTGAAGATCCTTGGAACTAAATAATATTAGTAATTAGTACTCTCAAGAACAACACAGTGAGCACCTCTACTTTAAAAAAAATACAAAATGTAATGGTTTCATTCCACATTGCTACTACAGGCACACTTTTATCTCACTATAAAAATTTGGAACATCCAGTATAATAGAATTTTGAGGTAAAATTTATCAGACATTCATGGGTTGCACACAGAAGCTGTGGTTGCCCCACCCCTGGAAATCTCAAAGCCAGGTTGGATGGGGCTCTGAGCAGCCAGGGATAGGGGAAGGTGTCCCTGCACTTGGCAGGGGTTGGAACTGGATGAGCTTCAAGATCCCTTCCAGGCCATTTTGTGATTATGGGATATTTCCAAACAAAGAAGTTGCAAGAAAGTACTAACAGTAGAAACAGCAGCATCAAACACTGTCCCACTGAGATGGGGATACAAATTTAATGATACTGACCAATAAATTAGAGTATAGTGAATCATTTCTAAATGAAGAATAGTTTTCCCAAAGTCCTCTCCCCATGATGTTTTAAATACATATGCATCAGCAACTTCATGCTATTTTACACACTGAGAAATTCCCATGGAAAACCACAGTACAATGAGGTATTTCTTCAAAATCAAGGCAGCAAAATACGAATTAGCATAAATAGCAGATTTATACTTATTGCATATCTTTCTTTTGCAGATGATATTTATCTTCCACAGAAACATACAGCACTGTTTTACAGTTCTTCACGTATGTGCCATGAGTGGAAATCCAGACTAATTCCAGTGATGTTTTGCCAGTAATGTAAGCAAATTCTTCCCCCACATCTTATGATAAACCCTTTGAACTGTAGGTGTGTGGCCTGGATACAGGAATATTTGGGGGAAGGGGTTTTCCTTTGGACCTCCAGTGAAGCAGAACCACTTTCCCGGACCCTGACTTCAGTAGCAAGGCAAGGCTGAGGAACAAAAGCTGGCAAACACAATAAAGGCTTTGCTGTGTGGGTTTATTGCTTCTTTCCCAAATTTACACTGAACCATGGGATCACTGTGTTCCCACAGTGACTGAGGAATTTCTGCACCTACCAGTGTTTACAGGACCCATTCCATTTCATCACCAGTATGGAGGAATTGGGGATTAGAAGACACTCATCAAACAGGTCTAGATTGCATCAAGCCCTCTCAGATCCTGAGTCATAAAGTTTCAAAAATCAACTCCAGGACAACCCCAGCTTTTGTTTGAGGTGAAAGGAAGATGTAGCTCACAAGCCTGACGGTAACATCATCAGTTCTTTGGCATTACTGGTACCCAGGACACTCAGATTGCACTCAGATTAATGAAAGGGTGGGGGTAAATTCAAAATGCTTCACAAGACAGAATTAGTTGAATCCTTACAAAGACATTTACCTCGTACATCATGCAAACTCAGCCATTTCAAGACACTAAAATTCCCTTTCTCCCCCTCTGCCTTTATGACAGCCAAGGGAACTTGTCTGTGACAGAGGTGATGTAACATTCAGAGGGTAGGAGGCTGGGACAGGATTTAAAACAATCAAAGAATTCCCGGGATGCTCTTCCAATATATCCTAATTAATTTCCTAATGTGAGGGAATCTCAGAGGATGGTGAACAATAAGTTCAAGACAATGCTGATTTCTGTTCCAATGAAAAGATACAAGCTATAAATGTCCCTCACACTTCTGTGGGCAGATGAGAGTGAAGATCATATCATTGTCACGGCGCAGCAGCAGCAGCTGAGATAAAATTTGGGTGTGTTTAGATGTGAAATCTGTGCACGTGTGATCTAATCCTTCAGCTACAGCACCACTGCATCCAGTTCTGGAGTGTAATGAATACACACACCTCCCACGAGAACTCAGTAACCAAAACAATTGTTGTTTTTTTTAATGTTTGTTTGGGAATACATCAAATCCAGGGCTCAGTTGCTCAGAATAATTATTAATTTTTCATCTGGTTATCTCTAAGCCAGGCATGAAGAACAGCACCTTTAACCATTTGGAGTTCAGCTTTGAAGAGTGTTTGTATGCTTCTTTTTATGTATTTTTTTTTGAAAGATCAACTGACTGAAAGCAAGCCAAACCAATTATTTCAAATTTTCCACAAAAATAAAAGTACCTTTGTGTCATATCCAAGCATGTGAAGTTTGAGACCAAGCAGAAATGTGTCAGAAAGTTAAAGGAACAGAGAAGAGGGATTTGCAGGGTGTTATTCTCCAGCCACACAGCAACAGGGCAATGAAAATGAGTTTTGCAGAACCCTATATCTGTATTTATGATTGTGATGCTAAAACTGCGTATGATTTTTAAATGCTTTTGTTTGCAACCTGTTTTTTAATTACCCAGATCAAGATTTTAAAAGCAGATTGACAGAAAAATAGTTATTTTAGCTTCTGATTTGTTCCTGCCAGGCAGCCCCCCACAGAGAGGAAGAGGTAGGTTTGCCCATTCAGGGTGAGTGTCCCAGAAGCTTTATGCTGAACAGGCTCATGCAGCAAAGTTTCATGACTCTACAGGGAAAACAGCAGAGCTGTAGAATAGCCATTATTTCTGGTCCATTTGCCAGGGAATGTCAAAAAGCAAGGTGCATCCTTAAGGGGACTGAGCCGCATGTGAGAAGAATGAATGCAGGATGAGAGGGAAAGAAAATTAACAGGGTTTTGTCAGGCTGTATTTAGAGCAGTTAAAAATGACACTGCAGCTTCTCACAGGGGATTGGCACCAAATTATTGTGTTAGGTAAGAGGTAGGAACATGGTTGAATTGTGCTGATTGTAATTCCCAGTACAACCAATGAGCACTGCATAATGCACTTTAACAAGCATCTGAAGTGAGCACAAAATCACTACAGCCCCACCTGTCAATAACCCTCGAGATTTTGAGAAAAAATATGATGAAAAGAGATAAATCAAGCTCCAAGTGATCCTGGCTAAGCTGTAAGCACATGGTGATTAGATGAAGGCTCCTTTTCAAAAATCAGAGAGATGATTCAACAGTTTATCTATTGATACAATAAGAAGGAGCAGCTGCATTTAGGGCATCTAGGGGAAAGAATGATGATAACTTGGGAAAAATGAGAAATTTGTGGACTGAGACAGAGTGGAATGGATAGAAGCTGAAGAGGTGGGGCATCTGAAGGGCAGCTTGAAAGGGAACAGAGGCAGGAAAATGACTTTGTTGGCACAAGTGTTTGTATCTTCAGTGGCTGTGCAATTGGGATTGTTAAGCCTGGAAAAAAGAAGGCTCCAAGGGGACTTAACTGAGTCTTCCAATGCCTGAAGGGAACTTATGGGAAAGATGAAGAGAGACTATTGACATGGGATGGAGTGCAGGAAAAGGAGGAATGGCTTCATACTGACAGAGAGGAGTGGGTATGGGATACTGAGCTTCAAGAGAAGAAATTCCTTTCTGTGAGGGTGGTGAGACCCTGGCACAGGTTTCTCAGAGAAGCTGTGGCTGCCTCATCCCTGGAAGTGTCCAAGGCCAGGCTGGATGGGGATGGGAGCAACCTGGGATAGTGGAAGGTGTCCCTGCCCATGGCAGGGAGTTAGAACTGGGAGGTCTTTAAGGTTCCTTCCAGACCAAACCATTCTGTGATTCCATGACTCTGTGAATACTTGCTAGGACAGAGATGCATGTGGAGGTTTTACATGAAAAGAGAGAAAGTCCCTAGAATCCAGCTGCCAGGAACAAAGCATTATTTATAACAGGTGGGTTTTTTTAAGGCTCTCCCTCCAGTTTATGCTTTTTGATCTGCTGGGAAAACGTGCAGGGCGAAAGCTAAACAGAAAAGATTCTTAGGTTGAGTAGCTGGAGCACTTGTATCTGGAGAAAATGAAGAGCAGTGACCCAGACTCTTGTGTCCTAGCCTGCAATTTTCTTTCTTGCTTTTGGGAAGGAACACTGAAGATCCAGGCTTTCCTTCAGTCATATTCCTGCAGTCTGTTCACATAAAGAAACACCTTCTCACATTCACAGGTGCAAAAGCAGGCAGGGGGAGAACAAAAGTATCTAAATTTCTTGTTCTCCCACAAATTTTTGGTGCAGCCATGCTTCCTTGGCACACTCAGATATCCTGGATTCTACAGGAGTTTCAGCTGTGTTTGGGGTTTATTGGTTTCTCAATTAGAGGAAAACAACACCAAGAAAAAACAGGAAAATAAAAAAATACAAAAAACCCAACAAACAAACAACTCCACCCAAACCTTTAAGAATAATGTAGTAAAGATGAAAAACAGCATAAGAGATAATAGCTATGAAAGGGTGTCTTTAAATGGATTTTATTAACTCTTGGTATTCTCATCCAGCATATTTAAGTATATTTTGAAGGAAGTGATGGAAATTGATTCTGAATAAAAGGCCCACAACCATGGCCTCACTAAATTCAATAGTTTTGCTGTTCACTTCAATAGGGCCAGGATTTCACCCTAAGGGTTTAGCACCAAGGTCAAAGACAGAGTGTAATAAAATAACCACATGGATTTTTTTTCAATAAGTTCAGAAAAAAACAGAACTGAATAAAAAAGGTCTTAAAAGAACTCTGGGTTAAGGCTTTCAAGCCCTGCAGCCTTTTAGGGTCAATTCCTGTGGCAACAGTAAAAGAATGATGGTATGTGACACATCTGAGTGAACTGTGGCATATTTACATCTGTTAAACTTGTGAATTCCAGCCCCACAGAACACACATTTCAGTTCAAGAGGGCTTACTTTTTCTATAATTCAAATCTTGTTACATTTACCTAGCTGGTTTGCTATTGCTGGATGCAGAAGTTAAAAAAAGAAATCACACAAGGTTTTGGAGACAATTACATCTATCATAGCTATGGCAGCAGTTTCTACAGAAACATTGAAGGGAAAAACAAGGATGTGTCTCCCATGACCCCAAAAAATACAGGGCTGACATCTGAAGTTTCCTTCTTCACCCAGTATTGACCATGGATAAAGCAAAATGAGGACATGGAGAGATGCTTTCCAATTATTACCAATTTGATTTTCTAGGAACATAAAGGATGACTGCTGCTTGCAAACTTACTCTATCATCTACTTGGCAGTATTTTTTGAGGAGAAAAAGAAAACGGGATTTGTGATTTCTGCAAATCAACAAAAATGTCTTGGGTCTTCTGGTGAATGAAATCAAAAGGTTTCCTGAAAAAAAAAACAACTTGGAATCCTGAGATTTCAGCGAGGAAGAAAACTTTTTTGATGAGTGTCATCAGGTAACTCAGCAGAGGGGTGCTTCCATGTTACAGATGTGCAGGGGACAGCACCAGATTCTGAGTAGCAAATCCCCTTTTATGATATCCTTTTCTGTCTCTCCATATGGAAAAGGTTGGTGGCAGCACCTGGACTCTGCCCACAGTGAAAATACAGGGAGCCAATGGAAGAATCTGAGTTATTCACCCTGACTCTCAGTCTCTCCAAAGAGGCACAAGGCAAGGGGGGATGTAAAATGCAGCTGCTGGTACCTCTAAGGATCCAGCCCAAGCCAGTATAGAGGTCCATGCAGGAATAGAAGGCTAACTCTGATTTAATTAAGTGCTCAGTGGTTCTTCTGGTGCAAACAGGTCCAGGGAAAAGGGCCAAGCCCTACAGATACACATATGACTTTCTTGGGAATGCAGACAAGCAAAGGAAAAACAGACATATTTATTCCAGGATGACAAGATAGCACTGTGACTGAAATGAGGTATTTATCTAGGAAGGGGAGGAGGAAAGTATATTTGTTTTTTAACAGTTTTGAAAATTGAGGCCATGGCAGTTTGTTTGCTGAAGGGTGGGGGAGCAGATCTGGGGGAGAAAAATGGTATGAAATTTTTGCATTCTTGCATTGAAGGCAGGGAAATGAAAAATAATTGTACATGACTTTCTGTTTGGACTGGATAAGCCCATGCTTTCATGAGTCAAAAATAATAAATACAGTATTTGCAATATCATAAAGTCCCCATTAAAAAAGTCCAGTAGCAGTAAGGTTTTGGAAGACGAGAAACAAATTACAGCAGGTTTACACTAAAAAAGCTTTAGGCCTTCAACATGTCAGATATTTTGGGAATGATTTACCACCCTTTTCTCAAAATAAAATGTAAACTCAATGAGATTCAGACAGAAAACAGGCCTCCCTATTGAACTTTGACACAAGAATAATGAAACCATCCATAATCTACATCTGATTTGTTTGGGACTTTTTCCTTTTCTCTCTCTCTCTATTTAAATTCTTTGCAAGGAAAAAAAAAAGTTATTGCTGAGAAAAGGGAGGAAAATGGCTCATTTGAAATATATTTTATATCTTTTAAGAATCACTCCTCTTCATTTCTAGTTACCATCTTCACAGCCTTATGGATGTGACCTAGAAGCTGCTGACACCAGAGCTGGAAGATTCTGCCTCATTTCAGTGGAGCTGAGATGTCTAAACCAGACTCTTCATCTCCAACATTTCACAGGCCACTGCCACCACAAAGCAAACCTCCCAAGAGGCAGAGGCAGGACTTTCTCAGTGGATTCCCAGTGCCTGAAGATCCCCTTGGCACTGGTGAGAGACAGGGAGAGTTTTCCTGCTGTATTTGAAGCCGGGGACTGAGCCCTGAAGCAGCCTGTGGCAGAAAGGCACTGAGCTCTCAGTGTCTCTGCTCACTCCTGCATCATCACAGAATGACATAAAGGCACCTTGGAAATGTGTGGATTTCATCCTTAAACCCATAAAATAGTCATAGATCAAGTAATAGATTTTAACATCTTTTATGGGCAATTGCTTTCCCCCACACTATCTCCCCTCCACTTTGTGCTAATTTGTATTCAATGCTGCTGTCCTGAGAGCTTCTCTGAAACTTCCCAGGAGATCTATCACACCTGGCCTGTTTTCCCTGGTTTCTAAAATTAATTTAAATCAATTATTTCATATATTCCATCATTTTCTTTAAGCCATTTAGTGAAGATACGGCCAATTATTCAACATAAAATACAACCAGATCATTCCACCACAACCAAAAATGTGATTTATCATCACATTCAATTAGAACCCACTGAGGGCAGTGGCAAGAGCCCCATTTAGCTGAATAAGGAACAAGCCTTTGATTTACTGTGCCACAGGAATAACGCACAACGGAAAAGGCCGGGATACATACGGGATTCCAATTTCAAAGAGATTGTTTTGAATCAGTTGCTTTCCAAGCATGATGATGCTTAGCTGAATGCAGAGTTCCATCAGACACCCTCCTGGAGCACACTGCAATTAAGCAAAACCAGAGACTGTGAAGAGATTAAGAGAATTAATTTCAAAATACCGACTTGGGGGAGCTCCCGGTGTCTCCATGTGCCCACTGTCCCTGACACCAATTTGTGTGGGATCATGGAGCTCATCGATCACTGCAAATCTGTGCTTGACAAGGTTATTTCATCTCCACTCATAAAACTGCATTATGGAAAATATGCAGAGCTCTGAAACAACTCACTGTGCCTTGGGGCTCCTATATTTCCTTTAAAAATATTTACTATATAATCAATGTAATAAACATAATGCAGGATCACCAATACTCTTCCAACCTGATATCTCCCAGGGGAAGAAAGAAAACCTTCAATCTTGCAAGGACTTTTATGTCAGCTTTATTGTCAAATCTTGAGTACATCTCAGCTTTCAAGGGAATACCCACAGCCATCCTCTCCATGAGGATATTTTTTTTTTTTATAGGTTTAGCACAAAATGGCTCCAGGTTTTTAAGCTATTAAAATTGCCAAGCTTCCAGCAATCTGCAGAGTGGGAAGCCAGATTCACGCTTCCCAAGGGCCTCAACCAAACCATGGAATGTTTGTGCCTCAGTGCCCAGTTGTAAAGCACAGAAATGGTGAAGCTTCACCTGAGAAAGACCATGAAATAGTCAAAACGTTATAAAGAAAGAATATGAAGTTGACTTAGATGGAAACCCTGGGTTTTGCCTATTCAAGTTGAAGATTTAACCTCTAGTTTTAACATGTGTTTTCTATTTTTCCTCTGTTGTCTGTAGTTCACTGAACGCTGTACACATATTTCTTTTTGTAAAGGATTTGATTTGTAATTTGAATTTCATATGTACTTACCTCTTCCATCCTATAACCTTCGAACACATACACATAACGACCAGGACGGCCAACAAACCTGAAAGCAATAATAATATATAAACTAGTATAAAAACAGAAAAATAAGCTAATTTTGACACCATGGTTTAATATAAAAACACAAAAGTAAGTTAACTTTGAAATCAAGATTATTCATTTATATTAGCCAAAATATTTCAGAAGTAGCTTCTTCAACCTGAATTTTCAAGGGCTCAGCACCTATTCAGCTTGGATTATTTCAAAGCAATAGGCCTCTACAAATAGTTTTCTACTACATCTGGATAAAATAATAAAATATTTTTCAGTGCTAAAACAATATAATAATAAATCCCTTCACCTAATTAGCAATGGCAAATAAAATTGGGGACACATATCCTAATTCACACTCTCTTACATGTGAATAATGTCCTGAATGAAATTATTTATATATTTATGCACAACCAAGACTCTTCTGGCTACACCAGGAGAAACAATGATATTGACTTTATTCTAACCATACAACACAGAGATAAGGTCAAAAAAAAAAAAAATAGAGAATTTGGTGACTTTTTTTTTTCATTGGTGTCTTACAATATTTGCAACCACTGGCAAAATGCATCATTAATCCTCAAATGAAAGGTGCTGGATAGGATTAGTGAAGAGCAGATATTAACAAACTTTACAGCCCCCAAAAGGAAGAGCAAAGTGGTAGGAAATAGAATCCAGAGGATGTTTTAAACATTTTTTTGCCAAAGTTTTAGCAAAAAATCATTTTAAGTTTCTCATTCAAAAGCATGTGGATGACTGGGTCCCGAAAGACAAGGATTCTGAGTCCATAGGAAGTCACACTTATTTAGCAGGACAGCTGAATTAGCTTTTTGGTCAATCACTTCATTTGCCAGTTGACTGTAACTATTTCTTAATTTGATATGTGAGAATAATGCAAAATAATGAGAAAGTAGTAGAAAAAGAGTTCTGTAATTTTAAATGAAACAGGAAGACCTTTCTTTGCTGAATGATGCTTCAAGAAAAATTTGCCAAGCTGTGGAAAGTTAAGGCCTGTAAGCACCACCATTCATTATAAAAACAAAACTTCTTTTAAAAACTAAAATGAATTATTGACTTTAGATAACCTTGTCAATGATATTTTTTCAGAACTGGCAAAGATGACCAATCCCAGGCCTTTGTGCCCATTTTTAAACACAGATCCACTAATATAGACACATGTATAAAAATACATATACAGAAATACATGTATGTATGGGATATTTAGCCTACCTTCCTTTAAAAAAGGCAACATAAAAAATTGATGCATAAGAATTCACAAACTTCAGTAGGAATGCCTTCAAAATCAGTCTTTCCTCAAAGGTTTTCTCTGTTTTTGGTATTTCTAGGGGGGAAAAAAAAAGGCAAAACAGAAAACTGCATCAGTAAATATATAAAAATCCCTGAATCCCCAAACACATACAAAAAAAACAAAACCAAGCTTCAAACTTTGGGCTTATATTAATATTTATTTATTAATTATATTTTAATTTTTCTTTTGTACCAAAGCCACTATGTCTGTCACTGAGTCCTGATTTCCAGAGATACTCAATTCCACAAAGCAAAAGCACTAAAAATTACTTTGCTGTATATATAGATATTAACATACACGAGTGTATCAGTCACACAGTTACACAACTAAAATAAAAAAACATTCATATTCTCAACTGAGGAATGCTGAAAGCAAAGTACAAGGCCTTTCAACCAGAAAAAAAAAACAACCTTAAAAGCATCCTTAACTTGTGGTCCACAAGCCTTTTCTGTGGTGAGATTGTTGATATGTTTGATGCTAAAACAAGAGCAAATAATTTTTTTAATAAGGTATTAAGTGAATTAAGTGCAAAATAAAGGCACATTTCTGCTAACAATTCACTATTTCAAGATTTCTTGGTTTAAATATTTTCAGTATTCATTACTCTGTTCCCAGATTTATTTTCAATTTCAGTGGAAATTTTCTGGCTGCAGAAAGCAGGTATAAGACAGAGGCTTTTTAAACTGATGGTAGGATCCTTTTTTAAAGATTTTATGTTTCTCTGCTCATCCTGAGCTGTATCTAATGTGAGAGAAGATAATTTTATGATGAAATTTATCACTCTTGGCTGAACTTCTGTGGCACAAAAAAAAGTATGGAATAATAAGGAGATCCAGAGCTCTGGCTTAAGGACTTCATTAAAAATACTGCTGTACTTGTACAGTTTTGTTTCAGGCACAGTGTGAGTGCTCTGTTTGCTTTGCTGTTGTTTTGGGGGGTTTCTTTAAAAAGCAGCATGATTATTTTAGTGCTAAAGTAATAGAAAAGTAATAGAGAGCCCCCACTGCCTGACTTTCTTTGTGATACTTTCAACCACATTTTCATAAAAGATCAGTGCACAACCTGATGAGCCCTAAGGCATAACCCACCTATATGTATAAAAAGGCTTAATTAAACCTTCAAACAATTTGTAGGTGATCCCATACACTGAATAGATCCACAAGACAAAATCTCAGGGCAGCAGGAATGTCAAATAACAGCATTGCAGCTTTTCATTTGAGGGAGAAAAATCCTAAACTCTGCCTTACAGAGAACCCCCCCAAGGATGAGCTCAGCCTCTGGATGAACATTTGCACACCATATATGGTCCCAGAGGCTCCCTCAGACATCCTATACCATAGCTGTAGAGGCATGTGTAGAATTTGTCCTCCAGCTCATCGGGTGTGCTGCATGAGAAATGCATTCAGCCAGAATAGGTGCATTAATAACAGAGAAAACTCCCTCATCCCAAAAAAATGAAGCACCCAGTGGTGGGTTGTTGTGCCCAAATTGTGCAGTTGGAAGTTTGCAGGTGGAGGATGAGCTGAGCTAGAGGTGGAATAGGCCTTAGCTCTCTGAAGGAGCTGCTGCCCTCACAAGGGACAAAAATGAGTAGTTTTGATTTTGCTCCCGTTTCACTGGCTCTTCCTTAGCCTCAGTGAATTCCTCCCTGTGAGGGTGGTGAGGCCCTGGCACAGTTTGCCCAGAGCAGCTGTGGCTGCCCCATCCCTGGAAGTGTCCAAGGCCAGGTTGGATGGGGCTGGGATAGAAGGCCTGATAGAAGGGGTCCGTGCCCATGGCAGGGGCTTGGAACAAGGTGAGTTTTAAGGCCCCTTCCAACCCAAACCATTCTGTGATTCTGAGTTACAAGTGAGCTGTAAATCTTGTCTGGCACCACCTGATTACTGAAGATGATCTATTCTTCCTGGGAATAGCAGGATACCATCTGCACTTTGGCTGGTCTCATCTGTGATAAAGGGGCATCAGTGCCCCACTCTGCTGGGCCCACAGGAGTCCTGCTCCATCCTGTGCAGGCTCTCTGTACTGATAACAACACAACTCCCACTCTTTTCCTCCAGGAGCTGATTGAGGAGGTATTGAGGCGTATGCATGACTGTGATCCCATGATTAACACAAATGCTATCAGTGCTATTCTTGTGCTTACAGATGTATTTTCCACCTGAGCAGAGATTCAAGTGTACTTGGGGTTGGAATAGAAACTTATGCTGTCAAGAGCTACTCCTTCAGCCCAACAAGTGCATTCTTCAGCTTGTGGATTAAGTGCAGCATGAAAAGGGAATTGAATATATTTTTCTCCTCTCAGCAAAATGAGAGTTCACAAGTTAAGCAACATTCATCAGCATGCATGAATTGTAATTTTTTAAAACATTTTGATTACATTTGGCATCTGAGCCTAGGAGAAAGCTGCCTGCATGAACTTTGTAACTCATGTAATTTGTAGTTCTAGAGATTATTCTGACTGGATCCTTCTTAAACAAAACATCTGATGGTTGATTAGGAATGCTGCCCTAATAAAGATAGGATTAGAATTAAATGCAAAGTGACAGGGGGACAATAATCAGCAAGTAAGAAATTGTTGTTTCTTTCACAGTTCAGCCTGGTGCACATCTCAAAGGGAGAGATTTTCCTCCTGTACTTGCCAAAGGGAAGCCATGGCAATGCCTAGTACTTCCCAGCTCCTGCTTAGAAGCTGCTGGAGAAGTTTTATCTTCATCTTTTCTTACTCTTCCCACATAGCTGTGTCATTCCTTAACATTTGTGCCCTTTCTTACCTGGGCAGGTGCAGTGGACAGGATTGGTCAGGTCACACAGTTAGCAGCCTGTCACTTAAATGAAAGCTGAAAAACTGGGTACAATTTTGCCCTGGACAGTGAGCCTGAGCTCATTTATGCCACTAGAACAGAGTCCGTTTGTGTAACCCTGCCCAAATCCTGGTGCAAAACAAATAAACAAATTAACCCACTAAAGTGGAAATTTGTAAAATGAATTGCTTTGTCTTCATTTCTTTCAAATACTTTATGATTTTAATCTAAACTAACAGGACCATACTTCCAAAATTCAGGATCAGACCTCTAACATCTGCAAAACTGTAGTTTGTAATGTTCTTCCAAAAATAGGACTGAAAGAGATGTTTTCATTTGTGAATTTAAAAGTGTTCTGAGAAATTGAAATGAAACAGAAGTCTTAAGAGTAATCTCATGTAAAAGCTCTATCAGTCAACATCCGTGGTCTAATTTATATAACAAAACAAAGCCCCAATCTAAACCCCTATTAGTAAACATTTTTAGCCTAACGTATATAACAAAACAATACTTCAGGCCTAAATCTCTACAGCTGTCAAAGGAATGACTTGCCTTTAAAAGCAATCAATAGTCAGGCTTGCAACAATATTTTGATGTTTAAAATAAATTTTGAAAGACCACTAACTGCAATAGAAATCATTAATAAAAAGTCCAGCCCAGATATGCCCCTAAAATGGAACAAAAAAATTATTTGGGCAGTAAGGAAAAGGTTCAAACCTATATCAGGGGAACAACATCAGTGTAACTTTGTC
Organism: Rhadina sibilatrix; assembly: GCA_013400275.1. Taxonomy (NCBI): domain Eukaryota; kingdom Metazoa; phylum Chordata; class Aves; order Passeriformes; family Phylloscopidae; genus Rhadina; species Rhadina sibilatrix. The sequence goes on along the minus strand of VWYO01011992.1, from coordinate 382,934 downwards.
AGAGCCATCAACACTTTTTAAATAACTCACTGACTTTCTGCAGCTCTTGGCTGTAAAGAGGTACCTTCAGAAGCCTGAATATTTTCACTGGCCCTGTACAGGAGGAAATACTCCTCCTGGACCCTCCTCGCACCCCCTGTGTCAATACATGGATTAATGAGGATTGTGGCGAGGCAGTTTTACCAATTTCCGTCAGCCATTTGGCCACAGCTCCATAAATCTCATCGAGGATGAGGACCACCACGAGGTTAATGATGACAGCAGTGGCGGTCACGGTCACTCGAACGTTGGACCTGGTTGTCTCGTTGGTGCTGAAGGACAAGGCCGCTGCTGTCGTGATTCGGTACACGATGACACCAAACACTGCTGAAAACGTCAGCATGATCTGCAGGCAAATGCACACACAGATTGGTTCAGAAACAGAAGCTTTGGCTGGGAGGTTGGGTGGGTTCCATGAGTTGGCATGGCGGGGCTGTTTTTTAGTTCAAGGTGACAATGCGCAGGTGATCGAAATAAAAAAAGGGCAAGAATTCAAAGCTCTCCAACAAACAGGGAGATAAATAAGAAATAAGGAAATGGATGCATGACTCCAAACTGGCACAACAATTCAACTGACACAAGATGCTCAGAGGGCTGGATGCTCATATGCTTCACAGCACTTCCTGTGAAGACAGCCTGGGAGAGTTGGGATTATCCAGCCTGGAAAAGAGAAGGCTCCAGGGAGATCTTATACCATCTTTCATTATCTACAGGAAGCTTATAAAAAAGAGGAAAAGTGACTTTGTACATGGGCAGGTAGTGGTAGGAAAAGGGAGAATGGTTTTAAACCAAAAGAGGAAATGTTTTTGGGAGATAATAGGAAGGAATTATTTCCTGTGAGGGTGGTGAGGCCCTGGCACAGGTTGCCCAGAGAAGCTGTGGCTGCCCCATCCCTGGAAGTGTCCAAGGCCAGGTTGGATGGGGCCCTGAGTGTCCTGATGCAATGAGTGGCATTCCTGCCCCTGGCAGGGAGTTAGAATTAGATAACCTTCAAGGTCCCTTTCAACCCAAACCAATCTTTTATTTTGGCAATTCTTTTATAATGATTCCATGTATTCCTGCAGATGGGCATGTTCATTCTGATTAAAGCTACACACATCATTCATTCAGTGAAATTTGGGCATTTTGAGTTCAAAAGCAGGTCTTTTATCTGGCAGTAGATTCAGATGGCTTGGACTGAAGGGCCTATATTTATGTGCAGTCAGGGAAATGGCCTTTACTGGCTCAAACAGCTTCACCTGTGCACAGCAGAAGGGCCAACTTAAAAATTTAAAAATAAAAAGTTTCCCCTGTTATTATTCCTTTAAGACTGACCTAAGAAGGGTTATTAGGGCTTCACTTTACATTTGTGTCCCAGAAATCACTTGGTATCCCCTGGCATCCTTCGTGGGCTGGCTTTGACCCATGAGAGGAGGAAGGTTGGCCCTGCTATTTAAGGTCAAGTTCCCACAAGAAGAATTTGAATTTCACAGGGTTGTTTTTTTTTTTTTTTTGGTTTTTTTTTCTGGTTTAAAAAAAAAAATCCAAACCAATCCACAATGAAAGAAAATCAATAAAACAATAAAAAATTAGCAAATTTTCATCATCAAACACAAAGGGGGGAGAAAGTACATTTTTCCCTTTCATTTTTGCCTTTAGCAAGAATTCCAATGCACATTCATTATTTTAGGTAAAACATCTTGAGATCCTCAGATGAAAGAGACTACCTCAATGTGAAAGATTAGGCTACTGCAATTATTGAAATGGGCCTAGGGGCCCAGATTCAAAACATGGGTTTAAGGAAATTTAACAGTTTATTTTAATAATCCAGCAATAGTTTATTGAATTCCTATATGCAGAGGAAGGTTTTTGCATGAAAAGGAACTATTGCGAAGAACCACAAGAAGAATCAGACTGAAGGTGAAAACTGGGCACATTTTTGCTTCTATGAAGAACTAGTAAGCATACTAAAAATTAATTATTTGGAGAAACTCCTGGACATTTCAGATGAAATTGTCAAATATGTTTTGTCAGCAAATAGTAATAGTTAGACCTAGTAAAACATCTAATTTTACTTTTTAAAGAACTGTTTCATTAATTTTAAATGAAATGTAGGTGAATGATAAAAGCCTGAAACTAAAACAGTTTAAATGATTTTTTTTCAAATGATATAAAATATTATTTCCTTTGGTTTTGTAGTTTTCATTGTGTCAAAGAAACATTTCTAGTTTTTATATCCATTTTTCTTTTGACTTACCTACCAAATGAACAGACCAAAAAATCACAGTCATGCTGAACTACCTTGCTGTGACAGAAGGGGTGCAGGAACACAAGGACAATAACTTTTTTCTTGCTCCCCCATTATAACCACTAGAGTAGAGAGTAAAATCCCAAGTGCAAACAAAACAGCACCTGGTATTAATTTACTTCACCTTCCACCTCTACAGACACCTTAAGCTCCTTTCTTTTTCTTAATCTGAGTCACAGATTCCTTCTTCTTAATCTTCTTCCTAATCCTCTCTTCCTGTTTCTTTTCTCTGTGGATTTCTTTGCAATTTTTTCACTATGGTGGTGGACAAGGAAAATCAGCAATTGGATGCCTCATTCTGGTGCTGATGAGATCCCTGGGCCTCCACACACACACATCTTTCCATCACAAATTCCCACTTAGGAATGATATCTTAACAGTAGGGGAAGAAGAGTCGAGGACAGTCGTCACTAAATAGTGAAAGAGTAAATTTCAGATCATGAAAGTTCAATAGCAAACTCTTGAACCTGACCAAAGGATTTTAGGGATCCTTTGTCCTGAGGAATGTTACTGGAGGATGAGAAAGTAGCAACTTTTTCAATCCATGCAGTGCCACAGCAAGGTATACAAAGTTACTGAAAAAGAAATGTTTTATTTGTTTAAAGAACAAAAATATTTGCTTTGCAAAAGCACCAGGGCTTCAGAAACTCTCAGTTGCTCAGCTGTTCTTAAACATCTGTTTAGACACAGATGGAAAAACACTCCTTTAGGAGTCTTCATTATCTGTGCATCCAGCAAGAAGAGAAAATTGAGGAGGGCCTGTAGGACTGCACAGTGACTGTGAGATAGTTCTCACTCCCCAGACAGTCACTGAGGGGGAATGGTTCCTGTATCTTCACAGCATTTCTCTCATTCCTGAAAATACCTCTTCTGCCCAAATTCCTGATCAGGCAGGCCATCATTTGTTCAGGTGCCCACTTTGGGGTTTGTTGTCATTGCCAACATTCCCTCTGGCCATTCTTCCCCCCTGTTATGGCAGTTTCTTCTCTGAATAGCTGAACTAGTCTGTCCAGGACTGAACTGCTCAGAAACAGATGTGAAAATTGGCTGCAGAAAAGGTCACCTACTGAGCCTGGTATGAATGAAGACAAACAGGAAAGCAAACTAGATCTGAGAAGGAAGCTATAAAACCCCGTGGGCTAGGCTGCTACCTCCATCCAAGTAGGATAACAATTTAATGTCCAGATAGTTCTCTGGCTCCCCAGTAGGGCTATTCTAGAGTCAAGTATTACACCATGTGAGTGAGAATAGCATGGAAGAGGCTGAACTCTTCTGCACTGACACATATTGAGTTTCTTCCTTCCTCTGACTGAGCCAAACAAAGAAAAGCCCCAGCGATGCACTGCTCCATGCCACCCTGCTCTCTTCCAACACTTACCAGCATCTTTATCACCATCTTAGAGATCTCTGCCACAACATGTGCCTTCTAAATATGGCTTTTATACATTGTGACATTTTATTGCTAATCACACTCAAGAAAAAAATTTAGATGCCCAGATCTCCAGCTACCATTGATCTCACTCTGCAAAAAATAAGGCTTGTGAACTTCTGTCCTACAAAATCCCTGCAAAATGCATAGCTGAAATCAGACTTGGATCTTCTGTCCCCTCTGCAGTCCAATGAGGCTTTGTGTACAACCAAAGGACTGTGATCAGATTTTAAAGCATCCATACATGTATGAATTAATCCTTGGAATTGTTTGGTGATGTAAGACTGGGCAAGAGAAATGAACACAATTTCTTTTTCAACCTGCAATTTCAACAAAATAAACAGCATGCTTAGCTTAATACAGAGAGAGGAAAAGCCAGAAAGAAAGGAAAAGACCACAACACAGTTCTTGTAAGAGGATTCACAAAAGTGAAGTACACAAGTTTGGAGTATGGAAATTAAGGGAAAAAATAAAAAGGAAAGATTTTAGACTAAGAAAACCATTACCAGCTTCAAGAATCACCAAGGAAAGTAAGGGACGTAAAGCTCAGGGAAAGAGGGACAGAACAAAACAGCATCACTCTACAGCAATGTAGAAAGCTTCATGTAAAACACCTATAGATTTGGAACACCACCTTTTGGCCTGGAAAAGGTAGCATTAAAAATTCAACAATCACTTCTGCGGCACTTGAAATAGAAAATTGCTATGCACTTGTGTGTAACCCTGCACACACACCTAAATTCAAGATTTTATTATTTTGTACGTAGGCCTTATAGATAAAATAATTATTCTGTGTGAATATTAATAATAGAGGTTAACGAGACCAATAAGGTTTTCTCAGTACAATTCTATTTCACAGGCTGACAGCAAAATTTCAGTCTGATCTTTCCAATTCCTGTTTAACTAATCTAGCAGGGAAAAGATAAACATCCCAGACAGTAAAGAGCAGATTGCAATATCCATGTAGGATAGCAGAGCGTGCTTTCCCTTATCAAGAGTTGGCTTGAATTTCATGCATGGTTTGCAAGTTGTCTCCTGTAGGTACTTACATATAAATAAAGTTCAAAATATTGCAAAAATAAAATCATTGTGTGCACTTTGCCCGATGGTGAAAGTCAGCCTAGTTCCACTAGTCATGAACTGAAGTTGAAGAATTGGAGCTCTGCATTTTACATCTCACAAACTGTAGGTAATAACCCTTTATAAATCTCTCTGAGTTGTTACAGTAAGCAGGGAGGGTAATACCTAGGCTATGAGTCAGGAAAGCACTTTAAGCTCATGCTTAGGGGAGATTTAAACATGTGGTGAAAGTCAAGAGCACATGTAAGCACCTTGTCTGCAAAAGAATGACTTGTAAAAGCTAAATCAGGGCAGTGTGCTTAGTCAGACTCAGTGTGGTCTACTCTAAATGAAGTCATGACTGATGCCACTTAGGGATTCTGTCTAAAAAGCAAATACTGGGTATGGCCTCAGAATGGTAAACTCACTCAAAAGGCTACAAGTAAATCCATATATTATACACCTAAAATGTACCAAATGTATTCTGAATATGCAATCCATACATCTTCATAAATATATAAACATACACGTAAGGGTGTAGGCATTAACGTCAATGTGAGCATTTGATTGTCAGCAAAAGAAATAAAATCTGGTGCAGTATATGCAAATTTGAGTAAATTAGAAATACACTTAGATATCTTAAAATAATTTAGGCCCCAAGTGAGTTTCCCTAGTTAGATTCTGCAATGGTGTGAACAGGCCCATTTCATTTCCATTTTATAGTTGCTGTAGATATGAAAAGAAGCTTTCAGTCAGCTATTACTGTAACCAGAGGGATAATGGGATCCTTTACCATGTAATTTAGGGTTTGTTAGCCAGGCCTTCCTGTTGCTGTTTACAAAGTCCAGCAGATTCATGATGTGGTTTTTTTTTGCTGGAAATTTGACTTTTGACTAGGACAATAGTGTCTCCACTTTAGAGGCTGACCTGCACACCTGATTCTTGTTCCCAAGGGAGGACGGTGTACCATGATCTTTGTCAACAGCTGTATAGTGCACCCCTGAATGTGTCTTGGATAAATATTTCTCAGCAACTGATTTATTTCATCTGGCTGTCTCCTTTTCTGAGGCCCAACCTTTCTGAACATCACTGTGACCAATATATGCAATACTGTGCTCAGAACTAAACATCAAGGTTATCCTTTCATTGGATAACAGAGATGGAGCAGAAACCCTGGAAGAGAGGCAGAATTTGTGTAATGAACTGCTGGCATTACTGCAAGTCAGCCCTTCCATGAGCAGCCTTTGGAAAAGGAGAATAAAGTTGGAGGAAGGCATTGAGCTCCATGAACCTTCCAAGCATTTCTCCCAAACTGACCTTATCTTCAGTAATAAGATATTTACATATTAACATATTGACACAGCATAATTGAGAACAGCAATTCAAGGGTTTCCTTCTAGATTCTCATGGCAAAGTTTCTCACACCTAACATACGAGCAGAAATACAGATGAGGTTACCATAAATAAAATCAGTCCGAAGTTGGCTGCGTATCCAGGCATGCGGTCACTCCACGTCAGCTTCTCCTTTTCATTCTGTAGGCAACACACATAAAATAACAGACATGACAGAACTGTACAGTAAGACATATTACAATTAATAGGGTTTGTTATTGGGAGCCATGTTCAATTCCACTGCTGTGATTTTGAAGTATATTATGATTCAGAACATTGATATTTTAAAGTAGATTTTAATTTGAGATAAAGGAGGAAAAGAGTAAATAAGATATAGAAAATGTCTGCAAAAATCAGAAAGTATCCTATGCAACTATGGTTTCAGTATTTGAAAGCATGTATTGAACTCTTACTAAAGTTCGTATCAGGAGAAATCCTTGAGATTGACCTTAATTTACATTTAGGCAAAGCAAGATGCAAGAATTCTGAATTGCTTCTTGTAAAACTACAGAAGAACAGTGCTTGAGACAGAAACCCTGATAAGAATGCTGACTACCATTGAACTCAGATTTTTTTTTTTTTTTCTAATGGTCACAAGCACCAAATGTGACCCCTCAGACAGTTCTTGCAAGACACCCCAATTCTTCCCCTATTTTATACTGGAGGGAAACTACAAAAGCAAGGCCCTCGATCTCTGCTGGCAGCCTTGTTTTCTTCATGCATAAACAGCATCTCCCTCTTCCCTGCATAATTTAAAGCAACTGTGATCAGTGAAATCCAGTACGCTTTTCCCCTCCCCACACAAACTCAACTCCAGCCCCAGATGCATGTACATCTAAAGACATTTGAAGATGGATTTATGTGAGAAATACGATTCCCTCCTCTCAAAATAGGTTTCTTAAAATAATAATAAGGTCGCTGCTTTGTTTAAGTTAAACTAAAACTATATAATCAAATTAACTAAGGACACAAAGCCAGCTGCTGTTGGTATTTCTGTGAAGCACCATTGCTGCCCCATGGACCAGTACTACCCTTACAGTGGAGTTAGCCCAGAGTGATTCTGATTTTAAATCAGATTAGAGCTCAGGTCAAAGGTTTCCAATAAACCATTTTTTAAGGCAAAATTGCCCTTGGATAAACATAAAAATCTATGAGCATTTGCCTTTGTAAGAAGCTTCCCCAAAGTAGATTAGGAATGCAGTATATAAGTGCAGAAATGCACTTACATGCATGGATTTTTTAACCGGGATGTGGAATTAAACCTAGCGTACAATCCTGCCCACACATTGCCCTGATGGTGGTGCCTCAGACACTGTGGGAAGGAGCATTACTCAGCAGCCCCTCTTGTGACCTCGTCTCCTTTGGGACAGTCCTGGCAGACCTGGGGCACAGCAAACCCAACCAGAAGCACCAAAAATTCGGCCCAGTGTATGCAGCACATAAATACTCTCTACAGTTCACACACAGAGTCCAGCACGTAGCTGGAAGGCTACTTGAAAAGGCATTCCTGTGAAGGCACACATGCATTTCATTGCATTTTGGCTGTTACCACTCGGCACTTCTACGGGACATGAAGTTCTGAGGAATTATACTCCCAGAAGGCCTGAAGGACACCACATTTTACCATTTCACTAGGGGCTGTATGGGGCTGTGGCTGCTGTGGGGCTGTGCTTTGTACTTGTGCTGAACACAGGGCTGATAATACAGAGATGGGTTTGTTATTGCTGAGCAGAGTTTACACTGAGCCCAGGCCTTTCCTGCTTTCCTGCTTTCCTGCCACACTGCTGAAGGAATTTAAGAGGAGACACAGCCAGGACAGGTGATGCCAAATGACCAAAGGGGCATTCCAAACCTTATGGCATCATGATCAGTGTATAAAGTGGGGAGAAGGAGGAGGAAGGGAAGGATGTTTGGAGTAATGGTGCCTGTCCTCCTGAGAAACTGTTGCCTGTGATGGGGCCCTGCTCTCCTGGGGATGTCTGAACATCTGCCCAGCTGTGGCAAGCAGGGAATTAATTCCTTGCTTTGCTTTGCTATAAAGCTGCCTCTATCCCAACCAGGGATTTTCTCCCTTTTACCCTTCCCATTCTGCCCCTGATCCTGCTGTTGGGGAGTGAGTGATTGCTGGCTGGGGTTCCACCAGGATGGTCAGCAGGTCATCTTCTCAGCTCACTCTTCCATGCACGTGCTTCCGTGAGTTTGCCATGGTCTGTAGCACTCAGCCAAAGGGAGATCTGAACAATGTGAGGATTTGCTAAGGCAATATGAGAAGAAAGGAAATGCTGGATGAGGTAAGAGAGTTACTTAGCATACATGGCCAAAAACAAATTTGGGAATTTAACTGAATATCCTAGAGCTCCCAGTCCATCCCAGAAGTCTCAGCTGCTCCTAGTCCCTCCTAGACCTTCCCAGTCCACCCCAGTTTTCCCCAGTCCATCCTTATGCATTCCAGAGCTCCCAGTCCATCCAGATAGTGGAAAACTACCTTCTGTTCTTGTGGCCAGAGACAGGACTCAAGGAAATGTGATGAAGCTGGTTCAGGGAAGCTTTTGTGCTGGATATCAGGGAAAGATTCTTCCCCCAGAGGGTGGTGGGGAACTGAACAGGCTCCCCAGGGAATGGTCACAGCCCCAAGCCTGCCAGAGCTCCAGGAGCTTTTGGACAACTCTTTTGTGCTCTCAGGCACAGGATGGGATTGTTGGGGGTTCCTGTACAGGGCCAGGAGCTGGGCTGGATGATCCTCTATCTGAAGCAGCCCAAAAAGTGTAAGTATTTATTGATGTGACAAGATGAAATGGATCATCTGAAGAACAACCTCAGTGACAGATATGCTATGCTGGGGAACATTCCCCAAGATGAATTGTGCTGCAGGGGAATATTTATATGCAGACAGAAAACCTCACAATTGAAATAGTTTGGTTTTGTGCCAAAGGCAAACTAAAATATTTACTTTAAAAATCTTATTTTTGTATTCCTGCAATACAATGATGGATTTGCAATTCTAGTGGAGGAAAAAGCAGGTTTTGGTCTATATGCAGTGATGTGTTCCTGTTTCAATGTTTAATGGTGTGCAGATTGTGTTCCTTGAAGAGATACAACTATTTTCCTATTAAAAAAATAAGAATGAAATTTAAAAAAAAATATTCAAGAAAGAAAGAAAGATAAAATTAAATCCCTTCTATATTTTTCTAGATGGTTTATTTCCATATGAGTTACCTAACATGGCAAAGATCCAGCTCTGCATCCCCAGGTGGGTGGGCCTCTGAGCTGTGGAAACCTGGAAGTACCCTGCACTTGGACAGCACCAGGTACCTTTTGAAAACAATTCTATGCTTCTCTGTCAATTTAACCACAGTCACTTTGCTCAGATCACAAGTATTTCAGTTATTAATTGATATTTTTCCCTCAAGACAACACCTCCTCCAAGCAGGTGTTTCTAACCATCAGCAATGCCAGCTCAACCTGCACTTGGGGAGTACGGTCAGAGATTTTCTCACTTCTCCATCCTGCGTTGTAGCTCCAGTGCTGAAAGTTAGAGTCTTCAGTGTGGTTACACCTGGGTGATCCCAATGATTTCACTGGACTTGCAAAGAGCTGTAATAATTGTCTGGAGTTTAGTAAAAGATGCTCAGAGAAGAACAAAATCCAGGACTCCTCTCTATGGTCTTACATTGCTAGCAACAAAAACAAGCTACAAAACTATATTTCCAATCACAAATCCAGAAATTCATCTCTAAGTATGCCTGGGAAACTTCAAATAAGTAATTGCCATTTTTATAACTGCATATTTCTTAGTAGGTTTTTACTTTAATTTCTACTTCAGTACAAAAGCTTTAATTTATGTAAAAACTGCACTAGAATGAGCATCTAGAAATAGGACTTGTGGCATCAAATGCAGCTCTTTTGTATTTGTGTGACACCTTAAGCACTGCCTTTGCACTGCAGGCTCAAGACAAGGCATGATATGAGCTGCTTCTGAAATAAGGGCTTCCTGTGTAATTCTATTTCAGCCTTGAAATAAGTTTAAGATAAGGAGAAAAGGATCTTTCAGAGCCATTTGGAAATTATGAGCCAAAAAAGCCTGAAGAATGGGCAGTTTTGGAAAACAATCAATTCCAGGGTGGTAACACAAAAAGAGGCACAATCAAGGACCATCAGCATTTCTGGGATCTGGCATACAGTGGGCACAGTAGTCACTACAATTAAGAAACTTTGGCCAAGTTCATGGGATTCTTTCAGCCTGTATTCAGGACTCAAACTTTTTGAGGGCTTGTATTAGTCCTCAGACTTCTGTAAGGAAAGAAAAAACTGCTGCCATGCTGAGCATCTGGAATGCCTGTGTCTATACCTGTCTGGATCTAGAAGTTCTACTTTCACACTCCCACAGAAGCAAAAGAAAGCACTTTTGGTCTAAAACCCATTAAAAGAGAGAGCTTCATTTTCTATTCTTCTCACTCAAGCAGCAATGGCATTTTAACAGTAAATGTGGTTGTGTTTTGTGAGCAGAGTTCTGTCTCAGGACTGCACATGGAAAACAACTTGGCAAGACCCATTTGAAGACAGAAAAAGAACTGCAAAACCTTTAATTAAAATTTTTTTGCTGTCTTTGAAACATGCAGAGTAGCATAGACACACCATTAGCTTTCAGTGGAGCTTAGTGGACACACTTTAAATCTAAATTTTGGAAGCAATGGAGAATAGAGAGCTGTAAGAAGTGTGTGCAAGGCTCAGTACTGGGATCATGGAAATTAATGGATTTTAAGTCTAAGCAATGTTATTTTTAACCACCCAGTCTTAGTCTCCTTTGTAACCACACAATCTCCTTGAGATGATTTTTGCTATAAGGATAATGTGATTTAGCTATTTTTTTTAAAAAACCTCTAATCAGAGCTTGAGCATTTCTGTGATGAACAGTCAGTTGCAAGCCTTATTAGGTCATTCCAATTGCCAAATACCTTAGCTGTTGAAAATGTATGGCTTATTTCCAAGCTGGATTTGCCTATCTGCATCCTCCAGCCTTGGCATTTAGCTGCAAATTTGTCAGTTAAGAGCATTTACTAGCAAACTTTTGGGGTTTGGCTGTGGGTTCTTCTGAACAGTGATCAGGCCACCTCTTGGCTTTTAAGCTGGCTGAGACTACTCCCTAAGAACGGGAATGATCAGCCAAGCCCACAGCTGTATTTCTTCTCCTGTAATGGTGTTGGAAGTAAACCTCCCATAGGCTACAGCCCTGACATGTGCAACTGACCTGGCCCCTCACATAACAGGGCACACAAAAGTGTGTGTGAGTGGCCAAGTCTCTGTGCCTCAGGAGACTCACAGCCCTCCCACAGGACCAGAAATACCTCATGTGGTGGGTGAGGGCTGTGCTTCCAGCCAGGGAGCCTGGCAGGAAAGAGGATACCAGCCTCATCTCTGTCAGTGGAGGTGCTGGCAGAATGGAGGGAAGAATCCATTAATCCAAGTGCTTTCTAGTCCTTATGCTTTCTACTCTGAAATTCCTAATGAAAAATAAAAAGTCTCAGAGAAGCTGAGGCTGCCCCATCCCTAGAAGTGTCCAAGGCCAAGTTGGATGGCACTTCAAGAACCTGGGATAGTGGAAGGTGTCCCTGCCCAGGGCAGGGGCTTGGAACTGGGTGGTCTTTAGGGTGCCTTCCAACCCAGGCTATTCCATGATTCTATGACATTTGCACAGCATTTGACACACATATGTATACAAACATTAAATGTATGTAAATGCATGTCACATGCATGTAACAAGTACCTTGATAAAAACTAGGGACTTGCAGTAGATTTGTGAAAATATTTCAAGCTGTTTCCTTCACACAGTAATAATGACAAAGGCTGGAGGCCTGCTCTCATTGTAATTTAAATCTGTAAAGCCATACTTGGTTAAATTAATATGCTGTAGTTTACTCAGGAATAAAAATGGTTCCTTTGCTGCAGTCAAACTTCTTTTGACACTGGCACTCAATGCATTGTGGCATATTGCAATCTTTATTGTGCATGTGGCATTGAGGCGCTTAGACTTTATATGACTGTTTAATATCAAGTGCTTGATATTTACATATGGTTCAAGTGAAAACTGGCAGCACTTAGTCTTTTACAATGACAGTTTAACATATGGCTTTACAAGTATGAATTATTTATGTCAACTTGAAGCCATTCAGAGTATTACCAGGAAAACACTGTAATTTGCACAAACAATAGGGTTACATCTGTAGTAATAAATATTCATTGTTTGTCATTGCTCTTTGTAGATGGTTAATAAATCATAATGAGCCTGATCCTGAGAAGGCAAAGGGCCAGCTGTACAAATACATCTGGTGGGATTTCCAAAGCCCCTGACTGACAGTGGTACCCTGGCCTGCTATCGTAGAGAAAGTGCTACTGGAATGTTACAAATTGAGCTCAGGGCATGAAGGGATACCCCTGTCACCTGCTCAGCTTTTGTTTTTTGGTGTAACTCCTGAAAAGTCTCAAATAATACAATGAAATACCACATATGGCTTTAAAATACTCTTAAATAAATACAGTTAAGTGTAAGAAAGACAGATTTTGAGTCAGACATGTGCCTACTTTATTTTGCATGATTAAATCAATTTTATCAGCTTTGATATTGACAGTATGTGGAACTATCAGGGAAAACAAAGTGAGTTTCAAAGACTGACTTTAGGAAAAAAAAAAATGGATTTCACTGTTTCTAACCTTCACTTTGTACCCTGAAATCCAGAGCCACCACTATTGTAATAGTCAATCTGGTTTCACACTTTCTGATGTAAACTGTAAACATCTAATGGAGAAGTTAATGGAATAATAAACACAAGCCATTTTAAAACAATTTATCAAGCATAACTTTTCAAAAAAAATTTCCTTTTAGTAGTTCCCATAATTCAGCACCATTTAAATTACTGGCAGTGATTTTTTAAGGGTTTCCCTCTGTAAATTATTTTAAACATAGGACTAACAGTTCTATGTGAGTCTGTTGGTTACACAATCAGTTCCCAACTACTTGTGGTATCTCTCCTTAAAATATAAAAATGTGCAAAATTATGTTATCTTTTGTAACTTCAAGTGTATTTGTAGCAGGTAGATAACAATTTATCTGAACTTTATCTTTAAAATCACTTGTTTAATCTCATTATACCCTTCCATATTAGCAATTTGGGCCCAGTGGAACTAAGGCACTTCGCAACTGTGCAATTTGCAAAGCACAAATTACAATTCTCCAAATTAAATTCAACTGAGCTTACGATTTCAGTTCTGGAAGAGGTGCATTTAGTGCTAGACTGAGGGAAGATGTCCTTTCCATGTTCCCTTGGAGCTTTTCTGGCCTAATTCTATGTCGATGTCCTAGCTGGAAGAATCTGGACTGAACATCTCGCTGCTGTGAAATCATCACAGAACTAGTGAAGAAAAATCTCACTCTAAGGCTTTGGCATTGCACACTTAAAACATGATTCTCCATTGTCCTACGCCATGTGAAGCCACTTATCCCCACACAAAGCGTGAGACAAAGACATGCAACACATTATCGGCTTCCTTGGGTTGCAATTTCAAATTTAGCTTACACAAACTGTGAATGATCACACCAGCACCAGAGGAGAGCACAGTGGTGTAAATTCTAGCAACGTTTTTAAGCTGGTAATGAAAAGCTTGAGGAGCAGAGAAAGGATTAAAAGGGGGATGTGGCTATGCAAAATTCCTTCCCTGGCTCCAGAGCATATATTACCAGCTGTAAAGTATTAATTAAGTTTTTATTCTAACGTTTGAATTTGCTATAAAATTTGAAACGCAGTTGCAGAACACAATCTATAGAGGCAAACCTTTGCCAATAATAGAGAGATGACGTGCAGAAAAGAGTTCTGGATAAACAGCAAATGGAAGACTGGAAAGATGGGAAAGTTACAAGAGCAAGAGGCCTCCGGATCTATCCATTTTGCTCCAAAAAATACACATTTTGGAGTTACAAGGGTCCTGCCCCTGCTTTCTCTGTCATTTTCATTGTCACTGCCCCTTGCTCTGAACTCATGTCCAGGGAAAATATTTTGTTTGGCTAATCATGGAGAAAGTCTATGGCAAGTAGAAGTCTACGACAAGCATCCCTGTACCTTCACATACACCTAGTCTCCCTCCAAAACACATACACCTAGTCTCCCTCCAAAACCCAACAAGAGTGGGGGAGTATGGAACAGTAATTAAGAGGTGTCAATAAAACAAGGAAAAGCAAAGACAAGGAGGTAAACTCTATTAATGGAGTTGGAAGAGTAATGAAATACATACATTTTGGTATTATGTATATTATCTTAAGATAATATTATCTATATCTAATATTTGGATAAATATTATATATTTATATATACATATATGTGTATATATATATGTGTGTGTGTGTGTGTGTATATATACACACACATTTCTGATGGTATCAAATTGGCAGTGGCTTCCTCGTGAATCACAGAATGAATCAGGTTGGAAAAGAACCCTGAGATCAGCAAGTCCAAGATTTGGCCAAACACCATCTTGTCAACTAAACCAGAGCAATGAGTGCCACATCCAGTCTTTCCTTAAACACCTCCAGGGATGGGGATTCCACTGCCTCTCTGGGCAGCCCTCTCCAATGTCTAAACACCCTCTATGTGAAGAAATTCTTCCTGATGTCCAACCTGAACTTTCCCTGGTCCATAGCAATCTAATGGCAAGTCCTTTCCAATTTCCAAACAGAGAAATGGTAACTACCCATACATTGGGCTGAATTAGGTGATATTAATTCCAGTTGTATATATGTGCTAAAACTCTGTAAGAAACACACAAAGATCTCCAGGAGGCTACTTCCTACCAGCATCCCACATAATTTTCCCTTTTTTTTTTCTTTCTGAAGAAATAGTTGTGTTGGCAGTTGGCAGTAAAATGCAGATCTATTGAAAGATACTTTGAAAAGCCTCATTTGGATTTATTATAAAGCAAGTTGGCAAAATGGGAAACAGTAGGCTTCACATTTAAATTTCTTTAAAAGGTTTCTCTTTGTCCTTCTTATGATTAAGAAAAAAAAAAAAATCGAGTAGGTCTATCAACAAAAGAAATGTCTGTAATCCCAAACCAAGTAAGTGGTGAAAGTAGTGGAAACATGCACATGAAATTGTGAGGTGGTATCTAGTCAGAGATCACAGTTTACCTTACATTTAACATGGCAACAACTCCCCAGGCCATGTCAGTTGGGTTTGCAGAGAATACTAAATTAGGACACATTGTGAATAGTGAAGGGAGCAGAGATTAAATACCAGGCTGTTGAAAAAGCAGAAATATAAGCATGAATTAGAATAAGATTCAAGAAGGACAAATTAAGGCTGATCCAACAAGGAGTACAATCCAAAACAGCAATAGTGCTCAGCAAAGTAAAAAGCAATACCAAATATTCTTGGAGAGCAGTGTGTGATCTCACGGTCAGATCTGGAGATCTGGAGAGGATAGAAAAGATTGTAATTTATACTTGGATCATCCTCAGAAGTAGTGAAGAGATGAATGTTTTAAAGCATGCACAGCCTGCATGGCTGTAAATTCTCTGTGTATGATATGGAGTGAATTGGGCAATGGAATGCACAAAATCAGCCTTCTAACACACATAAAATTCCAAAACCTCTGCAATCACCTCTAGCAGGGTTGAGCTCATGTTTCTCCCAGTTGTTTATACATGGGAGAGAGCAAGCAGAGTATGGGCACATAAATCCCACTGAATGAGCACAGACCTGAGCTGACCGTACCCAGGCTATTTCTAGAATTACAGGAAAGATCACCAAGATGCTTGGATATGAGGAGGATGCGCTGAGAGGATCTCTGGGAGAAGCCATGAGTCAAATAAGGTGATTTGTGATGCTCTACCTCCCCCCAGAGAATTGCTCCAAGTCCTCATACCAAGCTAAAGAATTTCTGAACTTCTAGTGTCATCACAGAAAATAGAATCTTGTATTTAAACCCCCTGTTACACTCAAATTTCAGCAAAAGTTAAGAAAGAAAGAAGTTTTTTTGCCAGAAAACAGCCTACAATGTGGAGTCCTCAATACAGTATTTCCTCAAAGTTCCCAAAGATATGCAGATGGATCCTTTCATTTGTTACAGTTCTTTGCATTCAACTGCTGGCATACTTTTAAGGTTGACTCTATCCAAGGGAAAATTGTAGGGGTTTGTTGGGTGTCCTCTGTTGGCACAAATCTGATCTATAGGTTCCTATTACCTAGAATGGCCTGGATTGGAAGAGACCTTAAAGCTCATCCACCCCCTGCAGTGGGCAGGGACTCCTTGCACGATCCCAGGCTGCTCAGAGCCCCATCCAGCCTGGCCTGGAACACTTCCAGGGATGGGGAGCCACAGCTTCTCTGGGAAACCTGTGCCAGGGCCTCACCACCCTCACAGGGAACAATTTCTTCCTGAAATCCAATCTAAACCTGCTCTCTGTCAGTGTGAAGACATTCCCCCTGGTCTTGTAGCACCAAGCCCTCATAGTTTACTCATGTAGTAAAGTCACTCTCTGAACTTCCCATCAGTCATGGCTAAATGGGAGGAAAGGCAATGCCAAACAGAGAGAACTTTTGTAGGGACCTCCCACTCATGTTTATTCTACATGAATGACCTCTTTCAAAAAGGAAAAGACATGCTTGCTTTTCACACTTGATAGAACACGGTCACTGATACAGCTGCAGAGAAAAGGGATGGAGGAAGCAAGATCTTTGGAATCTAGAAATGCTGAGGAATTGAAATCAAGGCCATCTGCTTTTCTATAAGTTTTTGGTTTAGTTTGACAGCTGTCATGGATTTGTTGAAGGATTCATTTATTGACATTCTATAACTTGGGTAATAGAGGAAAGCAGGTTGTATCAAAATTAAAGAAGAAAAGTATTTTGTATGTAAAGAAAATAGATAAACAGTCTTCATGTCTGTTGCTGATACAGATAAAAAGTAAGTAGGGGATTAAAATACCAACAAATTATATTTAGATTTGGACATGGAAATTTAGATTAGACATGAAGCAAACCCTTGGAACAGTAAATCCTTTGATCTTTCAAACAGATATAGGTAATGCCTGGGAAAAGCTCTGTAATAAGGCCATTATTGAAGATTTTTAAAAACAGCTTAAAGAAATGCCTGGCAACTATGACACTGGGTATAGCTGGTCCTGCTTTGGAGCATGGTACAGGAACTGGATGTACCCTTCTGAACTTAATTTCTGTTTTTTTGGTATTTTTTCTGTAATGCCTATGACCTTTATGGCTTAAAAAAATTACTGAGCTCTTTCTTTCTCCTGTTCAGAAAAGTAAAAAATGCTGATAAATCTCATGTATTTTCCTCAAATTACCAGTAAAAGAAATTAAGTCAACAATTACGGTAGGAAGTGCATAGAGGTGTGGTCACTTATAAATGATACTCTCGTTATGTATCCATCTACTCAACTGCTCTGAGCAAATACAACCATCTTACACCACTTCAGGGGTCACAGAAAATATGTTCCTTGTTAGATGAAAGAGGGTATTTAATATATGATGACCACCTCACAGAAATCCATTCCTCAGATTATAACCAGGAAATTTGGATCTGACAGACCAATGGCTTCACAGTAGCCAACACCTTGGCACAGAGTTAAGGAGTTAAAGAGCCAACAACTCACAAAGGTATCTTTCACTTGTCTAGAGCAAGGCAATCCAACAGAGCTGCCAACACAACTCTTGTGTTCCCATTGGAATATTCTGCATTCCCATGACAAAAGCAGCTAACCCAACAGAGACGTATCCTTGACTTGCAGCTAGGAAGTGTGACATCCTGAGTCAACAGACCTGTTGTCCTTGANACCTTTTAAAAAATGCTCATATTCAAGGAAAAAAAAAAAAAAAAAAAAAAAGAAGGGATGACCTGCAGACCTTACAGACAAGCAAATGTGCTTTCCAATAAGCCAAAATCTGAGATCAGTGACCAAAGGAATCCTGTCACTTGGTATCAGGACCAAAAACAGTGCTAACCCTACAAAGTCATGCAGCCTAGACACCACTCTAACAAAAGTATTGCTCAAATCTCTCAGAGCTCCATGGTCTAAACACAATCCTGAATACCCAGAGGTTCAGGCTTGCTGACATTGGCCCAACAATCCATCCAAATCAGCAGCTCACAAAACATTGTTATATGGCAATGGGTGAGGGAACAAAGGACATAACTGATGTCTCAGACATCAGGTCCTGCATCACCTGTTGCCTAAAATGCATCAATTCTCACATCTGTAGAAGCGCCCATCAACCTTTAGGCTTATAAGAGAACTGTGATCATCTTTTCATGGGAATAATAAGATGGAATCATTCCTTTAGAAACAAAGCAATTTCATTTATGTCCAAATAAGATTGAACATATTAGCAACAGATTAAGCATCTGGAATCTTTTAAATAATTCTACTAAATGTGCAATGTTATTACAAAAAGATGTGAGCTTTTTCTATTGGGATTTATGTCTAATACTTTATTTCCCCACAGATGAGCTTCATCAGGCAGCAGGAGGAACAGCCAAAAGAAAACAGTTGCTTATTTGCTCAAGAAATGGACTATTTGCTCAGTATTTTAAAGGAGCTGAAAACTAACACTGTGACAGTCCTGCCAGGTATAGCCTGTGTGTGGTTGGTCAACTGAATCCTGAGATCTAGTTTACAAAGGTCTGGAAGTGATACAACACTGGCAGGTTCAAATGAGACTCGCCATCTCACTGCACTCAAACACTTCAAACTTCCAAGTCCAAATTTCCAACATTGCACTTTGGGGCCTTCAAAGGCCCAGCAAGGAATTTAGCTCCCATTTTCTCTACTACTATCCCATGATATGGAACCTGGCATATCTGGAGCAGATGCTCTTCAGAGAAATTACACAGATACCACTCACATCCACCTGTTTCTCTTTTCTTGAATTATCCAATTGCCAGTACCCCCAGGGATGCCAGGTGGCTTTTTTTTCATGAAAACAAGCTGTTTGGAGATGCTATTTAGTATGGATTGACAGCCTTTGAAACCAGAATGTCCTCTGGGGACAAGGAGTGGGTGGGATGTTTCCCCAGCGACCACAAAAGAAGCTCTGTCACAATTTCTGGCCCTGTGGATTTCCTCTGCTCTAGAAATAACCCAGACACCATAAGGGCCCTTTGTCACAGAACTTCTGGGGTGCACATTTTTCTAGTCCTGCCTGAGTCTTCTCCAAGACAGATACTTCCTTTGTGCTGCCTCCCACCAGAAATCTTCTCAGGAGTGAGGAACAAGCATCTGTCCATTGGTGCCTCACAGAAAATCTATTCACTATTTTGTTGACATCATTCCTTCTTTAGCATTCCTCTTCTAGAGTCCCACATGGATCCTTTGGAGGCTGTACAGAGCAGGGACATCAGAGGCATGGAGCCTTTCCTCCTCTGCTGTGAGGAAAGGCTGAGGGAATTGGGGTTGTTCAGCCTGGAGAGGAGAAGGCTTTGGGGTGATCTCATTGTGGCCTTGCAGTGCCTGAAGGGAGCCCACAGGAGAGATGGAGAGAGACTCTTGGCAAGGGCCTGGAGTGACAGGACAAGGAGGAATGGCTTCACACTGACAGAGAGCAGGTTTAGATTGGATATTGGGAAGAAATTGTTCCCGGTGAGGGTGGTGAGACCCTGGCATAGGTTGCCCAGAGAAGCTGTGGCTGCTCCATCCCTGGCAGTGTCCAAGGCCAGGTTGGATGGGGCTGGGACCAACCTGGGATAGGGGAAGGTGTCCCTGCAGGGGGCTAGAACAAGGTGATCTTTAAGGTCCTTTCCCACCCAGGCCATCCTGTGGCTGTATGGTTTCTTCATACACAGGATGTGGCTTCACCTTAAAGAATCCAGCCCAGAACAAATTCATATCAAATCCTATTTCTTTTGAAGACATTGGCCATTGTTTCTCTTAGCAAAGGTCTCTATCTTTGCTCCTTCTTTTGCTCCTATTCTACCCACAGAACCAAGAATCACTGGTTCCACTACAATACACTGGCATTCTGCTCCTATTTTGGTCTCACTTCTACTCTTCATATGTTTATGTTGTTCACCTGCCCCCTGTTCAAACTTTCACCTCAGACCAGAATTTCTCATTGATAGAGGTGGTATTTTGGCATAGAGTTCTGTAAAATATTCTGTTTATTTTCAAAATGTCTGTTAGAGTGGCTCTGACTGATGGTAGTAAATCTGTTCCTTTTATCCTTTTGTAACCTGAGAGATCATAAGGATCAGTAAACTGAAGAAAACAGACCAAAGAGAAAAAGAGTCAGTAGGTCTGTTATGAACAGGTGGCAATGGAAAGTTAGGCTTCAAAGGCATTTAAACAAGACAAGAAGGGCAACCTTTTTTTTTTTTTTTTTTTTTTTTTTTTCTTTCTCTCTAATATAAGTTTTACTGCATTTCACGAAAAGAAAAGAAAAGAAAAGAAAAGGAGGGAGATATGTCCCAAATTAAGATGGAAAGCCGAAGTGTTTGTTTTCAAAAATGTTTTTAATTACTGTGAACCAAATGTTTTACGTCAACAACTTGTAATATTTTGTTTTCATTTCTTCTATTTTTAAAACCCCTCTAACATAAATTCCATTTTGAAATAAGAAGTAATTTAAAAACAACAGTTGGAAACTCCTCACTTTATAAAAGTTGAACTGAGATATGTTATTACAATCAAAATATGCTTTACTAAAAAAAATAACTGCAAACAGTGAAGGGGAGTTTGAATGTATGGGGGCAACATACTGAGCAAAAATTCAGCATTTGCAAATAGAGATATATTTTAGACATTTTTTTAAAGTTTTATCAGAATAGAAAAGTAATCTCTGCAGCACTACAATGTATTGTCCATATTTATATAGAGAAGCTTGGGAGAACAACAGCAGAAAGTCTACCTAATGCAATAGTAATAAAATACTAAGAATTATGTTTCTATCATAATTATATTAAGAACATCTTGTCAAATGCTTGTAATTACAGTGAGAGGAAACAACATCAGTGACAAAACTGATCTTTAAGTTCCGTGGAATCAAAATTCTATATTATATTAAAAATATTACTGCAAAGGCCCCGCTATGGCTGAAATTCATTATCCTTTTTGATTAGAGAAGCCATAGAAACATAGAATAGTTTGGGTTGTAAGGACCTTAAAGATCAGCCAATTCCAGTCCCCTGCCATGGGCAGGAACACCTTCACTATCCCAGGTTGCTCAGAGCCCCATCCAGCCTACTCTTGAGCACTTCCTGGGATGGGGTCTGTCATTACAGTTAAATTCCTATATAGCCCTGTTTTGAGAGAACTCCTGTGTTTAACTCCAGTTTTTTAAATTTGTAGCTGCTTCATGCATAATTTAGTAATTTAGCACTCAATCTGCTAATGCAAGTTCTAATTGAGCTAAGGGAGTCCTGAACATTCAGTAGCTCACCTAAGATAAAGCTATTTTCAGTTTCCACTCAAAAACAGTACATTGGGAGAAATCCTTTACCTGCAGGGATACACCATGCTATTCCATAAGCTGATTTGCAGAAAGCTCTGTTGTGTTGCTGTCAGATTCCTTCCCACGTGTTACAATCCAGAAAAGCACAAAGACATAGCAACTCCCCTAGCTGGTTCTTTCAGTTTCTTCATCCTTGGTATCAGACCCTGCTCTGCTATACTGTCTGTGAGATTTGAACTCCTACTGGATTCCCTGTACACAGGAGGTTCATCACTGCATGGACAGATAGACATGGAATAATACCACTCATCTGAAAGCAGGGCCTTAATTTTTATTTTTTATGTTTTCATAGTTCACAAAATCTGCTGCCTAAAGTAACAATTAACCCTCTGAAGAACCTCTGCTGCAGATCTCCTACATATCACAATAATTGATCCATTTCCTGACCCTTGGAAGAGTGCTGTGAACTATGATGTCATATCTCAGCTGAGGCAAAGCTTTAGGCCATGCTTCATAGTTTGATAACACTTGTATTAATAAAGAAATGTACCCTATGTCGAGTGCTTGACATAGGAAAGGTGTAGAGTCAGCAAAATGTTAATTTTAATAGTAATAATAATTTTTACAGTATCAGCTAGTTGCACATCAATCTGCCTAATCGTTCCACTTCTCAGCTGTACCACATTAGTTTCTGCCTCTTCCACATAGAACTGTGTAAAAGCTGAGCTCTAGGGTATGAGCCAGAGCCTTGGGCTGGTTAACACCAACACAGAAGTGTTTCCTTTAGGCAAAGAAACACACAGAGTCCCCACAGCAGCATCACGTCCTGAGGAAAAGCTGAAAAAGGATAGACAGGGATAAGAGGTGTGTGGCCTCATAAAAACATGTGCATGACAAAGACATTTAAGTAGAATTAAGCAAATGCCAGGGAGCTGTCTTTGAGATTACAGACTCACAACATCCTTAGGGTTGGAGGGGACCTCTGGCAATCATCCAGTCCAATGCCCCTGCCTAGAGAAGATGCAGCTGCCCCATCCCTGGAAGTGTTCAAGGCCAGGCTGGATGGGGCTCTGAGCAACCTGGTCTGGTGGAAGGTGTCCCTGCCCATGGCAGGGGGTTGGAACTGGTTGATCTTTAAGGTCCCTTCCAGCACACGTCATTCTATGATTCTGTGTTATTTAAAAGCAATAATTTAACAAAATAGCATGATGCTTCTCATCTATTCACATGACTTCAAGAAACAGGGTTTTTTAAAAACTCTGTCTTTTACTCTGAGGTACGTAATAAAACTTCAAGGGTCATAAAATTAGGAGTTTACTGGTGGATTTTGAAGATGTTGAATGTTTGTGTAAAGATTAGAATGTGCTTTGGGGCTAGTGTTGGTGCTGACCCAGTGGCCCATTCCAGCACACCACCTTTAAGTGTGTGGATCACAGGAATGGTACAGGTGACTTAGTGCTGTCATGTCCAACACGCACCTCTCTCCTTTCAAGACTTGACCCTGGGCTATGACTCTTACAGGGTCCTGGGAATGGAACCAGGTCACTGGAGTTCTTCCTTTCAACCCAAAGTCTGGAACAAAAAGCTCATTTTGTGAGTGTGTTTCATTGCTGTACTAGTGTTACTGGGCTCTACATTTCAACTTGATTTGTGTGTGTGTGTTTCAGATGATACTTCTAAAAGGCTTCTGAAGAAAAGACCAAGTCTGGCCTAAGGGGGTGGCCCCCAATAAGATGAACTGCTGGGAGACATGGAGGTCCCTCAAGCTTTAGGAATACAGGTGAAGGAAATACAGCTGTCACCTCAAATCAGAGTGGAAGAGCAGGAAAAGTTTCCTTCCAGTTTCTTTCTCTCAGCCTGCATTCACAAACTTGGGCAAAGCAGAAATTAGCTCACAGACCAATTGAACTTCAGATCCTTAGACTTGAAGTTCGATACTCAGATAACCACATACTCCCCTGAATTATGGACAGTGAGAAAAGACCTCTGACACCTTTCCACATGTAGGCCAAAAGTCAATATCATGCTTCTAAGTACACCTGAATTTGTTTAAATATGTCCACCCTTTCTAATTTGATAAAGGGAAGTAGCACACAAAAAATTCAAATTATTTTCTAACAGTTCTTTCAGACTGAAAAAACCTGGGCCATGTATTCTGTTTTCCACATCTTTCTTCTATTTTGCCAAAAGCTGTTTTCAAAATCCTTATCTTTGTTACTGCAGGAGCCAACAACTCTAAGGAAAGCACCTACAACTGGTTTACAATTTCTTTGTGAATATATACCAAAAGGGAATAGAAAATTATTTGGGTTTTTGCGGTATTTTCATGCGAAAATACATGATTTAAGAATTTCATTTAGTTTTACAAATGCATCGGATCTTCAGCGAAAATTTCAGTTATTCCAATTTATCATAAATTTGATTTGGCTAAGAGCTGAAACTGCAGCTGAATGCTGCTGAATATGGGGTTAGAGTTGGTCTGTGTTTCTCCTTGATTGTTTGAAAGCAGTAGTGAAAGTGAAAATATATGATTATGATTAGAATGGAAGAAGGTTCTTGGTTTTCGTTTAAAACTGTTTTATCTTGCTTGGAAAAAAAATAAATCTCTAGACCTCAAGTATGTGTATTTTTATGCTGACAGATACAGTGTTTCTCGATTTCCTTCTAAAGGCAAAACCTCTCTCTGACCCTTGAATCGCCATTCCATTGATTATAAATTAGGAGAAAGAAACAATGATTCTCTCCCAAGAATGTTGCCATGTGGAAAAAGGCAGGGCAAGACCCTCTGGGATAACAGGCATGGACCATCAAAACAGTTACCTAAAATAGAAACATCTCAGGGCAGCAGTCACTGCAAGGAGCTGCTTAATGGTTCTGGAAATCTCCTGGTGCCACAGTTCAGATCCAGGTCCAGGTGCCCTATGGAGATCTAAGCATCCCATCTGATGCTGCAGCCACATAAAGCAATTAGCAGCAGAAAAACAGCAGGAATGTGAAGCCTTCCTATGCACATAAGATCAGCAGAAATAAAGTTCCTCACAAAGCACTGGATCCTCCCTTGCAATGAAGTGAAGGACACAATTTCATAATAGATGTAGTTATTGTTGGTGAGTATAAGAAAAACCTGTCAGTAACTGATCATATTTTGTGACACTGATTCAATATATTCTGGAAATGTTGGCATATGCTAGTATCTTTTAAAGTATGTGTTGCCTGCAATTAATGTGACTGAATAGATCAAAGGTCAGTTTTATTAAGAAACAGGTCCTGGTACAAAAAAACACAAGGGGTTAGCACATAATCAGATAGTGGTATGACCACAGTTCTCAGTCTTAGTACCAGTAACCAAACATATTTGCTCACTTTATAAGAACACTAGAAAAGAACAGCCCACATACAAAATAAGTACAGAAATGAGCTAGCAAAATGCACTAAAGGATACATTAGTACAGGTTCAAATCAAATATTTCATTTTCATAGACCTCTCCTTCTATCTTAATTTAATGCATTTAGAAACAATTCTTAAAGCAATGTTGTTTACTAATTTTCCAGGATTATTTGTAATAGTCTTGTCCCTGAACAGAGAATTACTAATGTCTCTCTATTTGGCAAATGCCTGCTAGCTGGACACAAATATAAAATGAATTATTAAAATGCACCATGTGGATCAGGAGCATCTTTTGTGGAGCTTTGGACTGGTGACTGAATGACTTGCTTGACTGGATTTTTATCGGTGAAAGGATTAATATGGGCAGTAGGAGTTTAATTAAGAAACAAGCAAAAATGTTTAGTACAAGCAATTATAATATTCTACTAGCAAGGGATCAAAGTTCAAAGTCTTCTCTCTAACATGCATAAAAACCCCTGGAAATTCAGAATCATGGGGATTTAAATTTTGTTTAGAGTCTTTATAAAGAAAACTGCTGCAGGAGGTTGTTGTGACCCAAGGGCGGGACCCAACATTTGGATTTGTTCAACCTCAGTTAGACTTATGAATTACTCCAGATTTACACTGTAGAGATCAAGGTCTTGTTCAGAAGTGGTGGCTCATGTAAGTCAGGAACAGGCTGGGACTATTAGAAATATTGGGACAATTCCAGATTGTGTGCACCTATGTTGTCTGTGGTGATTGCAATGTGCAAGTTTAGTAAAGCCAGTAGATTCCTCACATAATTCCAACCTTCATTCCTAATGGAGTTTATGTTCAGCACAGAACTTTGTGGTGAAGTGACCATGGTTTTGACAAGCAGAGTGAGGCTAAAGCCAAAATGATTAAGCAGAAACTCACTAATTATGCGTTGGAGTATGTGTAAAATACAAACTCCATTTGCAGGAAGCAGAGATCTGGAGGCAGTATCGACATTCAGACCAGCACATGTAGGTCTGATACAACAGCAGGAATGGGCTCACGGTCAGGGAAAAAAGTTAGTAGTTAAAAGCCAGGATCTCTCTGTATTCCTTCGAAAATAAGTAAGTTTACTCCAGCTACCAGGCATGAGTGCAGTCTACTCCAGCTACTAGGTGTAAACTGCACTCATGCCTGGTAGTTTATTAAGACATGGAGTAAACATTAAGTAAGTTTACTCCAGCTACCAAGCATTTGTGCAAAAGTCTTTAATACTTACCACTTGAGGCTCAGTTCACACTAAAATCATCCATAAATTTAAAGGAGATTAAAAGAAGTGTTTCCCTCAATATTAAATAAAAACTTCCTGCTTACAGAAAGTAAGAGGCAGATTAAGTAGTGAGTGTAATTCCTCCTATTTACATCACATTTTTTCTGCTGTTAAATTCACAATAATACCAGGAAATTGGAAGCACACTGTTGTTTCTGAAAACGACATCTTGAAATTGCACCTGACTACAGATTTGTCATGTTTTGGCTCATTTATACCTTGTCTTTCAATCTTCTTTTCATCACCCCACCTCTAAGCCAAATTCTTCTTGTCCTTGCTTCTGCTATGGTTATTACATAAATCTCCACTTCTCATTCTAAGTTTAATGATTCCCGTGGCTATAACCTCCCCAAGTCCCTCTTCTTTAAATTATAAACAAATCCAAAAAGTTATTTTCAGGCTTCTCTCCAAACAGACAGGAACATATGAACAGGTACAAATCCACCAAGCAAAGGCTCTCCAGTGGCGTTGCTCAGTAGAATTCCTGTGTTCACTCCTCATGCAGAACACAGGAACATCTCTGCAGTTCCCCATAATCAAACAGCACTGTGCTATATCCTACAGATCCATGCCTTATTGATAGCATCTTAGTTTTGGCCCCAACACCCCAAATTTGTCCACATCTTTGTCCTTCTCTTCCAGCCCACAACACAGTAACACTAAACTTTATAAGCATCTTATCATTTTCCCTAAAGTAGAGACTGATCACCCGTGCTACACAAGATTTCCTGACAGTGACATACAAGAGATTTACCTCTATTTACCAATCATTACTGGCTGCAGAGTAACACAGAAAAAGTAATTACCACTTCCTAAAGAAAATAAGACTAAGGAGGGGTATGCTGGCCAAATCTTAGGAGCAGAGTCATGGAGCAACTTTTGCAGGTCACCATCACAAATTAAAAGCTCATGCAGAGCTTCAGACTTCCCAAGATGGACAAGTTTCAGAAGCCCAAGAAAGAATTATATGTAGGTAGAAGTACAAGGGCAAGATCAGCACTGCTTAAATCCCCCCATGTATCATTAATATTGATAATGGAAACCAACAGGGCATATAGGAAAAATAAAGGGTTTTTTAAGAAGATAGGCACATCTGAGAAGATTTCAAATACAGCAGCCCCAAGTGCAGCCTACCCATGCCACAACTTCTTTGGGCAACCTATTTCAGGGCCTCACCATTCTCATAGTGCAGAAGTTCTTCCTGATATCCAATCTAAACTTGCTCTCTGTCAGAGTGAAGCCATTCTCCCTTGTCCTGTCACTCCACACACTTGGGAATATTCTCTCTATCATTCTTGTGGGTTCCCTTCAGGTACTGGAAGAACACAATTAAGAAGAAAACATTCCAATTTCCACTTGTGTAGTTATTCTGAGACAAAATAGACTTTTGCAGCATACAAAGGTGCAAGTCATATCCCTAGGAGCCCATAAAGGTATGGCATTGATTCTGCATTGAGATACAAAGAAGATGCTTCTTTAAGATTAGAGGCTTCAGAAAAGAATAAACATTCATCAGTAATATTTTTATATCTTTATAAATTGAGATTATGTTAAATTTCTGAGGACGTGACATAATTTTTAAGCCTAGAATGTGCAGCCATTCAGTGAGAAAACATCAATGCTAGAAAACCTTGTATTAACACTGCCTAACCTTTCCAAATGTACAATCACCTAAAGGAGATTTCAGAACAGAAATGGAAAACAAGGCTCATGACATCAGACATTCCTTGTCTACTTTTAGTGCTCACTACTGTGATATACATGGAAGATGATCCTCACTAACTCGTTCATTAATGTTCATGCACAGAAAAAACTAATTATGCACTTCAAGATAATCCACTGCCAACTTACTTTTCACATAAAATCTTTTAAAATATAGACATACAATATTAATAGGGAGAACTATTTCTACCCTTCTTCTGAGAAGCTCCACATCCTCATAAACAGTCCTATAAAGGAAGGCCATTGAGTAAAAAGCTTACTTAACTAACTTTTAAAGGAAAATCTGGAATCAATACACTTGAAATCAAATGCATATTGATTGTGTCATTTCCCTCTTCAAAAATAAACTGTCTCAATAAATCACACAAAGCTCTCAAGTCTTGACACAATCCTTATGACTCACAGATCTTATTCCTTCTATATCCTGTTAATTTTACTGCTGTGACTGGCCCCAGTTAGCAAGATTAGTACTGGTGGTAAAATCATGTACATGCAAAAGCTTGTGAAAAACTTCTTCAAGTTTTAACATCCTTTGTTCATAAGCTTTTATTTTTTTTAATCAAAACCTCCAAAGGTTCTACCAGCTGCACAATCACCATCTCTAACAGCCTGTCTCTAAACCAGGTCAAATAAAACAACAACCTTCCACTTTGGTGGACTTTGGCCACAAAGCAATTTCCACTGAACAACAAAGGCAAAGCCAGTAACTTCTAATATATGGATAATGATGGGTTTGAGATGTTGAAAACTCTTTACAAATATCTGCTTTTAATGCTGTGATAAATACAGATGCTATGAGTCTGCTTTTCAGGATAAAACTTTCCTTAATTCTCTCTCATGCCAGGACTTTGTGTTGCAAGCTTTCCATTTGTAGTTCTTCCTTTGACTTCAGTAAGGGCTCTGGAGAAAGGAATTGCATAATCAGGCCCTTAATCAAATTTATTAAAACCCTGATGATATACAACCCAATTAAGGAATACCTCTCCATTCCATAAGAGCTTTTTACATTCCCTATAAAACACTTTCCTCCTCACCACATAAAACTTACTGCGTGCATTGCTGTCTGTCAGTGTGAAGTAGAAACCCTAGAAATGAAAATGGGGCAATTAAATCTACAAGCTGTGGCAGATTTAACATTGAAAAGATAATGCTAATTGGCTTAAGAACTTTCGAGCAACTTTCAATCCTGTTCAATTTGTCAGCTTGTGAAAACCACGGCAATATTGTGATACTCCAGTTTCTAAAAGTAGGATCTTTCTTATCACATTTGCTGGTACAGTACTTCCCTCAAGTGGTAAATGTATTTCTGCCTGTTTTGAATTTTCCTCTATGATATTAAACAGTAAAAACACATCCTGTGCTTCCTAATCATCTTGCATTTTGTGTTTTTATAGAGTCAACTATTTATTTTTCTTGCTAGATTTTGTTTCAACTGCTTTGTTTCAATGCAAGACCTTTTAATTGTGTCATTTAATTGTGTCTACCACAGATCTATACATTAAGCATTACCAGCATATCTCTGTCAGATATATATGGCACATTTCAGAGCCATATATATCTGGATGGATGCCCAGAGGAACTGCTTGGGATGACAGCTTGTTGTCCTTCAAAGGCTGATACTCATACAAATACAGTTGAAAACATTCATTAACAGCCTGCATTTGGGGACTGTATTTAGCTCTTCTGAGACTGCATCTAAAGACCTTTAAAAGTAAAAGAAAGACATATCCAGGGACAAGTTAAGCATAAAGTCATCAGGACGGTTAGCTATGGGGATATAGCTCTACCTAAAATGAAAGGTTTAAAGAAATGAACACGTTCAGCCTTAAGAAACAGAGGCTGAAGATGCATTGCTGTAGAAAACTCTCTACGAGGAGGGTGTAGGGAAGACAGAGCCAGAAACCTCTTGGAAGCGCAGAGTGATGAGTTGAGAAGCAACAGACCCAAGTTACAACAGGGAAAATTCCGGTCAGGTTTCAGAGACCACAGAAACTCCTCACAATGAGGTCAGGCCAACATCTCAGCATGTTTTTCAGAAAGGTTGGAAATCTCCCTCCTTGGGAGCTGCAAAAATGTGAGTGAACAAGGCCTTAAGCAAACTGTTCCAAAGTTGGCCTTGCTTTGATCAGGGGAGTGGACTGGAAGGTTTCAAGAGGTTCTGCCTAACCTATATCATCCTACAGCTCTGATTAATTTTAATATCATAATTAGATCACCTTTAAAATCAGTCTTACTGAATAGTGCGAACACTTCTCCATTCCTTTTTTCTTCTCTGTCTATGTGCATCTACAGTTTCTTTGGGATTCTTTGGTTTGGTTTTTGTTCATTTTTTTTCACTTTAAAAAAAAATTCCTTTGCAAAATTTAGTTTAAACTGGACTTTTAACATTTATTGCTTATTCCCGCTCTCATTCTTTCTCCCAAGGTATAGTTTTCTTTGCTAAATCATCTTTTTTGATCCACTGCATTTTAGTATTCTGATTGCATTTAAAATCCTCTTTAAAGGAAATTAGCTTTTTAGTAAGATAGAAGGCAGCCTTCTAAATCCTGCAGAACTAAGTGGCAGAACCCAGCCATGATGCATTTGTTTCCATAACTGAACAAGCCTGGGGGAGCAATATCCAAGAAACAAATATATTTTGTTATATTTTGATATATTTATCAAAAATTCATCAAGAACAGAACTTACCTACACTCTAAACCTTTAGATCCAGAAAAAAATTAACAGATCACCTGCAAATTTTCCCACACTCTATATATTACATTTCTTCAAGGAAGATATTCCCAACCCTGTAAAACCTTTTTAAAAAATTGGAAAAAAATGGATGATGGAAAATCATGGCATCAAGGACAGCAGAGAAGGATGGGCACCAAAGTGCAGTGGGTAGAAGGCACTGTAATGGCATTGCCAAATCAGCTACTTCAAAAGCAGATTTTTTTTTCTCTTTTTCTTTTAAATGAGAATTCTTACACACTTTTCTAGTCAGTTACAGTGAAAGATACTGATTAATAACTTATTAAATTCATTTTATTCCTCCTCTGGAATACAGTGTTGGTTTACCGAAGTACACTACATTTCCCTTCTGTAGGGAATCCATGATATAATTAATCAAACACTCAAGTTTAGATGGCATGGTCATTAATCTGCCTTTATTAAACCCAAATTACACTTCATCCCATTGTTCTACTACTCCTAGTAAGGCTCAAATTATATTTTCTTTCAAAATATGCCTATTGTGGTCAAATCAATTTGTCTGTGCTTGTTTGAATCATATCTTTCCTGTAATTCTGTGAAATGCACAACAACTGGAGTTGGAAGGGACCTCTGGAGATCATCTTGGTCCATTGTCCTTCTTAGAGCAGGGTCACATAGAGCAGGTTTCTCAGGTCTCTGTCCAGTAAGGTTTTACTTACATCTAGAAACGAAGATTCCACAAAATATCTGGGCAAACTACACTCATAGAATTACAGGATGGTTTGATTTGGAAGGGACAGTAAATCTCACCTCATTCCAACCCTCCTGCCATGGGCAGGGACACCTTACACCAGATCAGGTCGCTCTCAGCCCCATCCAACCTGGCCTGGAACATTTTCAGGGTTGGGGCAGCCACAGCTTCTCTGGGCAACCTGTGCCAGGGTCTCACCACCCTCACAGGGAACAATTTCTTCCCAATATCCAATCTAAACCTGCTCTCTGTCAGTGTGAAGCCATTGCCCCTTGTCCTGTCACTCCAGGCCCTTGCCAAGAGTCTCTCTCCATCTTTCCTGTGGGCTCCCTTCAGGCACTGCAAGGCCACAATGAGATCACCCCAAAGCTTCTCCTCTCCAGGCTGAACAATCCCAACTCCCTCAGCCTTTCCTCCCAGCAGAGCTGCTCCATCCCTCTGATGCCCTTGGTGTCAAGTTTATTTACTACATGAAACATCACAGTGTGAAGGGGCTTCTGAAAACAATGCAATCATATACCTAAATCAAGTGAACCACAAAAATCAGCAGATCAGCAGGCAAGTGTTTTTCAAGCAAGCATGGTAATAGCTGCAAAAACTGAGCAGTTCAAACTGAGTTTCTTAGCTCTTTAAACTTGGAGTTTGTGGAATTTCAATCTTCATGGGATGGATGCCCAGAGGAACTGAATGTAAATGCAGTTTATTTCTTTAAAATTGCAGACAGGATTTCAGTATGAATCAAATAAAAAATTCTTGGCAACTAACTTAACTGACTGTTGTTTCCACAGCCAATTTCTGTAAATTTTGTCCCAAATCTGGGCTTCTGTAGGAGATAAATAGCATGAAATTTACCCTATAAATGTGCTCAACAGAAGGTAAAAAAAGTATTTCAAGATACAGGCGTTTGTCACCAGCTCACAGGAAAGGGAGAATGCTCTAGTTTTCTTCTTGTTCTTCCAGTGCATTAAATCAAAACCCAGCAGACTTCTGGAGATTTATTTTTCAGCCTGAAAATTTTCTGTGGCCCTCCTACCTGTTATTACAGTCTTTGACAGGGTACAGTGCAAGTCAGTAAGTGCAGACTTAAGCATTTCATTACCTACTCAGGCAGAACTCCCCTTAATCTCAAGTACTGATGAATACAACCTAGAGAAATTAGTCTTTCCACCCTGTTTATTAGGAAAGAGATCTGCATCATCTTGAATGCTGTCAATAAGAAGCTTAGGCCTTGATTCAGAAAAAGCATTTAATTGTATCTGTATTCAGGATGCTGAAGCCTGTGCTTAACTTTAATCATATACTTAGGTCGGAGTTCCATGATTAAACAATGCAAGCTATAGCGCTGCCCTAGAGAGAATGCTTCCTTCAGCCAAAATCTTAGTAAGTTACACAAATAAGAACAGTAAACAGCAGCCCTGCCCTCTCTTGTTTCTGGGTTCAAAACACTCTTCCGACAAAGGCCACTATTTTCATTTATAATATTTCTTTTTTAGCAGAAAGAATCTCACAAGCATAAGACACCACTTTTTTACAGTCCTTGCTCTCATCTGCACCAACAGTTAAATAAAAAAGTATCCAGTATTCCTAATTTAACACTTTTTAGCTGT
>VWYO01011992.1:336841-349811 GCA_013400275.1 Rhadina sibilatrix | reverse complement strand
AAAAAAAAAAAAAAAAAAAAAAAAAAAAAAAAAAAAAAAAAAAAAAAACAAACACACACAACCAACTTGTTCCTCTGGGAAGGACAAGCAATGATTTAATTCACTTATAACTTTGAAGAAAAAGAATGGAAGATAGATGGACAGGCTGATGTTATTGCAAGTTGATCTCTGTTCTCTCTGTAAGGACACTAAGATCAAGGAAGGGCCTTGATAACAGGAGAAAGAATAATCTTGTATCCATCCCCACAGAAAGGACAAAAGAATAATTAAGGAATCATAGTAAGTCTCACTTTGGTCTCTTGAAAAGTGAACAAACCCATTCTAAACACATAAGGAGAAGTCAATATTTGTGAAGAGTCATTCTGGATTTCCCAAGGTTGAATCATTTCCTGCACCAACCTGGCTGCTTTCTGTGAAGAAAATGACTGGACCTGTGGGCAAGAGAAGACTTGTCCATGCCATTTGCCTTGACTTCAGCAAAAGGTGAGTTCCATGGTTTGCTCAGAGGGAGTTAGTCAGTAAGTGTGCCAGGAAACCTGTAAGAGCTGGAGTACTGCTGTGGTTATCCTAGAACCACCCTGCTTTACAGAAGGGACCAGGAGGAGGTGATGGAATGCTTGCTCCTGCACAATGACATCAGGCTGGGGTGGGTTTGAGAGATGGTCAGTTTTCTTAAGCATGCAGCTGCCATCCAGAAAGAACTGGACTGACAGAGGGAACAAGTCTCTACTAACTTCCTGAACTTCTTCAGCCATTCTTTTATTTTCATTCTGTCTTTTTTTTTCTTCTAAAGTTAATGATGCAAGAAACAAGTTGAAAAGGAAAAAAGTCATTTATTTCATATTCATCTTACTATCCTATATGCTTAGAAAGATATTTCTCAAAATAAAGACATGAAAGGGGCCAGAAAGACAGTGGCCAGTTTAAGAAATACTGTATCAAATTGATGGGTTTATCATACTAATAATATGGGTCAATAAATGCTAAAATATTAGGAATTAACTCTGAGTATATTTAAAGTTCTTTTATAATTCTGATTGTTCAAATTGGTATTTATGACCAATTATCTTGGTTTCTTCTATGGAGTTTCAGCTAACGTATAAAATAACAAGAGATTTTTTTTTTCTTTAGTTAAACTTATCAAGGACTTGCTTAATGAAGAGATGAGCTCCAGTATCTGAAAGGGTTTTTAGTCCTTATGGGAGATTTTCTTATGGAAGAAATCAACTGCTAGCAAGAATTATTTTTTCATGGTTTGCAATGTTGAAATTTTAAAAATAGGTATATAAAGTATTAGCAATGTACAATTATACTTCATATTTGTCTGTATCATCCTTTACACCAGAGACCTTCTTCTTCAAACCAGCTTGCTTTAATTCAGTTGTTAACTGAAATGTTAATTCAGAAAGAAACATTTCTGTTTAATTTACTAGCTGAATTAACAATTTAAATAATGGATTCTGCCAATTTCATATTCAAAATGAATTAAAGCAAAGACAGAATGCCAGATCCTACTACTCCTAGGGTTTGTTCCAAGTCAGGACACAAGCCAAGAAACAAGCCCTTTTTTTTCTATAGAGAAAATTTTCCTTGAGAAATATGTAGAATGAGTTATTTGCTTTCCTGCCAAATAGGAAAGATAAGAACGCACACACATATATATACACAAATATACACGATGTTCAATCATGTTTGCCAGATCAGCTGGACATTTAATGAAAAGGAGTCAAGGCCTGATCCATCTCTCACAGAAATGACTGGAAGGCTTTCCATCAGTTCCAGTGAGAGTTGGATCTGGCCCCATCTGCATGTTTTCAGGCACAAGACCAATTCTCATTTCCTGACCTCTGTGTAATTCCACTGAGGATGCCACTACTGCAGAGAGAGAAGAACAACTTATCAGAAGATTGCAAATATCCACCGTATTTTCAGTTAACATTCTGCACATACAGTAACTTAACCCTATTCATTAAATATTTCTATCCACATCTTCTGTGTTAGAGTTCATTTAAGAAAAACAAAATATACTATTAATTGCTTCATTACAAAGCTTGCATCTGCCATGTTTGCATGAATATATTATCAGGCACATCTCCTACACATGTGTAATCCTTCCTCTCTGATGCAAGGACAAAAATGCTTTTTGATGTCCATGAATAAAGGAGCCATACACTGCAGGCTTTTATATAAGTGAATCATAGAATGGTTTGCATTGGAAGGGACCTTGAAGATCAGCCAGTTCCAAACCCCTTCCATGGGCAGGGACACCTTCCACTATCCCAGGTTGCTCAGAGCCTCATCCACCCTGGCCTTCAATACTTCCAGGGATGGGGCAGTCACAGCTTCTCTGGGCATCCTGTGCCAGGGCCTCAGCACCCTCACAGGGAAGAATTTCATCCTAATATTCAATCTAAACTTGCTCTCTGTGAGTTTGAAGTCATTCTCCCTTATGCTGTCACTACTTGTCCTTGTAAATAGCATGTGACCATAAAGAATTAAATAGTAGTTGACTATAAGACAGATCATCCCAGATTTCCCAAATCAGTCCCTTAGAACTTGTCATTTTCTCAAATCCATGTCGTAATTCATAAGAACTATCTGTTTATCTATTTGCTACTTAACCTGAGGCATTTCACACAAAATGTTTCAACTCCTTTAGCTGTAAATGAATTCTCTCCTGAAATAATAGAACCTTAGGGTGTTATTGTTAGAGTAACTTCACACCAATCTTTTGTGAAGCACTCTGAGTCCTCACAGTTTCTCTCTCACTCTCCAAACAACCAATAAAATATTTATTTGAACAGCCTGAACAGGGTGGTGGAGGATGAAATTTTGTTCTTTGCTTATTCCAGTAGCGGAAACACACCAAGTGGTGTTTTGTATGAGAGCTGTATTTTAGAACACAAACCCCAGTGGGCAAGTAATACATTAGATGTGTCATACTTTGTCTTTCCAGGCTCATCAGGCTGATTTGGAATTTGCTGCCTGGGTAGAGTGACTCATATGTTTACTGGCCCTGACAGGTGCTGTGCATCTTCTGCACTCATTAAAGTCAATGACTTCAACAGCAGAGAGGGGAAACTGTGTGCTGGTTTCCTCTGAACCTGTATTCCCAAGTTATCATTTAAGAGAGGATGTAACTGGTGTCACCTTTCTTCTGCAATCATAAAAGCAGCCTCTAAGCAAACCCTTGTCCCTCTATTGCAAAAATAACCCAATGAGCTTCACAGGAACTCCTTGTTGAAACAAGGCACGGAAAAAAAATGAGCTGTACACAAAGCTTTGCATATAAAAGCTACTTCTTGCCATAAACCAGTCACTTCCTCACTGCAACAGAGGAATTAACATACTGGAAACAAGCCAGTAATTTGATAGAAATATATGCCTTTAAGTAAGCTCTAGACCAGTATTCTCACAATAGCCACCCTTTGGCATCATTTCTATCCCAACAAGCCACAGCTGCTGAACTGGAGACTTCTGACTTCATGTTAGATAAGTAATGAGAAGTTTTAGGCAGCAGTGCCAGAGCCAGTCCTTTGATATTAGCACACTATAGTAGTTGACCAGCCACACACACACAAAAAAAAAGATATGCCTTTAATTTACACTAGTTAGCTAAAAATATTCAGGAGAAAACTTCACAGAGACTTAGGCCATGACGTTAGACTGTCAACCAAGGCATGAAGAGAGAGAGACCTCACAGACATCTGTGTATTCACACAAAACCAAGAAATTAGGAGGATTGAATCTGTAACTACAGAGAGAGACATCTCTACTTTGATGCCTGTCCAGCCACTAGATCTGCCCTGGTAATATGACAAAGTTCTGTACCCTGGCTTCCACCCAACAAGATAGAAATATTGAGCCAGAGACCTCACAGAAACCTGTGCCTTAATATTAACCTGCCACACAAAAACTCCTGAGCTAATGATCTTGCAAAAAGAAAAGGCTGAAACCTAAAAAAAAAAAAAAAGTTGAAGAATTATTGCAATTTTAAATACTCATCAATTTTAATGTCTAACTTTTCAGGGTCTTCCAAAGCAAGATGTAATCATGTATTTCCACAGTTAGGACAGTTTAATTAAACTGTTTAGTTTTTTTTCCTCTTCTGCAGTTCTCTCATCAACATCTCTTGCTGACACTGATGAGCAAAGGCCTGAGCAACACATCTTCCAAACTCAGAGTAATGTGCTGTTGGCTGGACAGGATTAGTAAACAGAATGTTCACTGATGGAATACTGCTCAGTGGCTTGGAATGTATTTCAGCAATTTGGGGAACACTAATTCAGAAATTCAGTATTTTTTCCATCCACATTGGCACAGAAAGCAACTTGACAAAAAATATTCCATGTTAGCCTCTTCATTCTTGATGTCTGAAAGGAGCTTTTCCTACCTTTGCAGTACTGGATCTTTACCCTGTTCCTTGTTTTCCACCTATTCACCTAACACTTCTTCTTGGGGGTTTTTTGGGGGGTTTTGGAGTGGGGTTTTCTTTGGTTGGTGTTTTGGGGGATTTTTGTTTGGTGGTGGGTTTTTTTTGGTGTTTGTGGTGTTTTTTGGTTTTTGTTTTTTTTTGTTTCTTTTTGTTTTAGCTTAAATGTCTAATTTATAATTCTTCTGTATCTCAGATAAGCAAGATAATCATTATATTCTACAGCATCAATGGCTGACTTGATTCCAGTTCCCTTTTACTTTAAGCCCAAAAGAAAGCTGAACAACAACTATTTTATTGGACTTTTACAGTCTTCGATTCCTCACTTGGAAGGCCAAGAGAGCTGTGTAACATGTAAGACTACACAGTGCTCTGTGACTCTCTGCTTATTGGGCAAGATTAAAAGTGCACCAAAAGAATTGAGAATCTTTCCATGATCTTCTGTGGAGTTTCGTTGGGCACAACAGGTGACAGGCTGAAATGGAAGATTCCCTGGAAACACTTTACAATGATGGTCAGCAGGAGAAGGGGATAATGAAGTTGTTCCACATGCTCTTTGTTAGACCAAATCTGAAAAATTGAAAAAATCTCCACTTTGGATACTGATTCTCAACCTGTAAGCAAATTAAACTGGTGGGGGGGTTTTTGTTTGTTTGTTTGTTTGTTTTCCTCCCTGGAAGCGAATATGGTATTGGAATGTTTTGACTTTGCTGGCACACGTGGAATGCAGGGAATGAGCAATGGTTAATCAAGCCTAATGGATCAAGACTACAGAATTTGTAAATGTTTAGAAAATAGATTCAGTCAACAATTTACAAGAGGAGATTGATAAAAAAGGGTTTGTTCAAAAAAGTTTGAAATAGCCATAAAAATCCTGAACTCGTTTCAGTCTGAAAATGACCTACCAACTATTTTTCCATTTGTCCTGGAAATGCCATTAAAACTTCCCAACTGTGTAACTGCAGCAGGACTGAAGACACCAAGGTTACCTTTGAAAATGAAATCACCATAATAAAAGCTGCTTTCTTCATTGTGCAGAAAGTACTGACATTCTGAGGGATTGCTATAAGAATTCTGTGGTGATTATCCTGGGAATCAGGCACTACTCTACAGATTAGATCCTGAGCCACCTGTCAACCCCATTTCTATGCAAATTGTTTTACTTTGAAAGACATGACCTCAAAGTCCTGCAGTGGCACTGCAGGCTTGCATTTCACCACACCACAACCTACCAACTCAAAAGGCTAATTAGGAGCAAAAAGTGCCTTTTACAGCCTCTGAGAGACAGACAAAAATATAATCACAACATAACATAAAAGAAAAGAGTAATCTGCACCTCACCTCATTTGAATTTTCTGTTGTTATATTTTTATTTTTCAGCTTTTTCTGCAGCACTTTGTTTTCATACTCTGGCCTGGGATGCTCCTGAAAAAGACAAAAACAAACAAATAAACACAATGTTATTATGATTAAGAGAAAATCCCCAACATTTTTGGTCATTTATTCACAAAGTCATCAAGGTGATTCAACTCCACACATCTTTTGGATTAGACTGTCAGATCTGGCTCAGCTTCCCTGATCAATAACCTTTCAGTATGTCCTTGCAAAATATATTTTTCTTTCCCAAATTAAAGGATAAATTAAGTAAGGTGACAAAAATTTCTCAGGCTTTTCAAGTCAGCAGCTCATAAACGAGAAAAGTATCATGCATCTCCTCATTCCCACCAAGTTCTGAATACATTCAGAGCTGGAATTTGGATTGACATCTCCCAGAAAAAAGGCTATTCCTACAGCATTGGTCATATCATCCCTCTTTACTATAATTATAACCTTTGCAAATCAGCCCCATCCAAAAAATGGGTTATTAACATTTTTTAACTAATCTGATAGTCATGACGGAAACAAAAACTGTTTAAAATTAATAAATCCTCATGAGAAATAGAATGGAGCCTACATGGAGCTTCACCAGAATTTCTTGAGAGATACAGGTGGTGCTCATTTCCTGTATCTGCAACATTTTCACCACAGCAGGCACAACCCTCACCATTCTCTGTTGCATGTGAGAATATAAACGCAATGAGATCCCCAAACTATCTTTTATCCTGATTTTATCCTGAGATTTTCCTAATGCATTCAAAAGGTATGTGATAAAGTATCAATTAAATCATTGAATCTTAGAATAATCTGGGTCGGAAGGGTCCTTACATCTCACACCAACCCCTCTGCCATGGGCAGGGACATCTTCCACTGTGATGTGCAAATGTTTTTGGTCATAAGGAATGACAAAAGTCACAGGGTCTTGCAAACAATTAGGAAGCTTTAATTATAAATTACACACTTGGCATGGAAATTGGTATGTAGTCCCTAACCTATAAAACAACATGGTAGTGGGCTTTGCATAAAGGAATGAGATGAAAGAGAAGAGAGAAACTGAGGTGAATAAAAGAGAGAGAAAGGCATCAGCAGCCCTATTTCCATCTTGATCCCTGATGGGGTGATGGAATGTCAGGATCTGTGGCTATCCCAGTATCAGTGTTTGAGATACACACAGTGGACACTTCTCTTCTGGGTATCTATCCCAGGTTGCTCAGAGCCCCATCCAGCCTGGCCTGGAACACTGCCAGGGATGGGGCAGCCACAGCTCACCACCCTCACAAGGGAACAATTTCTTCCCAATATCCAATCTAACCCTGCTCTCTGTCAGTGTGAAGCCATTGCCCCTTGTCCTGTCACTCCAGGCCCTTGTCAAGAGTCTCTCTCCATCTTTCCTGTGGGCTCCCTTCAGGCACTGCAAGGCCACAATGAGATCAGCCCAAAGCTTCTCCTCTCCAGGCTGAACAATCCCAACTCCCTCAGCCTTTCCTTGTAAGAGAGGGTCTCCATCCCCGTGGTCATCTTGGTGTCCCTCCCCTGGGCAACATACGGAACTCCAACAAATAGTGAGGTATAAGTAAACTCTAATATTAATAAAGCTGATTAGCAGCAAAAATAGTGGTAAGCAGGATGGGGAAAGGACAGACAAAGATACAACAATAAGCATTTAAAGATGCTGCAGTCCACACCTCTATCCTGATGCTTTTTAAATTTTTACTGGCTTGTGTTCATTTGTGTTATTTGCTACCATACTTCCTTACATAAAGATTCAGAGGTTGGATGTGACAAACATCTTTAGACTTAAATGAAGAAAGGATGAAGACATCTGGCATGGATAGCTACATGAGAGGAGACAGCTTGGTCAAAGTAGGGATAGGAGATAAACGAAGCTGTAAGAAACTGAGGAGATCTAAATATACCATGCTATCGTAGACTTGAATTAGTTTGCTTCCTTTTTTTCTCTTACATTCTGTTAAGCAAAGCATTCTGGGACATGAGGGGCAGCCTCTAGAGGTCAGAGCAACTTTTGAAAACCAACTGGAATTAAAACAAAGTAAACTAAAGAAAATAAATGCCAAGCAAAACATTGTACACTAACTTACTTTTTGCTATTAACAGTTTTGCTCTGAGTGCATATTCTGCTCAAATTTGACCAGGTTATGTTTAGTTTTCCTAGTAAGACATTCCAGTGTCCTTTTAATTGCCTTTCATACACCTACACCTGGATTGGAATAGTAATTGATCTGTTTTTGTTGAATCTGCCAAATCATCTTACCCTTGACTGAACAGACCACAGAGCTCCCTGGAATGCATTTTGTATATATTCCTTTTATGAGTATTTTGCACAAAATATTTCTTTACAGTCCAGACTTAGGGATGTTAGACCCATGCATCCATGGATGTGAAGGGACAATTCCACCCAGCTGTAAAAAGAAAGTGATTCAGAATCAATTCTTTGTCTGAAAATGGGAAGAGTTCTACACTTAGGACAACAAGCTAGAAATACTTGTGATTACTTCACAAGGGCCAAGTGTCCATGTAGGGGTAGATCTGAATCCCAGGATGCTGGAAGTTTGCCAGTACAGCTGCCAGACACTTATTGAAAACCATGTGAGCCAAGGTACTGCAAGGCCAAATGAGTGCTCTGAGTAGAAAACAGTAATTCCTATTCTGAAAACAAAGAGCCAAAACATGAACTTTCTACTCAGGCAAAACTCATGTTGACGTCACTAGGAATTTTCCCTGAGAGTGGTCTCCAGGATTTGCCTCAAACATACACATGTGTATCCACTATCCATCAGATTAAGCCTCTGTAGATAATGATCCAGTTTGATAAGAATAAATAATGCGAACCAATCTCTTCTTAGTTTATCTTTTATGTAGAAAGAAAGTGATAATGAAATTTTACAAACATGCATGACAAACACATGGAATGTATTTATATTAAAAAAAAAAAATGCAGAACCTTAGCAACTATCCCAGATTTGACAGACCAAAGGAGCTACCAAAAAAATACGCCATATACTCTAAGTAAAGGCAAAGACCCGCTTCAGATTCCCTGAACAGCCTTATCCTAACATCCGGAACACAAGTAGAGCAGCTAAGCAATGCACACTGATGGGAAGGAAGGTTTCCACAAATAAAAATTGGAATGGCCCAGCTTCTGCTCCAAAGAAAGATGGAAATGTAGAATAAACAGAACAGAGAGCCCAGGTGTTCTCTGCTGCAAAACAGGTAATTATTAGAAATCAAGGACTTAAACCCTCTATTTCTTATGGTGGTGACATAGGATGAAGGGGGTGAGAAGTCTAGGGAAGAGTTTGTCATTCACACCAAGGATCTGTTTAGACTGCCCTATTAATGGGATGCTTGTCCAAGGAAAAATTGTTTTATATGTCAGCATGGAGTCACTGGTAGATAATCACAATCTTTTTAGTACAGATCACTTTCAAAATAAATCTAATAAATGAAAAATTAAAGCAAAAGATTGAATAAGTCATGTAGCATGAACACAAGCTTAGGGGTGTTAAAAGCTACTGAGCAAGTATAGAGGAACTCAGTTATTAAAGATATTCTAGAGCAATATAAAACAGATTTAGTCAAAAGAAACTAGAAGGTTCTATTATGGGATTGTATCTGTCAGACAGATAGGGAGATTTTATGCATTTGTCTGCTTTCATTGAGCAAGAACCATGGTAATATTTTGGGCAAATACCTGTAAAACTAAATTTTGAAGTTTGGCCTCACATTTTGAAGCTCCCTTGAGCTAGGACCAAACAACCAAATGCTGCCATTTCAATGGAAGATAACATATTTTGTGGGTAACTGTAGCAGAATATAGCATCCTTTATGGTTGTTTGTTATGCAATTCAAATCCAACTCATTTAAATACTCCCATACTGATGAGTGAATTGTGTAAATCCTAGAATCACACAATGGCCTGTGTTGGAAGGAACCTTTCAGATCATCCCATTCCAACACCTTGCTACGGGGAGGGACACTTTCCACTAGACTAGGATGCCCCATCCAACTTTTCAGGGATGGGGCAGCCACAGCTTCTCTGGGAAACCTGTGCCAGGGCCTCAGCACCCTCACAGGGAACAATTTCTTCATGAAATCCAATCTAAACCTGCTCTCTGTCAGTGTGAAGCCATTCTGCCTTGTCCTGTCACTCCAGGCCCCTGTAAGCAGCACGTTGTTCCATATCTTGTGTGTTCTCCAAGGGGCACATCCCTGGCAAACCCTGCTTACCTACCTGGATCTCCTGAGTCACTGGAAAGGAGGAGAGGAACAAAGAAAGACCTCAAGGTGGTCCCTATTTCTAGTTGGGCAATGCTGGATAAAGACAGATTTAACCTCTCTGAACCCAGGGGAGGGAAGAACTCGTGCCACCCCAAGTGGCCTTTGTGTGGCCTACCCCAACACTCCAAGGAATCAAGATGGCCAATAAAAAAAAAATCAAATAATTTTGAGCCCTGAAGAAAATTCAGTTCTAGAAAGGACAGACTAGGTCATTACAACAGAAATGGAATAAATGAAAGTAAATGAGAGTATCTTGATATGTCTGGTAGAAAAGAAATAAAAGAGGAAAATGTACTAAAGTCCCAGGATATTCTGGTGCATCTCTGGATCAACAGTCTGGGACTGAAAAAATACACCTTTACCAACTTCTTGGAAAGCAAAGAAATTTTCACCTGACTTTGTTCTTTACAGTTTACAACCTTAAACATGTTAGAAGTGTGCCTTCATGTGTAATCTTTTAGTGGAGCAATAACTGGTACTAAACAGTTTCCCAAAGAGCTGAGGGATAACAGTCATTCTTCAGCATTCCTTCACCAACTATCCTAATGAAACTCTCATCCTCATAAACAAAGGACTTCAATATAATGTTGAAAAGATTTGTTTAGAAGAACAGGGATAGCCAAAGATCATCAAATAATTAGTGTTAGCAAGAATTAATTGAAGTTCAGGGAAGATTCACTGGAAAGAGTGGAAAGGCATTTACAAATAAATGGACTAAATTAATATCTCTTGTGACTCTTTTGAAGAAAGAGGCTTGGCCCAGTGTGCCTAAAGAAAGCAATTTACTGAAAGGTTTATAGTCAATATCAACCAAATTACACCGAAGGCATTTATTTCAATATAACTCTCACAAAGTACTTCTCAGCTCTTCAAATTTACGGCTGTTTTTCTCCCTGCTTTGGGTCTGTAACTTCCCTTCCTAAAGAAATTGACAATCAGTAGCTTAACTCCATCTAGTCAAAACTCAAACCTCATGAGCATCTTCCTTGTCCCTTTCTTGCACTTTTAAGTGATACCATTTCTGGTTCCTTCTGGCCCAACCTGATCAGACAGAGTTCTTCCTTTTCCAACATAATTTTCAACATTTTTAAAGACTTCACCATCACTGAAACCTGATGCCAGTAACTTTCTACAGACAAATTTATCCTCATCTTTATGAATCTTATGGATAAACGGTGAACAAAACCTGATCTAACTTCCGGGGTTTTGGTGCAGTACCAAGTACTGACAGGAGATGACACGGTGCATGATATGGTGCTTAAGATGTCATGTCAAGAGACATGTCCATTATTCTTTAAAAAATACCTGGATCAACCAGAAAATAGCCAAAAAGGAACAAGAATAAAGAGATACACAGAAAATTCTTCCAGTACCTGAAGGGAGCCAACAAGAAGGATGAAGAAAGAGACTCTTGACAGGGACCTGGAGTGACAGGACAAGGGGAAATGGCTTCACACTCACAGAGAGGAGGTTTAGATTGGATTTCAGGAAGAAATTGTTCCCTGTGAGGGTGGTGAGGCCCTGGCACAGGTTGCCCAGAGAAGCTGTGTCTGCTCCTCCCTGGAAGTGTTCCAGGCCAGGCTGGATGGGGCTCCGAGCAACCTGGGATAGTGGCAGGTATCCCTGCCTGGGGCAGGAGGGTGGAATTGGATGATATTTAA
The DNA here is from genome assembly GCA_013400275.1 of Rhadina sibilatrix. Taxonomy (NCBI): domain Eukaryota; kingdom Metazoa; phylum Chordata; class Aves; order Passeriformes; family Phylloscopidae; genus Rhadina; species Rhadina sibilatrix. The sequence goes on along the minus strand of VWYO01011992.1, from coordinate 338,042 downwards.
GGTCCCTTCTAACCCAAAATATTCTGTGGTTCCATGCATATCTGAAAATATTTAGGCACTAAGATTGAAAGAGCAGAGGCTTGTTCATCTTAAACAAACAAGGGTGATAGAAATATGTTGAAATAATTGTGTTGAATTATGCTGAAAAGAGGACAGAATCCCTCTCTTGATCTTTGAAAGACAAAATAAGAAAAAAAAAAGAGATAAAAAAATTAACATGTAGCAAGGAGATTTAAAAAAACACTAGAAAAAGTTTGTTAGCAGTACAGATAGAGAAGCATTAGAGTAGATTACCTAGGGAGGAATTGAAATCTCCACTGCTGGATTTATTTAAGAACAAATTAGACAAATATCTCTTCATAATGATTTAAGTAGAGTTGATCCTACAACACACAAGGGATGGCCCCTCAAGGTCCATTCCAGTCTTATTTTATCATTCTAATTTCCTAATTCTTCAGCTTGTGCTGAGATTTGTCTGGCACTACTTCACTTGTTAAAAACAAAGGATTCTCGCTGATGTCACAGTTCCTGTCCACAGACTTTTACCACTTCAGGCCTCTTCATCACAGGACCTCACAAACCTATAGATTCTTTCACAGCATTTTACAAATATTAAGCTAAACATGAGGATTTTGTACTGTGCGTGATGAACTTGAATCACAGAATCACTAGGTTGGAAGAGACCTTAAAGATCATCGAGTCCAACCCACCCCTAACACCTGAACTAAACCATGGCACCGAGTGCCACACCCAGTCTTTTTTTAAACACAACCAGGGGTGGTGACTCCACCACCTCCCTGGGCAGACCATTCCAGTACTATATCACTCTTTATGTAAAAAACTTTTTTCCTAATATCCAACCTATATTTCCCTTGGCACAGCTTAAGACTGTGTCCTCTCGTTCTGTCGGCTGCTGCCTGGAGAAAGAGACCGAGCCCCACCTGACTACAGCCACCTTTCAGGGAGTTGCCTTCTTGGCCAGCAGGGCACACTGCTGGCTCGTGTTCAGCCGCCTTTCACCAGCAACCCCAGGTCCCTTTCTGCCTGGGCTCTGTCCAGCCACACCGTCCCCGGCCTAGAAGGTTGCAGGGAGTTCTTGTGGTCAAAATGCAGGACTCGGCACTTGGACGGATTCAACTGCATCTTACTGGCCTCTGCCCATCCATCCAGCTGTTCCAGGTCTCTCTGCAGTGCCCTCCTA
>VWYO01011992.1:268134-336713 GCA_013400275.1 Rhadina sibilatrix | reverse complement strand
TCACCAGTGAGCCAGGACTGTTGGTATATGATGAAGTTCTTTCTGAAGAAACCCACGGCACTTACTGTTTTGAAACAGCTCTGTTGGTGAGCACCTAGAGCTCAGTATCACGTACTTAAAGGACCACAGATGTCACCCAGACCTGGATGCAAAAATTGCTGATGGTACTGTGACCTGTGGCTATCATCATCACAAAGAATTCTCGTTACATATAATGAAGTAACATGACAAAGTATTTATTTGGTGTCATTGTGTTACTGCACACTATACAATGACAAATGGGCAATCTCAGCAAAACATGATCTGCTCTTACCTTATCATCCTTTTCAACATTCATTATTAACTTTAGAGTGATGAATGGTAAGATATAGGTGAGGATTTCTTAAATAAACATTGATACTCAAAACTGTATCAGTTACAGTCCTTTGTCTAAACAGCGACAAACTGCATTGGGCTGGAGAATACTAGTGAGAAATCTATACATTAGTGCTTATGTAATATGCATCTATAGAATAATTAACACAGTAAATTAGCCCAGGGAGAGGAGACTTACTTCTTCTTCTTCCAGTCCAGTTAGATCCCAGAAGTAGCTCAATCTCATCTGCAAACGCTTCCATTGTTCAAGGAACATAGTAGCTTTAAAAGAAATTAAACAGTTTTTAAAACGATAACTCCAAAGCCTTGTGGCAAACATTTGTCTTACTTAGAAGCTTCAATTGATATTTGAATCCCATTATGCTAGACTCTTTAAAATTAAACACTAAGAAACAGCCTCAGGCCAAATTTTAAAGAAAGAATTCAAGCAAAGCATGGGAACAATAATTAGTGTCTTTTAAAAATAAAATACAGAAAGATGGAACATGGGTTATCCAGAGCCACTGTTAAATTCTTGTCAGGGAATGGAACTGAGCCCATAACTGCAGATATCCATGGAAGACATCATCTTTCTTAATTCACCATGAAGCATTCTGAGGTAAGTTTAGCCTGCTACTGAAATAACTAGGATCCCCAGCAAGATGTAGAAAAAGATATTTTGAAATATATTACAATGGTGTAGTTAAATGCTTTTGTCCTTCATATATATGGTGATTTTGCCCTAAGGACTGGTCCCTGGTTCAGCCTCCTGCTTCTCCTTTTTTAACAAATAAGAAGGAGCAGATGTTTCACTGCTGTCTCATATTTACAGTCTCCCGACTGTCCTCTCATAATTGCTGTTTCCTCAGTAAAGCCCTTTTCCTAGTTGCTCATAGTTTATGGGCTTACAGATTTATTAGAAATAAATGGGTTGTGGACATGTATTTTCAGATATTAATATCAATACTAAACCAGTACATGCCAACTAAAACCACCAAAACTCTACCAATAAAAGTTATAAACAACTGGGGTCATTGTCTTCCATTTTCTTATGCTTCACCTCACTTTTTCAGTAGGTGAAAAGGGTACTATAAAAACAATGTTAGATCACAGCAGTGTTTACATCACTTTTAACATCTTGTAGATAGCCCCACAAGACAGACAAGAGTGGAGAATCAAATCAGCTTCCCTTGACTGCATCTACACTGTCAGATAACACTGAGAAAAGTGGAAACTCTGTGAAAATAACCTGGCTCTTACAAGACATAATCTATCCAAACAGTTAGCTGCAAATATTTTCTTCACAGGTATCATCCCATCATATAAGAAATAAATATCATTTAAAGACAGGACTGGCAGCATGCTCAAAGCAAATCCAGATATTAAGCAACTAAGTTGCTATCTGTGTTCCTCCCTTACAGAAGAGAGAACATATAAAAGCTATATTTAGCATGGTTTGAAAACTCAAGGGTTTTTAGATATCCTAAATACAAAAACATTTGGTTATTTTATAGGGTGCTATTACTCATTCCATTCTTTCCTGTTATACAAAAACTCAGTTCCACGTTTAGCTCTGTAAGAACGTACTTGGCTTGATGCAGCAGCTGCTCTGAAATAGCATGCCTGCACTGACTTACACCAGCAGAAAAACTGAACTGACAGAGAGCAGCTTTAGATTGGATATTAGGAAGAAATTCTTCCCTGTGAGGATGATGAGGCCCTGGCACAGGTTGCCCAGAGAAGTTGTGGCTGCTCCATCCCTAGCAGTGTTCCAGGCCAGGTTGGATGGGGCTCTGAGCAATCTGGTCTGGTAGAAGGTATCCCTGCCCATTGCAGGGGGTTGGAACTGAATGAACTTTAAAGTCCCTTCCAACCCAAATCATTCTGTGATTCTGTAAAACTTCTAATAAAGGCATCCGAAAGTAAAATTCAGCACAAGAACGCCGGTGACATCAAGCCCAGTGAGCCAAGCATTACTGTGAATATGGACAATTGAAGCAGAACTGCTGGAATCACAAAGACACTCCACAAGGAATCAGGTTCAGCTACTAAAAACATGATTTCTTTTGAGATATTAACCATAGGAAGCCTTCTGCTTTATAATGAATGGGATAAAACAAGCAAGACAAAAGGATTCCTGTGCCCAACACCCTCATGAAATGAAGCTGGCTCAGATCACCATAGTTTGCTCTTTTAAATATACAGCTGAAATAGGTGTGTGAGTGAGCTCTGCCATTCATCAGATTGAGCTCTAGATATAAGCAACACAGCCTCTAATAGTAGAGCAGCAAAATTTGGTGTAATCTAATACTTAATAGGCAAGCTGGGCAGAGTTAGTAAAGGCTCCATGATTTTGCTTTGCTGCTCTTTGTGTGTGCCGGCTGCATTTTCTTGAACTGACAAGCTAAGTTATCATGGTCCCAAGAACAGACTTTTCTAATCTGTGGGAAACATTTTTTGGAGGAGGGCTACAGCTCTGAAAGAATTTTGTTATTCTTACATGCCTTTTTTTTAAAAAGAAGTGCATATGGAACTTTTTGTTCCATAATAGATTCTACTAATTTGTCTTAGTACACGAATATATCAACATTTTCTTTTGCACTTTGCATTCCTGATACCAAAATACAATTGTTCTGGATGAGGTTCAGTGGCAACTGTCATTTGCATGGATGCCAGTTTACAGTAAAGTTTCTCTGTCAGGAAAATGATATTTTATTTATCTTAATCTTCACAGCAGCAGGTGACACTTAATCTGCCAGTCTACCCAGTAATCTGAAGTTGTAAAATAAATTATTCTGAGAGTCTATAAATTCATCTTCTTTTTTCTATTTCTCAGTCATAATTCTCACATATTCTCTAACATTTGCTCTAGGGCTTCCAAGAACTGCTAAATAAATGTTTCTTGCTTCCATGATGTGCTCTGTCTGCAAGTTCCTTAAAAACCTTCTGCTGTCCTCACCCAATGCCAACTCAGCAATCAGTCCTTTCTAAAAAAAGCTGTAAAATCTTAATGGGCTTGCAAAGAATAACACTAGCTGCTGAGGCATGGCTATAACACAATAACATATTTGCTTAGTTTCATACTAAGGATGATAATTTCATTTTGGGAACAATGAATAGGGAAATAAAAAATCATTTTACAGTAGCAATAACACATTTAACTTCCACAATAAACAAGCTCTGGAGTAAAGGAAAGCATAAGACCAGCAATAATTCATGCAAGCACAGTACGCACACTTCTCAGGGCAGAGGTGAGGCCAGAAACAATAAGAGTAATACTACAATGCATTCATTCATGTTTATGAAGTGTTTTGATATCCTCATGGAGACAGGGATATTTGCCATTAAAGAAAAGCAAGCTTGTTTAAATGGGATATTCTAAAATATATTACAATTGAAATTATAATTGTCCCATTGCTCTCAGAATCCCATAAAGTTGTGACAAAATTATGTGACTGAGTTGTTCCACAAGGAAGTGGGACTGTGCTTAAATTAGACCATTTCAGCTGTCTGCACCATACCAATCCTCAAATACATTCTGGCCCCAGATGCAGGTGTTAAAAAGAGTGTGACATGTTGATGGAAAATAAAAAAAATTAGCAAATACATGGCAAAGTTTAGAAGTACCATTAATGGCATCATTTCCTCTGTGGAGAAAATGGCCTCAAGATGTGCCAGGGGAGGTTCAGGTTGGACATCAGGAAGCATTTCTTCCCACTGGCATTGGGAATGCCAGGGGTTGCCCAGGGAGGTGGTGGAGTCATCATCTCTGGAGATGTTTAATAAACAACTGAACATGGTATTCAGTGTTCTTGTTGGAGACCAGTCAAAGGCTGGACTTGATGATCTGGTAGATCTTTTCCAGACTTGATGATTCTATGATTCTAAACATGGCAGTAGAGGAAGAAAGAACATCTTTTCTTCCCTGAACTACACAACTCTATTTATTCCAGAGCTTGCTGTTGACAGTGATATTGCTTTCCCCAGTCTCAACACAGACAGCTCTCCCTGGCCTTCTGAGAATTGCCAGCTTCCAAAAGCCATAGAGATCACATTCAATCAAACAGCACTTTGTTATTCTGTGATAAATCCAAAGACCAAATGGCACTGCTAATTTGCAAAGCAATACTCACCCCAGAGAGCCATAAAGATGGAGAAGAAAACCGTGGCAGGGTTGTCAAACAAGTGACTCGCTCGAGCAGTGGTACAGGCAGAGCTGAGGTTCCAGTAATCACAGAACTTGTCACACAGGGGGCACATGGTGAAGGCATTGCGTTGGTCACACATCTCTTTGCTGTGACAGACAAGGGCACAGGTTCCTCTGAGTATTCCAGCTCAGAAACTATGGATGGGCAGTAGTCATTCCGAGCAGCATATCACAGCTATTACAAGCTGTCTGCAATATATGTGGTCTGCACTTGCAGAGAACAGGAGTTGTGTGTTTCCTCAATGTTCATTGCCATGGACAGTAATTTTTTAAATCCTTATATGCACCTTACCAACGGGAAAATGATGCAACACTCAACCAGACTGATCACTGCACTGTATTAATGAGTTAAGGAAGAGAACATCACTGAAGACTGAGGTTAACCACACTAGAAAAACAAAATTTGCATCTCTGCACTCAGTTACATGATTTGATACAGATCAGATTTAAATCACTGAAAAGAAAGACTGAAGTGGTCACAAAGGAAATTCAGTGCTGTTGTCAAATACACAATTTTTAATATGATGGCACAAAAAAGAGAAAAAGAGAGAATATTTTTTACTGATTATAAGAATCTTTACTGTAAGGTTGTTATTTTGATTCTTGGTCTTATTTGCTGTGTATGGATTCAGTTTCTAAAAATCTTTGAAAAAAACATTATGAGTATCACCTTAACAGGTCAAACAGTTCTTGTCAGGACTGAGAATGCTTTCAGTACATAAGGTTTGGATGTGAAAGCCTTTCATACCTGCACAGTCTCATTTAGGTAAATTGAGTAGTACAAAGCTCAAATGTCCTTGCCAGGACCATGAGCTGAGGGTTGCCACATCATTTCAATGATAGCTGGCATATGGGGTGATTATGATTGTTCCTATATGGACCAACCTGAAATACGTTTTTCCTTATGACTTCAAATTAAAAAAAAAAAAAAAGGACTATTCAAGCTCTATTATGAATATGTTTATATTATATGGTTTGAAAAGCATGCAGCTATTTCCAGCTCTCATGTTGTTACAGTAATTCTCTATTTCAAAAGGCAGCAGAGGGTGCTGCAGATACATCTCAGCCATAAATCTCACTGCAGTTTAAATGTTAGCACAAGCTTTCACCCCAACAAGCACCAAGATTTATTCAGATCAAGCTAAGGAAACAGACTCTGGCTCAGATGTGGTGCTGTTCATCATTTACCTATCAGTAACCTTGTCCTACTGCAGTGATTTTAAAAGCTGTCAGTTTAGACACTGTCATGAATGCGATCAGCATATAGGTACAACAGTATCCTGTTGAGCAGAAGTCAGACAGATAACACAGAGGAATGATTTTCTTTTCACTGGGAAGCAGGCATTAACATCATGGTGTCACTTGGGCAGTTTTTGAGCAGTATATTCCCCTCAGGATATACAAAACTCAAATTATTTTGTGTCGAGAAGAGGAATACTGTGAAGACCAANTCCCTGCTCTGGCCTGGCTCCAGCAGCTCCCTGTCCTTCCTGTGCTGGGCCCAGGGCTGCAGGCAGCTCTGCAGGTGGGGCAGGGGGGCAGAATCACATCCCTTGATCTGCTGGCATTTGCTAAGTCTTGTAATCATTGTTCATCTTACTTGTACAAATAGTCTGATTTTAATGAGAATAAAGTGTTCCAAGAGTTATGGACTGTGTTTGCATCCATTCCAGTGAGTTTTACATAATGAATTTCTGATTGAGCAGTGAGCTACATGCACTCATAAAAAGCAAATTTATATCTTAGAAAATGAACTCAATACAGTGGGCTCACTACATATTTCTGTTTCAGGAGGTGAGACACTGACCAATCAAATAAATGTGTGCCCTTCAAATACTTGTTCAATGCCACTGTGTTTGTAATGCTCTCAGGGTTGGTAATGATACAGCACTGCTCTTCAGACAAGCTAAATCCAGTTATTCTCACTACAGATTAATAAAAAAAAGCACAGTCATAATTTTCAAGTAACAAATCATGGATCACAGATAAGCTTACCTAGGAATGTCACTTTCAATGGTTATACATCCATATAGAAATACAATAATCCCAACTACTGAAGATGGAATGAGGAATTCTGTGTATAAACCCAGCCATGCAAAATAAAGTCCTATCTTTTCTCCAAAATACTTCCTGAAAAAGAGGAAAAAAAAGAAGAAAAAGCACATGTCAAGGGTATCATTTTCAAATGTGTTTTACAGCTACTAAACAGTCCCAGAAAGTTAAAATATAAATTGTGAAAAACATGAATGAAAACCCTGAGGATCTTGAAGACAATAGGAACAAATGAAGGGGATGGTTTAGGCGCTTGGCAGTTTGGGCTTCTCTCTTCTGAGAAGTTAGTCCTGGATCATTCTCCTGAGCTGAAATTAAGCAGGTATCATTGCAATATATAATATCTGTTCAGGGAAGACTGTGGTTTTTGTATCTCTTAAAAGAAGTCAGTGAAATAGGAGGAAACACTGGAAAATACTTGGCTCCTCAGAGGAACACGTTAATTTTTGCCTCTTGCCGCACTCCTGGATTCAGCTAGTGAGAGTCATAGAAATGACATCTATGGGACCATACTGACAACATCCTCTAATATCTCAAAAGATGACTAATCTGGAACTGCAGCCAAAGGAGGAAAGTTTACTTGCACACTTAGCACTGGCTTTTCAGAAAGAATATTTTTATCAGGTTAACAGCCCCTGGACAGCTGGTTAGAAAAAACAGTGTCTGCTCTGAGAAACAGCCCGTTGCAGATGTTGATAAATAAGTGGTAGAACTCAGCTCAGCATCTTCATGAATCACACTGCAAGAAGTAAACTAAGCATGGATAAACCTCGCTGATCATTCCAAAGTGACTTCAAATTTGATTACAAATTACAAATTACAAATATTGCAAAACCCAAAGATCTTCATAGATCTCAAGAACTCACCAAAATTTAGATAAAATACAATAAGGTTAAAAACATTTCACAAGCCAGAGAAGATGATGGAGCAGTGCTGGACAGAAAGCAGCTACACAGAGAGCACTCAGGGCATGACATGGAGTGTGAGTCAGTGAGAGATGGATAGCAGCAAAAATTAAAATAAATTTGTGATATTATGTCTAATAAAAGAAAGACAAGACTTCTTCCTCATAAAGGTTGAGCACAATCCCAGTTCAAGGTTTTTTCTGATCCCACTTACCTTAGGAAAGTTTTATTCAAGTTTAACACCCCAGATTTAAATCATTCCTACTGAAAATGTTTAAATGAGGCTTTTGGAGGCTTAAACCACAATTTTCTACTCCAGAATTTGAGTCTAAGGGCCAGACTGCTCATGCCACAGGAGAGACAGGGCAGGAGTGCAACCATGGCAGAGAGCCAAGGGACAGCAAGACAAGCCTCCACAGTCACTTCCAGCTCAGATGGAATGGATAAGGGAAGCAACAGTAAGGGAATTTTATTACTGCAGATCCTGCTGTTGTTCTCACACGATCACAGCTGCAGCTAACTCCACATTTCCAGGCTCTCCCATGGAAAACTGGCGGTGCAATCCTGCCTATTTCAGTTTTGCCTTCCATGAGTGCCTCTATTTTCTCAAGTCTAACCAAACATGCTTATGCTTTAGAAAGGATACATGCAGTATCCAGAAAGCAAAACAAAAGTATTTTGAGGTGACACTATTATCTTCAGTACGAGCGGATGCCATCCAGAAGCTGGGAAATTTCAGGAATCTTCTAGGAAAAGAGTACAGCCCCTACACCTGATGCTGCAAGGTATCCTAAGCCACAAACTGTGTGAAGCATCAAACAGCACAAGTGAAATCATCACAGCATGGCTCAAATGGCAAAAAATTAATATTTGAAGCACCTCGGGACAATGGATTTGCAGAGAATACAAGGAAATATGGCATTATATGGTAGAACATATTTTATGAAATTATAAATACGAATATTTGTGTTGCAAATACTAGCTACATACTTTGGGACTGCCCTGTGGCCTGGCACATGCCAGGTAATTTTGGAGGCAATTATACAAAGAAGCTTTCCTTTATTTTCACATTTGAAAATAAATATATATATTTTAATATACCAGTTTGTAATATAGCATGTTAATATAGTTTGTTTAATACACGCATTTTAATACACTTTTTTAAAATATGAAGTGAGAGAAGAAATTGATTGAAATATACAACTAACCAGAAGGCATATAGCTTTTCTTCAAGTCTCCTGTGTGAGTCAACAAACAGCAGCAATGGTGTTGGAACAGCACAGGATAGAGGGGAAACTCCATTTGCTCTCAAGTTTCCTTCTGACTGGGGAGTGACATCCATAAATTTGACACTCAAGCAGGAAAAGGAGGACCTGAGGGAGGTTATTCTGATTATGTCTCCTTACTGCTTCCTTGTTTGTAGAGATGGGCAGTGGGCACAGCTAGTAAAGTGTTTCAAGCAGGTCAGAGCACGCACAAAAAAATTGTCCACAATCTAAGCTGTTCAAAACTCTTTGTTCTTTTGACAAAGGGCCACAAATTAGCACAGAAAGATTTCAAATTCCAGCAGCACTAAAGAGTATCTGATCAAGGTCAGGGAAGTTGAAGTTTATGGCTCAAGAGGCTTCTCCTCAAATTTTTAAGCCTTCCAGTGATAAATGTGATCTGTAACCTGTAAAACAAAGGGTTGCTATTTGTATCCATGCCAAAAGAAAGTGAGAAGAGCTCAACAATGGCAGTATGGGAAAAAAGCAGTTGCCAAGAAGAAAACTGCACTGTGTTTTGTGCCTTAACTGTTTTGAAAAAGGAAAATAATTAAGATACTATGCCCAAGCTCAGTCCATTAATGTGCCAGAAAGTGAGATAATCTAAGGAGAAGCAATAACAGAGCTTGGAAACATAATGAACAATTTAGATATGAGTTTATCAAGTCAGAAGAACACAGGACATAGACATGTCCTTTCTTTGACATATCCCAAGAACTCTTCTCTGGTTCCTCTGAATAGGATTCAAGGCACTGAAAACACCTGTGACCCCCTGTGCCAAGAGCTACTGCAGCTGCTGCTGGAATCAGTAGTGAATGAACAGAGGGGGGGGGGAAATATGTGCTTCAAGGGTAGAGGAAGATATAAGTCAAGAAAAAGTATTTTTACAAGTTTTCATATATTTACACCAAGAACTTGGCATGTTCACTCATTTACATTGGGATAAAACCAGTCTGACTTTATTATCCTCCAGGAATTATCCATGATTTATGCTGGCATGGCAAAAAAGTAGAATTGAGACCAGAGTCTTGCCCTACCTCAGTAACTAATTCACATCTGCCTCACATATATCCAGGAGAAGCTGAGGACTAATCCTTTCCAAAGTGTGCTCATGGATACTGCAGAATGTTACAAAGAAAGTGTGTCCCTGGCATTGTGTGAGCTTTATTTCTGCATTAGGGAAATGCCCCTTTATATACATCTATTCCACGGAGCCAGGGGTTATTCCCAAACTAAAGGGCAAATGGCTTTGATAAAGAATGTGTACTGCTCCTATCAGGAGCAGCAACCAAAGTTTTTGTTCTGTGTGTCGATAATCATAAGGGAAAATTTTGTGCTTTTTGTTTTAGAAGACTTTATAAAGGCTGGTTAAATGGACATCTACCAAGTACTGAGTTCTCATGAACAAGAATCATGCCTTCAAGGAAAGATTTGGTCAAATTACTCAGAACTCCTGAACAAGCTGAACAAGAGCTGCTCTTCCAGCAGATTGTCAGAAACAGCATTAAAAACTCCCAACAGCAGCAACAACAACCACCTATAGAAAGTGTATTCCCTCCCAGAATTAGAAGTGTTGAGAAGGCCACAGCAGAAATGCTGGCTCGTTTCCCTCTGCTTCACCCATATAACACTTAAACCAGACATCTGCAAAGCACTTTGGTCTGTCTGGTTGCAAAACCAACATCAAAAAGAATAACTGATTATTAAACCCTCTGCTTGCACGTTGGTCACACTGCTCCCGTGCCAAGTTGTGCAATTTATAAATAGCCTAAGGTTTGGGGAAGGGGGAGAAAGAGAGAAGGAAAAAAACCCCTTCGGTTTTGACTCTGCAAAAACAAGTGTGGGTACCTGGAATGTGAATAAAGCGTGTGGTGCGTGACACACGCTGGAAAGAACTCCAGAGACGTTCAGGAACAAAAATAAAAAAGTGAGGAGACGTTCAGGAACAAAAATAAAAAAGTGAGGAAAAGGCGCTGTGGACACTGAGTCACCTAAATGGGAAATCTGCACAGAACTCTTCAGTTTTTAAATTTCCATACCCCACTCTAGGCCAGCTGTCACTTCATGTTTCCATTTCATTCCACCACCCCTTTGGTGGAGGAGTTGTTTAGAAACAATAGTTCTATGCAAAATAAAACTGACTTACAGCTGCTGCTTGGGTAGGTTTCCCATGTGCAAATGGTCAACTGAGCCACACGTATTGCTAAGGCCTTCAAAATAAACTTATTGGCACAGTTTGGGGGTGAAACTCTGGTGTTTCTGCTGTTAGGAAGGACAAGCAGCTTAGTTTCATGTCAGAATATCTTTACTATCAAGGCTAGTTTAAAACTTTCTTCCCCTGTCCCGGTGCTCATTCCTTCTCTGACCCACAGCAACAGTCCCCAGGAACACAATTTATTCTTTCAGGGCTTTTGCAACCAGAAGAAAACCTACCATTATGCTGCAGATACAACTGTGACCACCCTTGGAAAGTGAGAAGCAATTCTAGTACATGGTAAGTTCAAAACACAGATACTTCCTTTGTTTCTGAGATAATAGTTCTCACCATTGGAAGTTTCCCTCTCAAAACTGCAGACTTCTTTCAGAAAGACTGCTGGAGTATAGGGAAAGCCCCAGTCACTACAAGGAGATCAGGAACATTGCTGAACACCCCAAGATTTCACATAGAAATGCCTATGTCCAAACTTCTCTTGATTTGCCATTCTTTCTTCACTTGAAAATTTTCTCAGGGCAAGATTCAAGCATTTATTATAACCATCTGGGACACCTGGGTGGAATTACTGCTCAGCAGCAGCACTGAGGCTGCTGTGCATCCAGAGATCTTGGAGATTTCCACCATGGTTGTGCCTGACAGCACATATTCCATCCAGGCAGTTTCAAGAAGGAACACATCAGTGCTAAATCTAGATACACAGAGAGTGCACCAAATGGAGCAATATGGAAGCTAAGAAAAGATCCTGGCAGAAGACAATCCCCCTTGGAACAACATGCCAAGAGACTGAAAAACTTATTTTATTAAAATTTTAAGAGGGAGGGAAAATACCAACTACAGAACCTCAGATAAATGGCCATGCATCTGAGTTTGAGGTAGGAAAAAAAAATATCCTTCCGAAAGGCCAGCTAGCTCTGCATACAGAAAACAAAGAAAGGAGACTTTGTGCAGTGTAAAAGCACTTTTTCCCCCCCTCTACTGGGTGTAAAAATCAAGAATGTCCAGTAGAGAGTGATTAAAAGTGTGTTTTAGAATAGAGTTTAGAACCTGACCCTTTTCCCCTGAAAACAGACTGATGAAATGTGCCATCAGAGCTGTTTAATCAAGCCTTTTCATTAAAGTTCTTGTTCAAAACATTACCTAACAAATATTTGTTGTGTCCTACAATGGTACCTAAGTTTGGAATCAAAGTTACCTAAATTACAGATATATTTATATTTCAAGGCACTGTGTAATTTTATTTGTGATTCCTTATAGGAGAAAAAAAAACCCAGTCATAATATTGCAACTCCACAGAGAACAGAAAATGCAAATTTTGTAATTTTATTTAGAGGTAAAACTATGCTTTTCCCTAGTTTTTTTGGCTCAAAGAAAAATTACTCTTCAGCAGAGTAACAGGGATAAGTTGAGGTTTGTGGAGGAAGGGGATATTCAAGTTCTCAGATTCTAGTGGATTCAAAAACCCAAGGGAAATATAGTAATTATATCAATATAGCAATTAATAATAATAATTAATAATAATAGTCAGGATTTGTGTATTAAATGCAATTTAAAATAGCCATACCTTATCCTACAAAGAAATAAAACTAGGACAAGCCACTCTCTGAGCCTCATAGATTCCCAAAACTTATGCTTCCATTCCAAGAAACTGTCAGAATACAGCTGAAAGTGCATAGCTTTTGGTGATGGATTATAAACTGAAAAAAAAAGCCTTTGTTTACTGACTGTAGGAGAAAGAACAATAGAAGCATATTAAGTAGACATGTAATGTGACTGAGACAGAAATTAAGGCTGACAACTGCCAAATGGATAAGCAAACAACACGATGCTGGGTAGTCAGAAGCACTGTAATTGCATTCTCCTCTCTGTTCTGGGACAATACAAAAGTTCACAGCAGGTTTGAAAGGATTAAGTGCTCGATTACATTATTCTGCTGATGTTTCCTGTTATGTCCTTAGTGTAAAAAAGTTCTAAATGTCCCTGAGCCTGCAGAAGCCACAGCACACCTTGCTCAGGGAAGGCATTTTCAGCAAAACACAGTGTTTTGCCTATCACGTTCAAGATTTCATGCATAAAGCAACCTATGGACACACTGCCTCTCCTCATCTTTCTTTAAGTTATTCTCTCTTTATTTAGCTTTTTTAAAAAATGTCAGTAACCTTCTCAATCTGGAAAATTAAAAATCCATGGCTACCTGAGGCTAATTCAAAGCTAATTGGAAGTCAATCAGAGCTTACCTGTGAGGAAGTTTCATTTTATAAACAACTCATGGCACCAAGTGACACTCTACGTAAGAAGCAATTCATTAAGTTATATAGATAATATTTTCTTTAAAATAAATAAATACAAATAAGAAGTAACCTATTCAATATGAATCAGCCTTTCTTTTGAACTTTCTTTTAGGAAAGGAGGTTACTTAGTCTTTTTTTTCCTATTTTTTAGTACCTATTAAAACTTGCTTTTCTGCCTTTTTGTACTTGAACAAATGTGAGGTCATTGACATGTCATCACTTCCCTAATCTCCAGTTTCCACAAGATAATTTGCATGATTTTATTCATCTCATTTAACAGGAGTTTGAACCTCAAATGCTGGTGTCTTTTCCTAAATATCTTTCATTTATAATAACTAATATTTCATGAGAGCTTTCTTGCTTTTCAAATTAATATAGCTAACCCTTACTGCAGAGCCTGAATTCATTTCATGTATTTATTTTAGTAAGTAGGTCCTTGTTAGCACTTGCACAGTGTTACTGCTGTCAGATAGACACCATCTGGTGGCTAATAAACAGATGTATCATTTCTAATTAAAAGCAAGTATAAAAAATTATCTTTTAGTCACCTCAGTGGAAGGGGATTGGGTCAGGGAATACTGAAGCAACCTGGACATCCCTAAATCCACAGGTCCTGATGGGAGATACTCATGAGGGAGCTGGAAGTTGTCATTGCAAGGCAGCTCTTGATAATCTCTGATTGGTGCTGGCAACTGGAAGAAGTGCCCAAAAGCTGGAGGAAAACAAAAGTCACCCTCATTTTCAAGAAGGGCAAGAAGAAGAACCTATGGAACTACAGGTTGATCTATCTCACTCTTATTTGTGCCTATCACCCCTTGTCATAGGACACAGCTGAGAAGAGCCTGGCTCCATCCTTTTCTTACGCCCTGCTCAATATGGCATAAAAATCTTATTTTTTCTGCTCTCTGTACTGACTGTGGAAGTTCACAGATTTGCCATATTGAAAACTTTTCTTAAGCTTGTGTTTTCTGTACATAATTTTTATGTGGTACCCAGTTCTTGATCTCTTCCCCTGTGATCCTGGTTTTGTCCAGTGTTAGAGACAAGTTACTGGATCAGACAAAGCCATGGCCTGTCCTAATATAACTTATGGACAGAGAGGATCCTCATACAAAATATCTTAGTGTGAGGGAATACCTTTAAACCAGAAATGGGTTGGTCTTGACCCCTGGTCAGCACTCAGGAGCCAGAAAAGAACTTTCTCTCAGCCCAGCAAGCCACACTCAGAACCTTCTACAGAGATTAGACATTAAGAGCAGTTCTACAAGAAAGATTAGCAGACCTGCAGCCACCCAAATGCAGCAGCTCTTCTCTACTCCCTGCAGTTCCCAGCCACACAAACCTCTAGATGCCTACAAATATTCACATGCAGGTAAATATATAAATGTGAGAGACTTCTGTTTCTAAATGTGACCTCTCACCTCTATCTTTTCTTTTCCTCTAGTTTGAAAGAACAAACTTCCATTTCCTATTCAAAATACTTTGATGTCACCTTCAAAGACACCTTTTGGATGGGACCTGTCAGTTATGTCCATTCAAAAATATAAGTTTCTGGCTGTGAAATTTAGGCATCATTCAGGCACTATTGAACTTAGCCTGAGACAGTTCTTAACACAAAGAAAACTGAATTCTAGCTGCCTAAAAACTCCACAGTTCAAGGGGAGGCCCCAGGAAGTTGTGGAGCAACCTCAGTCATCAGAGACTTGACTTTGCAGAAGTCCTGATGTAGATATATACACATCTTCTGCTGGATCTAGCTTTTGAAAATCCCACGGCAGGAGAGAGGAATCTGGGTGGTAATGAGGATCCTAGAGCTCAGACAGTGATCTGAAGCCTGGGAATTATGTTTATCAGAAAGAAGGGATCTGTTTTTCCTCACCACTACAATCCCAGCCTACTGGTTTAAAATTCCATCTCTCATACAAGCAACAATAAATAAGATCAAGCTCTTGCCAAAAGAGACAGAGAGAAGCACTTCCTACAGGACTGGCAAAGTCTGTGAAATGCAGAACTGTAAGTAAATCATCTCACTCCAGTCACAGGCCTGCATCCAGCAGAATAATTCAACACAAACTCCTTGGTGATTTATGCACCATGAGCAAAACCCCTCTCCTTTGCAATAAACAATGGCTGGAGTACTTGGGTAAGGCCTCTGATGAGAAGTTGCAGTGAGGGGAGGGAAAACTCCCTACAATTCAGCTGAAAAGTGCTGCCCTAGCATCAAACTCCTGAAATGCAGACCATTTTCATGAATGTATGGCATGATAATAAAGGCCATTCATAAAGAAACTGGGGTTGTGGGGGGTAATGAGATCATGGAAAGGGAAAAGAGATATAATGATGGGGAAAATGTTCATTTTTCACTAGCTCAGACTCTGTCCAGAGTCCCACCTGCTTGTGGCCCTCTCCAGGAAGCTCTCTGCTGTAAAACCTGGCAGGAAGGACATGAAGGATGAGTGGATGCTGGCACAGCATTTCCCCCTGCACCTAGAGCTTCAATGACAATGAACTGCAGGCTGGATGTGTCGCATGTTGGGAAGGAATCTTCACTGTGCAGATTCTTGGAACTATAAAAAGTTGTTGGCTTCAAAGTGCAGTAGGGTTACAGCAGAAGATATGTTCAGATTATTGCCTCAGGCATGTGTTTGGACAAGTGCCAAAGATACTGGTAGAGCTCATGGGCATTTTTCTACTTAGTGCTGTGTTTGCTCAATTACTGCACTTTCCCAGGCTTAAAGCTGTTTTCTCTTTTTTCCCAACACAGAATTCCTTGCAGAGAGTTTCAGCATCTCTGTGAATGTTGAAGATGAGATTTGCCTGCTGAAGACAGTCAGGGAGGAATTGCAGGCACACAGTGCACCAGAGAGAGTTGTTCAGTCCCAGTGAGATAACCAGATGCTACAGAGGTGTTTCTGCCAAAGTGNAAAAGTAAAATTGTGAGGTTACTTCACTATAATAACATAGGAGGGACAGGAGGGAAGCCAAAGAATTAAAGCATACAAGAAAATCTCAACTTTGAGGATCAATAACCCCAAAGTTAGCATAAGCAGTGACTGAACAATATTTCCTCTGGGACTAGGAATCACAGACTATTTTCAGGTCCTGAGAATTCTAGACATTATGTGGAGCAAAAAGGAGATGAATATGTGACTACAAATCATGGTGGTGAATGAAGAAGTCCTTTGTTCAGGCATTAGGCAGGATAGAGGGGCTCAGTTGGGGCAAGCTCTACCACAAATTGATCTTAACTACATTTTTGCAAAGGAAGAAGCACCTAATTCTAAAGACAATAGAAACAACATTTTAGCAGAACTCCTCTGTTCTTATTTTATCTCTCTTCTAAAACTACCCTAAGCAGGGTAAGCAGATACATCTAGGTTTGGGGTTTTTTGGTGAAGATTAATGAAAGAAGCAAAAAGTCAAAAGGCAAAGCAGTACTGACAATTTGGGTGCTTGAATGCTTACATTGAGCACTGCCCTACACAGGCCCCAAGACACTCAAAGAAAAGGCAACAGTTTCCAGAGCTGAGACAGTCAAACTTTGGATCACAGGTTTGTCAATTCTTTAAAAACTGCCAGGAGAAGCAAGTTCCAGGCTTCAGAAACACAGCATTCATGGCAGGAACAGGGGAGGACTGGGGATGCTCAGTCAAGAGCAGGTTCAACATGGGTACACCAAAATAAAAGGCCAGAATTCATTACACACCAAGGTGAAACAATTTTTCATACCAAAGGAAAACATAGTTAAAGATAGGAAGGAGGGAATATATTAGCTAGACAGTTTGACTAACAGAAACTCCTGAGATTTATGTTCTATACACTATAAATAATATTTTAGTTAACACGCTTTCCTACCTGCTCCTGCAAAAAGAGTTATTGTATACATAGTCTCAATCTTGACATGTCTTCCCAGCTTCAGGCTTTACAGCAAGAGGCATTTGGGGCTTTGAAAATAATCATGGTATAGATAATGTAGCCTGTTAGCTACTAAGAAATTGGGTGAAGTTCTAGAAATGGGAAATAGAAATTAAAATATGAAAAACCATTAGAAAATGAGTTGGGGCCTTACAGAAGCAGTGATAATAAAATAAGCTCCACCACAATTAGAAATGAGCCAACTCTGTTTGATTTTCCTGGGGTGAGGTAATCTTATATTAATAGATCAAGAGATAAAAGGTGACCTGCTCTCTACAAGGATGGTCTGCTCCATCAGTTCCTACATGGCTTTCCAGCTGCACATGCTTCAAGATGCCCATTAAGAGGAAAACGTGCCAGCTTTCCATGAGTTAAGGCTTTGTCTCAGAAGGACACACCTCTTCATGACAGTATAAGCTTAGATTACTGCCTTCATCTGTCATTTAGAGCTCCTAAGTGATAAATGTTGCATTACGACCAGAAATAAAATCTATTATAAATTTCTACTGCACTTCTTGCACTTGAATTTTCTTGACTTGCTATAAGTCATCAGAGGTGTACTGCTAAAAGACAAAAAACTATGACTGTAAATAAGATCAAGGAATATTTGGTCCAAAGAGGGGGAAATTTTTCTTGAAAGTGGTGCAGTGTTGGAAGAGGTGAAGCTGTGTGATCTCCCTCCCAGGAGATTTCAAAATGCATGAGCAATTTGATCTGGCTTTCAAGCCAGCTCTGCCTTGAGCAGAGAGGAGGTCTAAGGACAACCTATTAATTCGAAAATCATGTTGTTAAAACTTTGATTAATATTTAATAGCATGTAAAAATATAAAACCTGCTTTCTTTATGCAAGGTCACAGAACTCTTAGGAAGCATCCTCCCTGTCTCTGGATACACAGTAGCATCACTGCAGGACTTGCTAAAAAACTGAGTTTGAACTCATCTTCATCTGAGAAAAGAAAATCATCAAAAATAGAACAAAATCACAAAGCCACAGATGTTTTTATAGCATTTTTTTTATATTACAATACAAGGATTGAGAGGAACTAGTGTTGATAAGTGCATTCCTACAAAAAACTCACACAAGAGAAACTCCTCTCTAGTGAAAATCAATACTTAAATTAGGATGACAAAAAAGGTGTGTTACAACCAGAGCTCTGAACATTCTAAAACTGCAGCTTTCATTTTCTATTTTTTAATATATCCCTCAGGCTTTCCTGAGATGACTGAGGTCCAGTACTTTTCATTCATAATTTTCAGTACTTTTAGCCTAAGATATCCGTCCACAAATAATTCACGATTTCTCTCTCAAATAACTGTTTATAATCCTCTTCATGTGAGTTAAAAAGAAACAAAAAAAAAGGAATTAATACTTGGACATTCATATTCTTTTGAAGACAAAGCACTGCAGTAGGCAGACTGTGTTTCAAACAATGCATTTTTATATCTGGATGTGCACTGAGAGATGAGGTGTTGTAACATCTTAGAAATGAAACTTCAGTTTACACCATATTACTTGCACAATCTGCACTATATATTTCCTTAAAGTCTTTAACTGAAATTGTTCTGCTGTAGAATAGAAATATGTAACAAGCACTGTGTTCTTATTTGGTGAAACCTCCCTTACTCGCAGCTGCATTTCTTTTACAAAAAACCCCACAAATTTTGCTTTTTCTTATAGCCCAAAGAGGTCCACAAAGCCAAAGAAGGATATTTTTACAGATTAAGAGAGAGGAGTGTATGGAATTGTTGGTGAATACTATAATGATCTTTTATTTCCTTTTGTTATTAGGAACTTCACAATTTTCCGAGACTGACTATGCAGTTAAATTCCCTGAGGATAACAGACATTAGAAGGGAATCCCTAGTCTGTACCAAGAGTGAGCGTAACAAATATGTGGTTCCTGTCTTTGGTGTAAATCACCTGGGAACTGGTAACAACTGTGTGGTCAGAAGGAAGGTGCTGAGGCACCAGGAATAACCTATAATAATTCTACAGTGCCACATCTAATCTTCCAGCACAGACACTTGAATTAAAGAATGACTTTCAGTTTGCATTCCTACTGAATAAGAGTGAAACAGTAATAATTAAATATATGCTGCAAGCTGTATTTAAAAATTAGCAGTGTACTTCAACAGAGTTAATTTATTTGAAACAGCAGGCAGGACAGGCTTTGAGTAAAAAGAAAGATAAATGCTGCTTCATCTGTCCATCAAAGCCTGAATTTAAACTTAAGTTACACCAGAAAAAAAACCCAAACAAACCACAGAAATAAAAGTTGAGTATAATCTAAGCAATCTAAGAAAGGAGGGTCACAGTAAATTACCAAAAAGCACAAAGTGTGATGTGTGATGCCTGCCAAGGGAATAAATATCCACATCAAGGCTGAGCTCAGATACCCCCATGGCAAAGTGGATCTCCCAAAAGTGAAGAAACCCACTTCACTGGCAGAAAGAGAAGGGTGGCCATTCTCCAGGTACATCCACACTAAAGCTCTAACATTACCCAGGAAATAAAAACCACATTTATTTTAGTGGTAACAGTCAAATTTGCAGTCAAGCAAAATATGGAAGATAAAAGCAAGAAAAGTCATTTCTGAGAACAGACAATCAATTGCACATGTCTGGTCTTCTTTTTGTTTCTCACAGAAGTTTAAACCGCAGGATTTCTATGAAATCATATCAGTACAGTGAAACATTATAATGGAGACAGCAAAATACAAATGAAGATGGAGTGTAAGCAGATGTACCTCTATTTTTAACTCAGCTGAGCTGTCAGGTCTGCTAAAACTTGAGAATTCCTCTACTAGTCAGTCACAGCTTAGTTTAACACTTGTAATATTTACTAACAACACAGCAGGTGCTGTAATCTCATTCTGAGTCTACCTGTTCCATACAGGAGCTTGGTCCAAAGTAACTGCCATACAAAAGGTACATAAATTTTGCACAAAACCTTTGGAGCAAAAAAAGAGGAAATTTCAAAGCCTTGCAGAAACTCAGTAGGGTTTGATGGTCTCACTTCCACTTGCTGGTTTACAACATCTTGCTCCCAATAAGGAGCAATTTCTCTCACAGTAAAAGTTAGTGCTCAACTCCTTGAAAAACTACGTGCAGTATTTCAGTTCAAAATATAACAAAATATTTTACAAAGCTTCTTTACTATCCATATTACCAACAGCAGCTTTTGCAGGCAATCACATAGGGGCAGATCATATAAAAAATAGTTGAAGCTTGATTACTCAAAAGACAAATGGAAACAAATGCCATCTCTCTTATATGTATGAATTATTTTAAAATACATATTTGTTGAGATTTTTTCTATTTCTTAATATCCTAGATAATTTCTTCCTAGATAGACATCTTATAAAAGAATATTTCTAGTCTGCCGTTTACTCAAATATTTTTTTTCTTTACTCAGTATTTGCGGTACAAACAAAATACAATACAACAAAAACTGTTTTGTTTTGGCTTTCTTTAGTAATTGTGGGAAATCCTTAAAAATCATGACTGGTTTGTTTTGTCTTATTTTAAAGACAACTGCTTCAATTGTAAAGAAAAAATTTATAAATATACAAAAAAAAACCCCAAAAAACAAACACCCACTGGGAACACATGTGGATGTGTTCAGATGAATAAAACTTGTAAAACCAGGAGTAAAAAATCAAATCAATCTCAAAACTGTCAAATACTTTCGCACTGATTCATGATGTGAACACCAGCTTCTGATTATTCACCAGATTTTGTGACCATACCCTCCAATAAAAATTCACCAATGTAAATGGCAATTCCTCTCCTTTGAACAAATCAATACCTAAAAAAATCCCCAAAACCAAAGTATGACATTCTTCGAGGAATAAGCACTACACAAAAGCATAGGTAATGATTGTTGAGTGTACTTTTGTTACAGTAAATTATCATCAGAGCCACAAAAAAAGCAGTGAGGACATTCTTTTCGATGTTCTGATCAAGCCAAGATTTCATTTGCTGAAGTAAGTGGAAATAATTTGCATCACCTCAGTACCAGGTCCCTTGGTGTTTTACACAAGTCCACATTACCTTATGAGATCAATAGGCTGAAACTTGTAAAACACTCCATATCTTGCCCATTCTTGATACAGCAACTAAAGAAAGAAAAGAAAAACAAACTGAAAATTATTTTGAAACAACTTATCCCTTCTGTTTTCACAAACATCTTTTAAGAGTTAAAAAATATTTGCTGCACTCCTGGGGCTGCTAAACCCAGTAAAGCCAATTTTGTCCCCATGCTGGGGACATCACACAAGGCCACATCTGCTGCTGGACTTGCAGATTTACCCACAGCTTACAGAGAGCTCAAAGGAAGGACCAGATTCTACAGAAACTACTTGCAGCAGGAGGAATCCAGCTGGAATAAGAGCAAGGATAAAAGGAAGCCTTGAAGGACCTGGGGTACATTGACCACAACTGCACTCATCTGCAACAGGCAAAGAATTTGGGATAGTCTTGCTTATTCTCTCTTTCATTCCTGTGATTTATGTGACACAACTTCACTGAAGAGGATTGTCCTGGCTGCCATACTGATATTTTCATAGGAACACTTGCTCCTGCCTATTCAAAATCACTCCTTGCCATTATCCCCCAGCATTACCTATGAAATGTTAGCCTAATTATACTAATAAATGCTTTCACTCAAATATGCAAAAGAAGAGAGTTAAAGCTATTACATTCTTTAAACTCCCCAAAGGCTGCTTTGAACACATTTACAGAATGGAATTTGAACAGCAAAAAGAATGTTCTGTCCAAAACAGCATTCCATTTAGGAACAGGTACTTTCTGTAAGTTTATAAGAAATTTTTAATCTGCTTCTAATAATAGGGATACTGCTCTAGTATATGACCACAGTGGATTTCCCAGGTGGGTTACAAAGCCCTCATAGATTCTTTAATGTCAAACATAGAGATAGCAATGAAGGGTTGCAAGTTGCCAATGGGCCAGAAGCTTAAAGACTAAAGCAGTGTTTATACTCATGGTGAGTTATTATCATTCTGCTGCTCAATACCTTCTTTAAACAGATATTGTTTGTTTGTTTTAGAAGAGAAATCACACTGAAAGTGGGAAATTCCTTTACTCTTAGGAAAAAGTGAAACCCTCTCAGTTTTAAATTTTCATTGCAGATTTCTAATTCTCATAGGATGGGACAAAAGAGTTGTGTCACTGTGTATTTTCTCCAAGGAAACACTGAAGTATAAAGATTAACCTTTTATATTATAAACTAGTATATAAACCCTAATTATTTGTGCTGCCCTATTGGCATAAGCAGCCCATAAGGACTCAGTTCATTTTTTGGGGCTTTTACGAGAGAAAATTGAAGATACAGATAAGTTGAACTGGGCAAAATAAAAGGAGGCAGAAGAAAAAAAAAAAGCTCAAAAATGCCCTCCTTTCTTTTAAACCTGATCAGAGTTCTTCAGGAAATTAAACACTGAGACTATTAGAATCAGATAGAAAACAGATGATGTTATGCATAGGAATACTACAGAAGATTCAAGGCCTAGGCAGCAGGGACATATGTGAATAATCAATGAAGTATTTCTGGAAAGAAGCTTTTATGTTTTTAATACTTAACACTTCATAACTGAGCCTAATAGGCAGAAAAAAAGGGGGCAGCACAAAATACAACTAGTAGGGGGAATATTTTTCCAGACACTGGTCCTTCTAGGCCCTCTTCCCCCCGCCATTCCACAGTACTCCATCTTCCTCCATTGACTAAGATTCATTTAGTTTTTTTCTCTAAAATTTTTGCTTTCCAAGTCAGTAGTCTGTGGAGACTGCAGAGAAAATTCTGCAAGTCCAAAGCAGATAATTCCTTCACAAACAAAAATTCAAAGTAACAGACACAAATAAAAAAGTTTCTTCTGTAGTTTGTGTCCAAACTTTGTTTTGCTTACCAAGGTTCATACACTAAATTAAATTGTATAAGGCACGTGAAGACATCTAGTGGCTGAATGGCAGCATTATTTACCAAAAACTGCAAAGGTTATGTTTTCAAATTTTACTAATTCAGCATTGGAGAAATCAGATTTATTTGTATGACCTCCATTTGTATGAACTCAGTCTTCATAAGTATAGTAAATATTGGAGGTTCCCAAACATTCCCTTTTTCTTCATTCTTTCCCCTCTGCATTTCCTATTCTATTGTTTGCATATCAAGGAAATAACATTAGAGAACAATATGGAAAGGATCTTAATAGATTAGTTATTAGTAACCTATAAATCAAAATAGATTATTTAATAGTAATTAAATGGTTTTTTCCCATTTCAAAAAGTAAGTGTATGTATTAAACACAGTTTGAATTCACACTTTCTTTGGGGATTGATCTATTTTTCAATGTCTTTTGATAGCTAGAAACTTTATTTACAAAATAATTGGAAGCAGATTTTTAGAAATTGTATGCTATTTAGTTGAATGCACTATCAAATCAAATCAAATCAAATCAAATCAAATCAAAAGTACAACTATGTTTTATGTTTCATTTTAGTAACCACAGCTCTCTAGGAGCATTTGATTAGGAAAATAAAATTATTATATGATTTTTAAACAATTTTAATTTCCTGACAGGTTGAAAATCTTGTCTATGTATGTAGAGGGAAACTGGAAGCATTTACATTTCAAGATGTAAATTTCAAATTAAATTAACGGACATGCTTCATAAGAAGGCATTATAAAAATATTGCAATAACATTTTTATATGCAGAAATAGAGGAAAATACTTAATTCAGAAAATGTATGCATTTGTTAAAACATCTAGTTGTTCATACAATGGCTAACGCTTTACAATGAGATTTAGAACATCATGTATTACATTAAATATAATATGAAATAAATTTTCCAATGTATTTTACCTTTCTTTCATTCATGTCATCATTTTGGCCTTCATATTCACCCTGGAGAAAGAAAATAATTTAAAAACTGATGTAAAAGTAGAAAAAACTAAATAAAATTTTGTTACCTGTTCCTACATTGTTGATTTTATTTTTAGGCCACAACTTGAAATGTACTTATATAAGAGTTTTCATATTAGAATCACACTTGGAATAGATTTTTAATGTCACAGACAGCAAATAATAATGTCTATGAATGGATGTCTCCTGAGTGACACCAGCAGAGAACTTGATTTTTAACAGTGCATACGTACATCGTGAAGCGGGTAGGCTGCATCATAAACATTGTTTGCTATTAATGTGCCAATGCCTAAAAGAAAAAGAAAAATTCAGGTGGTCAACAGACACAATTGAACAGAAAATTACAGATTTCACTTCATGACATTCCAGAATTGTATAACTGACAATATTCAGAATGAGAATAGAGCAACATAGGAATTCCTGGCTGTGGAAAACTTTTTTCAGAGAAACTCATATCCATAAAGTGCTTTTACTTTAGTGAACAGCACAGTGCAAAGATTCTTCTGACCACTTTCTCGCCCTGATAGCAAAATGCCACATGACTGAGGAGCAAAGCATCCAGAAGTCCTTCTTGAATTTTTACAATGGTCAGAACCACGGATCCCCACTGGCCAACAGTTAAATACAACCCCCACAAAAACTTCCACAGAAGTTTGTGGTTATGAAATCATAGAATGGTTTGGGTTGGCAGGGACCCTAAAGATCAGCCAGTTCCTGCATCCCTACTATGGACAGAGACACCTTCCACTATCCCAGGTTGCTCAGAGCCCCATCCAGCCTGGCCTTGGGCACATCCAGGGAGTTTAGTTTAGCAAGGGAATTCCCAGCATCTGTAGACAGACACAAGATCCCCTCTGGTTCTCAAGACCTGCAACTCTTAGAGCAATTGCATCTTCAGTCTCTAGAGGTGAAAACAATTGCTCCATAAAAAGGCAACCAAAGATGAGTAATTTCTAATAATTAGGATAGATAGATAGATAGATAGATAGATAAAAATTTATTCCACACCTCTGCTTTCAATGCCCAGAATAAAAAGTAACCAGCTATCATGTTTTTAGTGACGAAAATTATTCCATAGTCAAATTACAAATTGTCCTGAAATATTTGGGAAAAACCTTCTGGTCAGAGATGCTAGACAGGAAGTATCAATAAATGTCTCTGTTAATACAAAGACAAGTACAACTACATGCATTCATAGAATCAGGAAATTATGCTTGGATAGCATCAAGTCTGCTCCTGAAAACATTCAATGTTTGGAAGTTTACAGCAGTTCAGAGTTATGCTAGAAGAAAATAAGCATTCCTTGTATAATATCATAGGAGCAGAATCAGATTCAGCCTTACACAGATGTTAAAAAACCTGTAAGCAAATGTGTTTGAAGTGTTATTTCCATAAAACAGGTTTCTAAAACCAAAGACTGCTATAAGCACTTCCAGCATCACTGTCCTGCCTCTTGTGCAAAATAAGCATTGAACTCTAATAATAATGAAAAAAAAAAGGACAAAATTATTTTAAAAAATCTTTTAAACTTCTCCTGATGAGTGGTTTTAGGCTTAAGACCAGGGAGATGGGGAATCCTTAGTGATGTATGAAACAGAGGTCTTTTGGAGGAGGATCTCAGAAGACCAAAGGAATAAATGAATTTAGGTCAATCAGGATGCAAAATCCTGTTTGGACCAGAAAGATTGAAAGGATGGGAATGTTAAAATAGTTATTTCATGTCAAATAAGTTCTTGAGCTGACCTGATCTTGAAGTGCATCAGGCTCATGCTATTTTCATGCTAGAGTTAAACGATTCCTGAAAAAATTATTACTAGTCCTTTGATCTCTAATGATGGCTTTTATTCCACTACAAACTAGAACAGGCTATTAAAGTAAAGAAAACTTTAAGTAAAAGGCAAATATCTCCATTGGCAAAGTGCTTTACCCCTTCCTACTCCGTCCTGGAGCTTCTCTCCAGTTTTCTCCCCAGCAAATGTCAAAGTCTCCAGGAGGGTTCCCAGCAATCCAGAAAAATAAGGCACCATTCCCCTCTATTGCCCCACTGGAGACTTTAGAGCAGATCAAAACATAGAACAACACTGAGTAAACAGTTCAAAAGGCAGCACCTACCAAATGATGTTTTAGAAATTGAGAATGCCTGACATTTTAAAAACCATATTTTGTTTTGTTTTGTTTTTTAAGGAAACAGTGAGGCAGTCATAAATTTAAAAGTTTGGACTGGGAAAAGGCAAGTGGTTTTGGTTGAAAAAGAAAAAGCATTTTGTGTGGCTTTCATTTTGTTACGCTTTCCATGTAATTTCAAAAAAAGTATATGTTTCCTGTTCAGGGAAACCTAAATTAATCTATTTTCCTGTACCAAAAACAAAAATTGGAGCTTCCATGCCCAAAATCACACCAGGACTGTGCATAATTTTGCTGCAGCACATTATTTGCCAGGAATGTTACCCTTGGACGTTGTGATCTGTCCATAGGTCGTCAAGCTTACAGAAAGATTTCCAGAAAATATGTCAGACAGTGAGCACCATCACCTCTTTTCCACTAGGGATATATGTGCCATGATCTCACAATGGGTGAGAGAAAAGAGTATAGAATATGTACATCTGTATAAATTCTGAACCTCAAGAAAATTAAATAAATTCTGAACCTCAAGCTCCAAATATTTCAACATTATCCCAAAAGTATCTTCAAAACAGTC
This sequence comes from Rhadina sibilatrix, assembly GCA_013400275.1. Lineage (NCBI taxonomy): Eukaryota > Metazoa > Chordata > Aves > Passeriformes > Phylloscopidae > Rhadina > Rhadina sibilatrix. Next base: position 309,875 of record VWYO01011992.1, on the reverse strand, counting down.
ATATTTAAGTCATATATTTCACTAGGCAGCTCAGGGAGGTAATTTTTAAAGCCAAAGCAATAAAAATAACCTGGAAAGGTGAATTATTCAATTGAAATGGAAAGAAAAATACAGTCCTGAAAGAAATAATACAACATATTGCAGCTGACATCTGAATTTTCCAAAGCAGATCATACAATAATCAAATCTAATTTTATAACAACTCTTGAAATGTGAGTTATGTGCCAGATGCTGCACCTGTAGAAATGAAAAGCCATGTTCCATTACCATCCAAACCATGGTCTAGAAATTCTGATTTTTTGCTTCAGAAAAAAAACCCATTTAGTTCAGCCTCTAATTATTTTTTCTTTTTTGAAGATGTCCCAGCATATTTGGCCTGCTAGAAAAATCAATATTCTGTGAGATATCTAAACAATTCCTTTCAAAAGAACACCTCTAATTCTCTTCCCTCCACCTTACCCATGCTGTTTCTGGCCTTTGTAGATGTGCGCTTCAAAATTTCCCTCACCTGCAAAAAAGAACAGTGGGATAATACACAAATCCTCTTTTAGCATGAATTTCATCATGGAATTAAGCAATAAAACGAAGTTCTAAAATAGGTGGCTTCTGCAGTGTTCATTTGCACAAATATGCAAATCATTTAGCAGATTTTGTTAATGAATTATCTGCCCTAACATTTGTGGGCTAAATCCTGCTGTGCTGCGTCCTTATAGAAGTATTTGAAGTGTAAGGACTAAATGGAAGGAAATCTAATTAAAGATTAGGAAAAGGGCTGAAAAGAGCCTTGGACAATGAAAAGGAGTCAGTAGCTTCCCTGCAGAGCATCTCCCACTCCTGAACCACCATGCAGTTCCAGAAAGGAACTCCTTACATACGTATATGTCAGGAATTATGCAAGAACACACAAATGCATAAATTGATGAAATTAGCAAAGTTGAAACTAAAACACTCCCTGTAAATCCCATTCTAAACCCCACTAGCAAATCCTCCCAGCATAAGAAGACAAGGATATGTTATCTTTATTAACTTACTATTCGGCTGCGGGTTGCATTGTCAAAAAAGGTGTCTTTGTCTTTGATGTTATACCTAAAACATTCAGGAAAAAGAAAATCAGCTCTGTTTTAAGACATGGAAGCAACAAGTGAGACAACATGTAAGATTCTAATTTAGAAGTCACTCAGAAACTGCAGCTAATCAGAAAAACAGATGTTTAAAGGAAATCTAGATGACAAAGTACAGCATAATAGAATGTGCTGTTTAAGACTCAGCCATTCCCTACCAGGATTGCACTGATGGTGGGCATAAAAATGCAAAATTATTAGCTAATATGAAATGCCTCTTGGGCAAGAAGAACCTCTCTATTGTTTACAGAAGATGACCTTTTAATATTTTTCTTATAACATCCCCTCAACACTATAACAATGCTGAGGTTATGTTATTAGGTTTCAACCAGCCTGATGCAGATGTTCATTACTCCTTTCCTGGCCACTAAACAGTCACTAGATTTCAAATAACCATTCCACTGGAATTATGCCTTCCCTTAAACCTCAAAATCATCATATGTGAAATGAGCTTCCCAGTTTATTCTCCTCCATCAATTCGACTCATATTCAAAATTAATTAAAATTGTCAGAGGGCAATAAATGATATTGTAGGTCATTGTATTTATTACTGAATTTTATTTATTGGACATAAATATAAGGAGACACCCTGGAGGGGAAAAAAAGCGTGTTTCATGTCAAAATGGGCCCAGAAATATTACTCTGAGTGAAAGGGCAGGTGTCAAGAATTCCTTATCTGCATATTATTAGCTGAGTTTTAATTGTTACAATAAATCTATCAAGACGGAAAATACTGCCATATTTCTACTAGCTCTTGCTTTTTTCAAAATAGGCAGTAATATCCGTAACCAAAAGATGAGGAATTTGGTGGGAGGATTTCTATATTTCCAGCTAAACATATGGAAATTTTATTTGATGCACTGCTTCCAGTGCCTTATCCTGCAGAAGTAGAAAACTGGCAGAAAGTCTCTCCATCTTAGATTTCTGTTAATCCACTGAAAATCTGACAATTTTGGATGTTTCCTCAGGATTTCCAGATATGCTTGATGAATTTCTGAATTTTAACTGAAATGTGGGTAGAAGAAAATACAACACTAAAATGATACATTCCAGCTTTCTTCACTGTCCATCACATTTTAAAGTACTCACAAATATATTTTCTCTCTGGAAAACGGGTAGGACAAGGTTTTCATCTTGGTATTTTCTTGTTGTGGCACCTGGGGTTGCAGAGGTTCAGTCAATTTGCACCATATTCCATTTAATGTTTTGAGTATTCCCTTTTCTTCTGTGATTTCATACATCTGAGGAAATAAAACTGGAAATTAATGTGTCCCTTCCAAAATTACACTAAAATGAAGAAAGGAAAAAAAAATTTTTTTTGCTTTACACATATATCTAGACCAGTAATTAAAATAAGTGTCTTCTCTGAGGACATATTCCCATATAACTGTAAGCACCTAAATCCACGTGGGTTCCAAAAAGTTCTTGTCCCTCACAACCCACTTCCATTAAAAACAAAGAAGCAAACAAACAACCTCAGTGCAGAACTGTTAATACAAGAAAAAAGAAAAGAACCAATTCTTCAGGCAGAGCTCCAGGTACCTGCTCATCTCACAGTTAAATCACCTGTCCACAAGGATGCTCTGAGGGATAATACTAAAAACTTTACTAAAATCCAGGGGGGGAAAAAGCTACATCTACTGCCTTCCTCTCATCCACTGGGCAGGGAACCCTATGGTAGAAGGATATATAATTAGTTAGCCAGGACTTTCCTTTTGTGAAACCTTATTGTCTGTGCCTGAGGAATGCTTTGTCCTTCAAATGCCTTTCAGTTGCCGATGGTACGACTTTCTCCATAATTTTTCCAAGTCCTGAGGTTGGAATATTGGGGATTTAATTTCCTGGCTCTCCCCTCTTGTAAATTGTTATAGCACCGAGTAGCTCTGTCAGCGAGTACCAAGTCCTTTGGAAGTGGATTGAAAGGGGTCCTGCGATTTCCTTCAGTACTCTGGGATCAATTCTCAAGGCTCCATGGACTTCTGAACATCCAGTGGATACTGATGGACCCTTAAAAATACAGTGGCCACAAATGGAAAGCTACAAACTGTTCCCACAGCTGCTGTCCTCTGCCTCAGGACCAGGCAGCACAAGATTATTAATATTAAAGACCGAGGCAAAAAAAGCACTGAAGGCCTTCATTTTTCCATCATCCCTGTTTGTCAGGTGACCATTTCCAACAAGTGTTGATCCAATATTTTCCTCACACCTTCTCTTGTTATTAACATACATTTGAAAGTCTTTTAGTTGTGTGGCCAGTTTCAACTCTAGATGAGTTTTGGCCTTTTGTGTTTTCTCCCTGAATATGTCAACCACAGCTTTGTAAACTTCCTGTGAGGCCTGGCCTTGTTGCTAGAGATGGAAAGCTTCTTTTTTTTCTCAAGCTCCACAAGGAATTCCCTGTTCAACCAAGCACTCATGGAGCACTCAAAAGCAGATTCATGGGGACCAGAGCTTTGAGTTTGCCCTCTTGAAACCTATGGCAACAACTCTGCTAACCTTTTTTGCTCTCATTAGACTGAATATTTTAAACTGAACCATTTTGTGGTTGCTGTAGCTAAGGCAGCCTCCTACTATCACATATCCCACACACGTCCTTCTCTAGTCACAAATATCCAGTCTGGGAGGGCATCTTTCCTAGCTGGCTCATTGAATCCTTGTGGCAAAGTATTCTCTTCAAGACCCTTCAGGAATTTCTCAGACTTGCTTGTCAGAGCAATGCAGTATTCCCAATCAATGTTTGGGAAGTGGACATTTTCCATAAGCACAACGAATTTCTCCTGGTTTCCTATGGAATAATTCATCAGTCCTATGCAACACTCAATGACATCTGCCTTGTTTTCCACACCCCTAACCCTCCCCCAGAAGCTGTCAACCTTATAATCTCTTAAAGGCATCTTTTCCCATCCATACAGGACAACTCCTCCACCCCTCCATCTCTTCCTATCCCTCCTGAACAGCCTTTACTTCCCTCTCCCAGCACTCCAGTCACAGGATTCTTTCCCCCAAGACTCACTAAAGCCAGAGATATCACAGCTTTGGCCACAGAGCAACCCTCCCAGTTGTTCCTATTTGTTTCCCGTACTCATGTTTGAGCTTGGCACAGTCTCACTCACCAAAACAGCGTTATTATCATATCCAGAAGTTTATATATAGTTAAAAGGGCTCAGAGGGTACCTTTTCCCAGCACGTCTTGTATTCTGAAACATGATTTAAAACTTAATACTCGGGAAAAAAAAAAAAAAAATTTGTAACCAATACGTGTTTAGAGGTTGATAAATACTTTCCCCTGAAAGCGTCTTCTTTTTTACAGTTTAATAGGATCCTTGAATAAATAAAAATAGCATCATAGAAAATACCTAATGTGCCTTGAGACCAATATTTTGTATCATTGAACAAAACCAGAACTTTCCTTTTAGTGGTTACTGTCTAATTTTTTTTTTATTTTATTTTATATTGTCAATTCCCGAAAATACAAGATTTCAGCTTTTTCAAAGTGGAATTTTTTTCCTTCAAAGGAAATTCCTCTTCCAACTGTTTTTAATTTCAAAAAAAAACCACCCAAACCATAGGACATGAATAGTCCTGTCAATCTTATTTCTGGTAGTGCTGCCATTTCTGCAGCTGGAGATAACAGAGGATTTTTTCTCCCACTCAGAGGAGAGAAGGGGATGCAGAACTGTTGTGAATGGGGACGGTGCCATCAGAGATTATCAGCTCCTGGACAGACCTTAACCAAGGCCAAAATGATAGCAATATTCATTATTTAAAATAGTGCAAAATTTACTTTGGTGTATCTGCAAAAATCTTGGAAAATTCCCATGAGGGCAGAAGAAGGAGAAATAAGCAGGCACAAAAATGCATAAAAGGAACCAATTTTGGAAGGGATCAAAGAGAATTGAATATTTAGAAAGTTTCTAGGGGTACTGTAGCTGTCTAAAAGCTACTTCTTTTCAAAGATTGATTGGAAATATCCTTTTTTTTCCCTTGGGATGCAAACACACTAAGAGTATGCAAGAATGATTTGGCCAGTCTTGTGATAATGACAGGTTGCAACAACATGAAATGTGAACCATAATGAAGCTTTTGGTGGGTGAAAACAAGATGAAAATTCAAACAAATAAACAACGATCGAACAATGCAGTGGGGGAAAACAAAGTCAATTTTTCTTTTATTTCTAATGACAATGCAAAGAAATAAGTGGGTTTTAGTGCAGTGGATGAGTAGCACTAACAAAAAGCACAAGGCAGCTCCCCTGACTCCAGTGGAGTTGGTAACCAACAGACTAAATAATTTCAGGAACACAGACTGGGGAATTTGCTACTCAGCATTTACAAGGTTTGCCAGGAACTCTGTTGAAAACAGAAAAGAAGAGAGTGAGCTGAAGTTTTAGTGACAACAGGCAGGTCTGAATTCACTAAGTCACTGATATCACCAAAACATTCTCTGGAGAGAGCCTCTCTCTTTGGAGAAGTCTTAAGACAACGACCAGTTTCATACTATCTTCCATACCACCCCTCACCTTTGAGGAAATTTCCTTGACGAAATCCAAACAGCTCCTGCTTTCTCAGCTTTCAAAGCCCTCCTTAACACTCACCTCTGTCATCACCCTCCTGAATGCAGCCCATCAGCCAGCTGCCTCTGTGGCCTTTAAAAACCCCTTTGGAAATCCCATCTTAAATATAGCTCGGAACAGTAAATCATCTCAAAAGACTTGAAAATGTGAAAAATAAGCCTGACAGTTCATTTTCTCTGATTTTTGAAACAAAGCAACTCCACAGGCTTTTGTACATTTGAAGATGATTCTGATCCCTGCTCATTCAATAATAAAACTTATTGATAGAAAATGGGAGATATTTACCTTTTTGGTGGGCATTTTTATCTTAAGGAGTTCTGCTTCTCGACTGAGGACTTGCCAAGGCGCATGTATACGGACAAAACTCAGTCCTTGGCTCTTGAATTGAAACATTAAAAAAAAAAAAAATTAAAAAAAAGGAAAATAATGTATTTAAATATACTTGAACACAATGTAGTGCTAAAATCTCAAGCTGCCAGCTTCAACTAAATCATTCAACAGTAGGCAAAAATCACAGGGAATACCCAACTTCTGCTACAGCTGGGCTGCAAAGTGACATTTTCCTTAAAAGCTGAATCTTTTATGCTCTAAAAACCATAATCTACTGCCTGCAGTGTTAGCTGTGTGTGCACCAGGATGACAGAAAGCTATAGGTCCAGATTTTGGAATGATGTGAATCAAAAACTCCAAAGATACAGGGGTTTTTTGTATATTGGTATTTTAGAAGGGATCTGATTTCTTTAGTGGGTTTTTGTGTCCATCTGAACCAACAAAATAAAAAAAAATTTCTCCTGCTCCGGGTGGGCTTCAGTTTTGCCCAATTATTTTCTGGACGCTTCATGAAATCAGTGGTTCCTTACAGGGAATCAGGCAAAACATTTTTTGCCCTAAATATCTGCAGACAGAAAAAAAACATAAAAATTTAACTTCTGAATAGAGATATGAGCCTCACATTCACGTAAATGATTGGTAATACTGGTCAGGAGCAGAAAATGCCCAAAAGATTTTTGGCACAGCCAGTTTTCTGCAACCTGTGCAAAAGATGTCCTGGTGGCACATCTGAGCTACAGAAAGCCACCCTGAGAGCAGAAAGCAGCACCTCTGAGAAAAATATGAAAATTAAATGAAGGAAGGTTCAGACAGCATTTTCCTCAAGCCACGCAAATCAATTGTACCAGTAAATCACAGGATAAGTGCTTACTGTGGGGGAAGAAGTTGGGAGGGAGATCAGAAAGGAAATATCAGAGAAATCAAGGCAATGACCAGCTCTCACAGTACCTCCCATACTGCACCTCCTCTTTAAGGGAATTTCCTGGACAAAAATCCAAACAAGCTCCTGTCTTCTCAGATTTCAAAGCCCTCCTGAAAACTCTCCTCTGCCATCATCCTCCTGAATGAACTGTGGCAGACCACATCCTTCAGGGAAAGACATGGAAGTGGACACAAGAAGATTTTCTGGAGGAACTTCTTCACTGAAAGAGCGGTCAGGCATTGGAAGGGGCTGCCCAGGGAGGTGGTGAATCCCCATCCCTGGAGGTGTCCAAGGATTGCCTGGATGTGGCACTTACTGCGTTGGGCTGGATGAGAAAGTGATGATTGGTCAAAGATTGGACTCAAAGATCTTGGGAGATCTTTTCCAACCTTAATGATCCTGTGATTCAAAGGTTTGACTAACACTAAGTTTAATGATCTTTGTGTGGCTGCTTCCATCTTTGTGAAAACCCCAAACACATTTGCTGAATATGTCCTTATGCTTCCTAATTTATCAAAAAAAAAAAAAAATTCTACTATTATTGCAATAACTTTGCTCTTATTTCCCCTATAGGTGCAACATATGAATGACAAAAATCTCTCCTTCAGCTAACATATCTTCAGTGGACCAATGCTAATTTAAAGAGCAGAATGAGCTGCAGAATCTGCAGAATCTCTCTTCCATCAGTCCACTGGGGAAGTCAGCTTTAAGAGAAGGAAGGAAAAATTTACTGGGCATGAGCAGATGTTCTGGTAATCATTTGCTGAAAATAGATTAATAACAGATGAGAGGTGAAATTTCAGTGGGTGAAGATCAGGAGTTTCTTCTAAGCCTTTGGCTAAAACCAAGCATGTGTCCCTGTCTAGGGGATTATATTCCATGTTGGCAAGAGGAGGAACAGTGTGATCTAATTGGTTGCTTCCAACTCAGGCTCATATGACTACACAGATTGCAAATAAAATTAGGCAAATAATTTGATTGAAAAGACCAGATGAAGAATATGACCCTTGTATATTTGAATAAAAATAAGTGGGAAAGTTGTGCTGTTCACGAAGTGATATCAGTTGATGAGGAATCAGACCATTAAAAAATCTTTAAAAGGCTTAAAAATCACGCCAGGATGGGAAATGGAGGTAATTTTAATAAACACTAATGCAAAGTAAATAGAGTAGGGAAAGCAGGTGACTAGGTGACTCCTGCTGTATGGCAAACAAAAGATGCAGAACAATGGGCTGCTGCATGTTCACCCTGGGATTACTAGAACCACAGCTCCCACATCTTCCTAACATTCAAATTAACCAAAGAATTTTAAAATAAATTTGAAACTATCAATTTAATATCATAGCTCAAGAGATGAGCCATCTAGCTCATTTTCTATGGGCTCACCACAAGAAAAAACCTATAGGACTACTCCTCTGGTAAGACTCCTTTCCCCACTTTTCCAGGCTTCACCTGCAGCAGTTCCAGGTGTCTTTAAATGCCCTTTTTTCCTTGTGATATCTGGCAAGGATCTGCTCAATTAACTTATTCCCAGAGGGCTTCTTGTATTGCAAACATCTCCAAAAGTTAGAACTTGCTTTTCCCCTTGCCAGAGTGGATTTATAACAGTTTAGTGGAGACACCCCCTAACTAATGTCCTCTGGTTAATCACCTGAAATGATAATTGTGCACATGCTCATCACTTTGATCTAATGAAATGCTGTCATGCTTCTATTTTGAATGCTCAGAATCACTCCTGCTGATTCATTGTACTCTGGATGTGTCACTAAAGCCAACATGTGGTGCTGGCAAACATAGTTTTTGTTAGACCATTCACTTGTTATTTAATACAGCCATCCTTAATCAAGTCCTTTTTCACTTGCAGCTGATGTCCCACAGGACTTTATCCTTGGCCCTGCATTGTTCCATGTCTCCATCACTGCACTCCCTGATTATATTATTTAAATTACTAAGTATTCCTAGGCAGATGACAAACAGATTTGTTGCTCTCCTGATCCCTTTTTTTTTTTTTTTTTTTCTGTCAAATCTATATTCCATATTACAGAGTTCTTCCAATAAGTTTCGAGAGTGGAAGTTTTTCAATAAATTCATTCAGAATTATTCAAGATACATTTATATCTTGGCTGCTTCTCTGTTTTCTGAAGCTGAATTCGGTTTTCCCATTTCAATAGGAAAGCTCAGCATTAAAGTCAAATGGAAGAAAATCTGAAAGGTCTGCTTTGCTTTTCAATCAGCACATGAAGAAAAATATATTTGGTATTTATTTCAGTTTATCATGATTCTTAGCAGTCTAAAGCAGGGCTTTAACAGCAACCTATATTGCATTTTTTCTGTCTTGGACTGGAACCGTATAGGCTGAATAAAATTCAAATTTCTCCAAAGGAGAGTTTTTCTATCTTTCCTGCCTTAACAGTAAAACACATTAGATCCTGCATCTGCTGCAAGTCTAAGATTTATTGCAAGCTTATGACCATCAAGGCCACAGCAGAAAAAAATGTATGATCACTACAGAAGTTCTAATATAGATATATATAAAGTGATTCTTCTTTTTACTGAAAGCTGAACATTCTGAAACATGGCTAGACAAGCATAACTAAGCAAAACCAAATTTATTTAGGCACCTCTAACATGAGTTAAATCCTAATACAGTACTAAAGGCATCAGGTTTGTCAGTCACTATCAAGCCAAGAAAGGGCAAAAACAATGATTTTATTTTATTTTCTTGGGAGATCTTTTCGTTTAATTTATCGTTGGTCGGTTGGTTGTTGTTGTTTTGGGTTTTTTGTTTGTTTGTGGTTTTTTTTGTTTGTTTTGTGGTGAACACACTGTTCCTCGGAACTTTGCAAATACAGAATTCATTGCTGAATGCTACATCTTAGTAAGTATTTATCATAATTTCCTCATCATGGAATCACTAATCACTCCATATGTAAGGGATACAGTTCATAAATAACATATATCGTAAAGAAATAGTTATTTTTAAATATTTGTCCAAAGAAAAAGATTTCTGCTGTGTATCTTATCAGGAAGAAAAAGTAACATCAAAGGGTAGAAAAAAGCTGAAAAGAAGTTATGAACTAATGTCTAAGGGAGTCCAGGGAACTGTCAATCTTTCTAATGCTTTTTTAAAAAATGTGGATAGGAAATGGAAAAAAATATAAATCATAAAACCTGAAACATGTAAACATCTTATAAAAAAAAACCCACAAATAACTGAACTTTAAATATTTTATTCTTCAGTGATTATTAAATAGACAGAAAAATACCTGGCAGCAATATTTTAATGGCTCCAGTTAATATAATGAGACAATTTTGGTAATGTAGCCACACTGGAAAAGTGAGAGTGAAACAGTTTGTAGTGAGGAAAAGACAAGACAGGTCATATTAGCTCAGTTAAACTAATCATCTTCCCATTAATTCCATCACCAAATGGATCCATCACGTCTGCAAATGCAATTGTTCAAAATTAATGTCTGCTCTCCTGATACCAGCCCTGGAAGTCAAGGTAAATACCAAAGTGATGTGATAGTGCAAATAAAAAGCATTTTCTTGTTATTATCACAGAACTGTGGTCACCTTCATTTTACAAGAGCAGAGCCAAGTGCTGAGCTGTTGGCCCCCAGCACAGATTGCATGACACAGCACTGCCAGATTCAGGCAGAGACTGCAAAAGTGGTTGTGTTTTCTGCCAAATAGATTGAATTTCTATCTGTGAAATGGTGTGTTTCTGTTCCTAAAGTTTTGTGTCCAAGATACAAAATCATCCATCACCAATGATAGTGTGGGCCAGTTCCACTAGAAAAAGAAAGTGCAAGGCACTGGTCCAGGTGAGACAACAACACCCAGAATGTCCTGACATGGACATGTCAATCCAGAGCAACTCCCTGCTCATGTTATCCTATAGTAGAGGCTGTATCATATAATTGTAGGTTGGTAATTTAATTCTGCCTCTTACTCTATGAAGACAATGGAACTTCCCTCTATCAAAAGGCTTTTGGGAAGATAAATATGTTCCAGATTGAGATGTGCTCGGTAAGGCAATAAACTAATAGGATAGTATGGCTATATATTATGCAACTTACAATTTTCCTATTTTCCTTCACTAAACTTTCACTCTTTTACCTTTGCCAAACTTCCCCCTTTCTATTTTCATTATTTCTCCAAGGTATAGATTTACCTCACTGCATGGGTACACAGACATGCTCAAGACCTTAAGCTAAGCTACAATAATTTACACATTATGACAGTTTGCTCTTCTCTTTCTTAATTTCTACAGCAGTGATGGTGTAAATTGGTCTTGTTTATTTTGTTCTCTTACTCCCACATGTGAATATAAACAGTTAATGAATATATTAGTGTGTATAAGCATACAACAGAACACCTGGTCATGAAAGATCTGGTCAAAATACCTAAAAAAACCCCTGATATAATTGCAATTTCTTAGGTAAAGCACAGTGGAATGAAACATTTGGCTTTGTTCATCCTTTGCAATGTTTCTTCATGGCATTCCAGCCTCTCCAACCAAAATCTTCCCACTCATGTACAGACAGGAAGTGTCTCTGATGAAAGATAATACAGGAAGCCTAAAAGCACAGGTGTGCTTCCCCTGAAGAAGATGGAAACTTTTAATGGCAAGGAACATAATGAAGATGAGCTGCTAATAATTCAAGCACAAATGTAGAATAGATTGATAAATCTACCAAATAAAACAAAAAAAACCAAGGCCCAGACCTGTGCATTATTACAGTGTTCAATGCAGGATCTATATGCAGGTGAGTAATAAATATGGCAGGATTGTCATTCATTTTAATTCCTTCTAAATATGCATTTCGTATTTGCACTTTCATCAACATTTCCCAAATGTTTGTCTCTGTCCTCTAATCACTACAGATTGAAAAGTATGATCCTCAAACATAAAGCAAAATAATCCCTAATTATTTAGAATAATTTTATCAGCATTTTTTTCCTATGTCAATGACACAAATTTGCTGCTAGGAAAGCCTGGCACAATTTCAACATATCATCTGAGATTGAATACCATAAATAATATTAATAAAATGTAAAATTGAAAGCCTCCCCACCCAAATCAAACTGCCTCAAAAAGGAAGGGAAGACTGTCTACCACCTCCTGTATTTTGGCAGTGTCAATGGAAAATCATGTAATCTGCTGGCCTGGCTACATTCACTGCCAGATTAGCTAAAAAATAAGCCAATATTCTGTAGAATACATCATACAAACTTTATTATCAATAATAAAATCAACAAACATCTTGAGGCCAAAGAGTTAAAATTAAAAAGGGCAAAATGCAATTCTTCTTGAGGGAATAAGACTCACTAATCTGCACAGAGATTTATGGTCTAAACAATTTTCCAGATGAAGCAGCAAGATCATGGAAGTCTCTCTTTAGACCAGATAACAGGCATGTTACCAGTGGGGGGATTAATGAAACAGAGGCTGAACCCTCACTCTAGCAAACTCAATTTCAAGGGGAAAAAAAAGGATTTGGAGAAAAAAGAAAAAAATTAAAAATACTTAGGACTAAAAAACAGAGGAAGGGTACTTTAAAATATTCCTTCATCACTCCATAGTTGATCTGGGACGTTAACAAACAATCATATGAAGGGATGATTCAATTTTGTGTTGAAAGACACTAAAGTTCAATTTGTTCTTAGCAAAAGTACTTTAGGTGGTGTTATGTAATTTGAAAGTGTTAACAGATGGTACAAATGTGTTCAGTATAATAAGAGTGTTCTCCTAATCAGAGGCTACAAGCTTTTCCAGGATGGTGTGGCTCTTCGAGGTCTCTCTCTCCAAAGATCAGTAGCAGTAAAAGGAAGGTTGGCTGTGTTTGCAGGGGCTTGATTGGGAGGGGATTAAGATGAAGATAATCAAAGTATCTGGGCTGGCTTGTTTGCTGGCAGGGAATCCAAAACCTCCCTGGACAGCTACAGCCTCAGTGCAAACAGGGAGAGATGGGGGAGAGGCAGGGGCAAGTCCCACAGCAGCATCACACAATTCATTTTGGATAAGGCAACAGGTCCAGGGGTGGAGAAATAATCAGTTTAACAACAAGGAACAGGGTAGGAGGAGAATCTCCACTGCTGGAACAAAAAAAAAAGTCACTAAGGGGATTTTGCAGTGTCAGCGGTATCCAAAATCAGCTTAAGTGGCCTGGAGAAAGATAAAACAAATTAAGTTTTTTTGGGGTAGCACAGATAAGGGCAGACTGTGGAAAATTGTAGAAAAGCTTTGTAAGAGCCTGAACAATGGCAAACAGTTCTCAATTGAAAGAAATACAAAGCAATATCAGTGGGTTAAATCCAGATTTATATATAAGATGCTTTGATTTCACCTATCCTTCAGTAATGACACCTCAAGGTTGCAACAGTAAATCCTTTGAAAAATAGCAGCTTAATATTTCCTAAGAGCTGAGAAGTAAAGCAAAGCTTACATTTTATTAGGAAAGGTAAGCTAAGAAAAAAAAAAAATAAGACTAAGGAAAAAAAAAGCATTCAGACATCCACATCTTGAACTCAATGTGCACTCTCTGCCTCCTCACCTCCAAAGAGATAAGTTAGACCAAAAATGGGTTCAGAGGAGCCACAAAAGCCTTGTTATGGCATCACACAGGAATCACTGAGGAGACTGAGACCTTTTGTTCTGGAAACTTGAGGAAGTTATTGTGGAAGTCTATAAAATCCTGCATGATAAGGAGATGGGGTGTGGATGGCAGGGAAGTACCTCTGCCTTGTGGGTGCAAAAACTGAATAACATTTTTAAACGAAACTATGCCCGACTTTGGGATAGAGATGCCTACAAGGTTCCTAGGTGGGCAAACAACATCACATGGGGGAAAGCACCTGAATTGGATGTAGCTGTCACCAAGACAGCATCAGAGTAAAAGCTGCACAAAAGTTTTATCATTCCTGCTGTTTCCTAAACATTTTACCACTGCAGCTGTTGGAGACCCTGTAGTGCACTGAGGGAATCTCTCACACCACAGGATCATTTTATGGCAGAATTGCCAATATCTGGAACAGCAGTTCTCCACCAGCAAGGCACAAGCCTGCCCCAGATGAATGTGGAGCTGAGAATCTCTGTTGGGTGTTTGTAGGCTCTGCAGACGATTAGAAAGCAGTGAGAGCAGCAGCCTTGAAATCTGAGCAATTCATCAAGCAGAGATAAATAGTTGGTTGAAATGTTGCAGCTGAGACAAGCACCAGAAGCTTGGCAAATGGGCTGGGACTCAGTGTCCAAGAAATACCTCAGTCCTAGATGGAAATTGCAGAACTAGAATATTTCTGGAGCTCTAGGGGACCCAGCACCCTCAGCTAATGTGGTACCAGGGCTCAAAACAGCATCTTTCCCGCAGGAGTATGGTAATCACTGAAATCAGCCAGTAAATGGATAATATTAGATTTTCAGGAATGTTAATTAGCCAGCACATTCTAATGATCTCTGCAGAATGTGCTGAATTATCAACACTTTTCAAAACCAGGCCTCAATACACTCAGTACCAAAAATATGGTCCAAAGGGAAACACTCAGTAGATATCAGTACAATTAACTATTACAACACATACTTTTTTTCATCCATCCTGACACTACTGTTCTCTACATGCCCTAAACTCTGTTGGCCAGATTTAGCTCTCATTTCCATCACCATAAATTCTGTCACCCTGCCAATGCAAAAAGGAGATGCCAGCCAGTCAGAATATATAAGTGCCAGTTTTCTCCTTTGTAACACTAAAATTAAAAGAGGATTATTAAAACAACTGTTGTCAAATCATTTTAAATGAAGCATGAATTTCATTTTCCATTACGATTCTAAGAATAAATTGTCAGCAAACACCAAAATGCCAATGTTTGCTAAAGCTTGACATATTATAAACTTATAGATTCTCCAATACATTTCGCAACAGCATGCAACAAAACCATTTTAGTGAGATTTTACTTGCAGCTTGGCATTGAAATATGACGATTAATGTGGAAACAAATCACTTCTAGAGATGTCAGGGTCAAGTAGGCCATTAACTTTCAATTATTAAAAAGATTATTATCAGATAGAATGCAGAATATTAATATTAACCTGATACATTGCCAAAGTGTTTTATGCCATGAGGGAAATGAATTAGCAAAGGAAAAAATGTAAGATTTGTTATTCCAATCCTGGTGGCATCACACAAATTGAAATTTACAGGAAATCACTACCAGGTTTTTGTAGTAAATGTGGTGCTATACACTGATAGCAGTAAGTACCTTCCATCTTCCACATCTTAAAATCCATTTTATGTCTCATTAGAAGTACTCTGCATTTTGTCATTTCCATAAATCTTTTTGCTTGTTTTACATCAGCTCACTCAAAATCACACAGTAACGCTGCTTGTACTCATGCCTTTAAAAAATATATATACATTACATTGCAGTGAACATTTTTGAGCTTTTGTTTTGGCATGGTTCTGTCACATTTTTTCCTCTACTTTTACCATAATGATTTTCTGTTAAATTTTCGAAGTTTACAAAAGGGAGACCAAGCAATAAAGCCACAAGCACACTATGTTAGGCTGTGACTTAATAAGAGGGAGATATGCTCAGCAACAGAACACCTAAATCACAGAATCGTAGAATGGCCTCGTTGGAAGAGATGTTAAAGATCATCTTGTTCCAATCCCTGCCATGGCCAGGGACACCTTCCACTATCCCAGGCTGCTCCCAGCCCCATCCAGCTTGGCCTTGGATGCTTCCAGCAGCTTCTGGAAGGCAGCCACAACTTCTCTGGGAAACCTGTGCCAGGGCCTCCCTACTCTTCACAGGGAAAAAAATGTTTTGTAATATCCAATCTAAACCTGCTCTGTGTACGTTTGAAATAATTCCTCCTTGTCCTGTCACTCCAGGCCCTTGTCAAGAGTCTCTTTCCATCTTTCCTTGGGGCTTCCTTCAGGTACTGGAAGGCCACAATGAGGTCACCCCAAAGCCTTCTCTTGTTGGCCCATAATGCATTTACTTTCCAATGTGGTTCCTTCTATACATCATGATAGTGGCTCATGAGTGCCAAGTTAAAGCTTTCAAAAACCAGTGGGGAAGACAAAAATCTCTTTATACTGCTGTTATTAAGGCCTGCAGAATGTAGCCATCATTTTTATAGCCCTGATGGAGTCACACACTTAACCTCACATACTAAGAGGGTAATTTGAGAGAATTCATAAACGGAACATAGGGGAAGTGATTTTTGGAGTAAAAACTCTTATGCCAAGCTTTGAGTGCCTCAGGAGGGTGTTCTCCTGAGGACTTAATAGACTCTTTGCTTGAGAAAGAACCTCAGGACACATTCTCATAACAAACTGCCACAGCATTCACTGTCCTCTGGCCTGGCATCACCTGAGAACTGTTGCATACATGAATCATTTAGTGTGACCACACTTCAAGTGACATCATGAAGTTTATAACAAAGGATATATCAGGACTGAGATCAAAATGAAAAAGTGGGAGGGGTTGTTTTGCGTTTTTATTTTCCCCCTACTTGTTTTGTCAGTCTTCAGTAAACAAAAATGTCTCAAGCAAAACTTTGCAGGGTCCATTTGCAGGGGCCATGACCAACTCTTATCAGTATTAGTTTAATGCTGATCACAAAACGCTTTTGGTTCTTGGCATGCAGTAAAGGAGAGTATTCAGAGAAGAGAGATTTAATCTGCGAAACTGTGAGCAAGAAAAACAAACAAGGAAAATTAAGCAGTAACTGGCAAATGAAAAGAGAGGAGATTAAGGCATGAAAAATTAGATGCATATTTTAGCTTGCTAAAGAAACAATACAGAAAATTGTGCCTTTGCCTTTCATTACTACATATCTATTCTGGCACTTCTATTACACAAATATTGCATTTGTGGTCAAGGATAATTTAAATGCATTGTGATATCCTAACCATAAAGTTCTTTGGTCAGATCAAAAGTCTCATTTGTACAAGTTTGAGAGGACAGCACATATCACCTTATATTCCTACTTCGATTTATCTTGGCTACTCTGCTCTATTTTCTTATACACAAATTATAGTCTTGGTAATATAGAATCCATCTTTTTTTTTTTTTCCTTTTTTTTTTCCTGTGTTTATTCAGAGCTGAATAACTGGATCACTGAAAAACTGAGCTAGATCTCATCTGTTGTACACCCCAACAGTAGTATAAATAGCAGTAACCACACAGATCCAGATCTGGTTATATAACTTGTGCACATGATAGGAAAACATTAAAAATACAACTTTAAATTTAGCATTCACTATTAAAAATATTGAGTGGGTCTTTTGCCAAGAAATTCACACATCAATCGCAGATAACTGAGCAGATGTTTTGGCTAAAGCAGGCTTCAACTGGGACATTCACACATATACAAAATGACTTCTAATACTGGTACGATACTATGATTTTAGAGCTTCCTCAAATTTTGTTTTAACAAAGATTGTTAACTAAATATTTGCAACATGTGTTCGCTCTTTTCAAATATTTATGGAGATGGGTTACAAAAAGAAATGTAGCTACTTGCAATGCTCCTTTTGGACTAGAAGCACAAACACATACAAGTTTGTATGACTCTGAAAGACTAAAAAATGCCTTAATTCCTCTTACATCCACGTGTAAGTATAGATATAGATATAGATATATGCACATAGTTATTTATAACCAAATTAGAAACCCTGTTTGAACATTGCCCTTCTAGACAAACTGCACTGCTGTTCAAAGCTTCTCCTCCTGCCCTTGCAAAGGAATAAACACCATTGGGCTTTTTACATTTACATTTCCACTCCAGCACATTTTACCTGCCTGTAATTAATATATCACTGTATCAATATCTAATCATGATGCATTTGTCCAGCCCAGGCTTCTGGAGAAAAATAATAGCAAATTCAAGGCTGTACTGCACATCTTGCCACCAACTGAACAAAAGAGGTTGTTAAGTAAAATTCAATAACTACAAAATTCTACATAATTTAATTGGTATTTATATATGATTAGTAACTAAAGTTTTATACTTTATAAGAAGTGGTCTATAATAAATACAGCTGTCAGTGTTACAGGCAAGTGGCAGAACAAAGACAAATGCGTTGGGAGGAAGAAAAGATGAAGATTTACATCGGGTGTGTCCAGGTAAAAGAAAAGCCTTTGAAGAACAGAAGCTGTGGGAAGCAGATTTTCAGTTATGGGAAATAAGTGTAAAGATGAATACAGATATGCTGCCAAGGGAAAACTTCCCATTTTTCATTCTCATTCCCTTTTACACATTTGTTGCCCAGAGCAGCTGTGGCTGCCCCATCCCTGGAAGGGTTTCAGGCTAGGTTGGAAGGGGCTTGGAGCAACCTGGGATAATGCAAGGTGTCCCTGCCCATGGCAGGGAGATGGAATGAGGTGGTCTTTAACTCCCCTTCCAATCCAAACTGTTATGGGATTGTAGGATTTGAAAACCCATTTTCCAGTGGAAAAACTTAGCATTCACTTGGTTTTCACCTCCACTTTTCTTCTGTTTTCTATTCAACAATAAAGGAGATGAAAACAGGAAAACAGAGCTGGTAACCAGAACTGAAAGGAACCCAGTTAGGATGCCAGGGAACACAGGAACAGGAGGTCCTATGTCAAAAAATACTTTCAGTCCCATGACAGTTTTTGGCTAGTTAAGTTTGATTCTTGTCTCTGCCCTCATATATTTAACAACATTTTAAATTTAACAACAGTTACTCATTCTAAAAGTCATTTCACAGCAGTTTTGGCGTTGACATGGAGAAAGATACAGGTATGACTCCTGCCAGACTTCACTTTAGGAATTGCAGGGGGTAACAGCAGCTCCTCAAGCTCCTGTCATTCCACCGAACAGGCATCTGAAAATCAGGATGAGCTTTGCTCTTCAAAGGCACCTGCCTTTTTATACTGATTATACAAAAATGTATCTGAATACAGGCACCTAGATATGGAGTATCAGGCCATAGGAGTTTACCTTGTCCTATCAGCATTTGAAAGAGCTTTTAGATCTGTACTAAGGAAATCCAGCAGCTCAGAAGGGAGATCCTGCCCCTCTGCTCAGCCCTGTGAGGCACATCTGGAGAGCTGTGTCCAGCTCTGGGCTCTTCAGCACAGGAGGGACAGGGAGCTCCTGGAGTGGGGCCAGCAGAGGCTGTGGAGATGATTTAGGGCCTGGAGCATCTCTGACAGGGAAAGGCTGAGGGAGCTGGGGCTGTCCAGCCTTGAGAGGAGCCCCAGCTGAGAGGGGCCCTCATCCCTGGGTGTCCCTGTCTGCAGGGAGGGCTCAGAGCAGGGCCCAGGCTCTGCTCCGTGGGGCCCAGCAATGGCACCAGAGGAAGGGGCAGGAACTGATGCCCAGGAGGTTCCACCTGGACATGAGGCAGAACTTCTTCCCTGGGCAGTGACTGAGCCCTGAACAGATTGTCCAGAGAGGGTGTGGAGTCTTCTCACTGAGGATATTCCAGAACCAGCTGGGCACAATCCTGTGCTCTGGGATGGCCCTTCTGGAGCAGGGATGTGGGACCAGCTGACCCACTGTGGTCCCTTCCAGTCTGAGCCATTCTGGGATTCTGATTCTGTCTCTCATTTCTTCCACTTCCCCATCTGTTTTCCAGGATCCAGGTAGCAGAAGGATGCCCAGTGCCTCAATTCCTGGATTCAGCTTTACAACTTTTGATGTATGATTCCTTGGCTACACTTTTTATTGTAGTTTTAATTACACTAGAGTAAATTCTGCAATTATATGCCAATTAGTTTCTTTGATAATTACGACTGACATGTACAAGTGAAGGAATACATTTTAGAGCTACGTATTAGTCTTTCATGGTACTTAAAATTCTACAACATTAACAAAATTGGTTTTACATTGTAATTAGATCTGCATCTTTTTATGAAATAAAGGAAGTGAGAATTGCTAGGCACACAGTACATGACTACAGTACTGTGTTACCAATCACTATATTATAAGACAACACCTACTTTTACATACTAAAATGAGCTGTCTTTAATAGCATCATTTACAAGTCACCTGATATGTGGGGTTCATGTCTCTCTGCCAGAGAGTCTTATGAGCATTATGAAGATATGGAAATTAACAACAATTTACAGCTGGATCTTGGTAAAAGCATTCTTTGTGCTGCCTTTTCTGTGAAGAGACTTGCCAGTTGGTGGCCAGATGTGACAAAACCTCCCTAAACGAACAAATACTTTCCGTGAGAGTCACTTGCGAACTGTGGCTCACAGGTGGAAAACAACCTGGGGTCCCTTGTGGTGCAAGCTGTGTCTTAGGTCGTCACTGTGGTGCACTGTGGTTGAAAAGTAAAGCAAGTCCTTTAATGAGCACGCTTTGGTGCCTCGCTGAAGTTGAACTTGGCCAGCTTTGGGTGAGAAGTTTAAGGACAGCTTTGAAACAGGAGAGAATAAGAGAGGAAGGAAATTCTGCACGGAAGTTGCTAAGAGAGAAGCAGTTGGGAGAAGTATGAAGTCTACATGTCCAGCTGTCCCAGTTGTAGATTTTCTCAATGGCAAGAATCACAGTTCATGAAATATTTTCAGTTGAAAGGGACCCACAGGGGTCATCAAGATGTCTTGGATGATGTGACTTCACACAGGCCTGTGAGTGATGGCAGCTGATGGGTAGCATCCCATCAACCAAAGAAAGATGCATTGATACCAAGGAGTGGCAGGATTTCCATGATTTTAAACATGAACAATGGAGGTTTTTTTTTCAAGAAAAAACAAAGTAATTTCCCCTTAGTAATCAGAACAGGATACAAGATACAGAGAAAGAGCATTGTGGGCAGAAATGGAGCACCCTGTAGTGGCCAGGTGAGCAGCCCTGCAGGAGACTGGTGTGAAGGGACAGAGGGGAATATACAAAAGTCAGAGGCAGGTGAGCAGGTCAAGCACTGGTGAGGTGAAGCAGGTACCACTCATTGACCTGTGAAAGCTGAGCAGTGCCACTGCAGGCAGAGAGTAAACATTATCCAGTGAACTCAGAGGGACCTGTGACAAGCAGGGAGACTTGCCAGGGCTGCGAGGCACCACAGCGGGTTGACTGCACTGCAGAAGCCTGAAAGTAAACCCAATTTAACAAAAAACATGGTATGAAATTTCCTAGGTCCCATTAACCAGAGTGTGCACATTGAAAGGGTGGAAAAGCCTTCCAGTGATCTTCCTGAGTGACACAATCTTTAGGACATTAGCCCTAACAGGGCTCAGTGGCAGCTGAACATTTGCACATCTTCAGAGGCAAGCAAAGAATGATCAGTCAAAGCCTGCAAAATGAAGTATGGAATATGAGAGTTGGAAAAAGAGCAAGAATATCAGAGGTTTCCAAGACAGGCAAACTTTCAAATGACTGAGGATAATGGGAATGAGGCAAGCAAGGGATAGAAACAACAACACTTAAATCCAGAAAAACTAAAACTTGAAAATCCTGTGACTTACAGGACATGCATGGAGTTGAAACTTTCAAAGCATTAAGAAACTCGTCACCCTTCACACTCTGTAACCAGTTTCAATAGAAGCAGACTTAAGACTTTGAGTGACTTGAGGAAAAGTTCTTAGTATAGGATGGGCAGCAATATCCTTCCCCATTTTGAAGGGATTAAGGAAAAGTTACAGCAGTTTGAACTAACACTTTGGAGGTGTCAGCATGGAGTTCTGCTCAAGTATTTACAAGATCTTGAATATATATATTCTTTGTCTCTGAAATGTTAATTTTTCTTTGTATTACTAAATTACTCCAGGTAAACCCCAACTGAGCTTAGTGAATGTGTAGACAAAGATTGGAGAGAAATTCTCCATGTCCCAACTGGGATATGACTAAGGGAAGTGCTACTGTGGGCTCCTCTGGAAGAGAAGGATGTTGGTATTTTTCCAGACTAGTGTGTTGGCTCCAACCTATGGAAAGCAATGGCCAACTCTACATTTCCAGAAAAATGCTCCTATTGGTGTCTTTTTGTTCCCCCTGAAAAGGTTGCTGTTCTCCCTCCCAAAAAAGAAGTATTAATGCACACAGCTGTTCAGTCATTTTCCCACCCCAGCTACAAGTAGCTTATTCACTCCCAAATATATTTTGTTTATTTATTTTACCAGGAGACATAAAACTCCAAGATCATCTACCAAATTCCACCTCCAGAATTTCCTTAAAAGTACAGTGTATGGGTGTCAATCCTTTTAGTGATTCTATAATGCTTTAAAATGATTACAAAATCCAGCAATTGAAGGGAGAAGCCAGCAGAGAACTGATTAGTTAATTCCTAGATGGCAGAGCTTAAAGCAAACCTATCCATTGCTATCAACATATACAAACCTATCAACATATACAAACAAAAACCTATCAACATATACAAACAAAAACACAAAAACAACAAGAACCCCCCCCAAAAAAAATCTATCAACATATACAAACAAAAACACAAAAACAAGAATCCCTTCCCCCCAAAAAATACAACAAATTAAAATCCATGCATCTGTCCAAAAAGAAATTATTTTGTCCAATCATTTGGTTTCAGGGATGAAATCATTGTTATGTTAATGCTGACCAGGAATAACTGCACAGAAATTACAGAATGTTACAGAATGCAGCACAATATTACATAAATCAAGATCTAACATGATTTTTTCTTTGGCCTATTACTATGAGCACATACCTGTACACAAGACAGATTCAATAGAGGGCACACTTTTATCAGCACTGTGTACCAAGGAAGAGAACCCATCTAGAAGGGTAAATTATCCATGCTGTGCATGGGGATTTAGCCACCAAACTCTCATTAATGCTAATGAGAACCATGCAGGTCAATGCAACTCTGCTAATTTTTTTTACCTTTTTCTATTCAGGACAAAATAATGGCTGACTTGGAACCACTGGAATGACAAAAGCAACTGTGATACAGTTTTGACTGATTTGCCTTGTCCTATGAATTAATAACCAGACACTTTGAATACAATCTGATTACAACTTGTGGCTTGCACGTCACAGTTACCTTTTTTTTAGAATGTAGGTATGTGGGACAGTTAATGAATCTTTCCCTCTATGACAGTTTCCCCCCACTAAATCTGTGTTCATCCACAAGAACTACCACTGAGTTGTTGGAACTTTGCCCCTACCTAGAACTTAGGTCTGCAAAGGATTTGAGAAACATTTGGAGCTGAAGAAGGTGTTCTGATTACTAAGGGGAAAATAATTTGTTTATTCTTGAACAGACCCCTCTACTGTTCATGCTGAAAATCTTGAATCCAGTTTTCACTGCAAAATGCCTCCCTCTCAAGTACAATATTTGAAAGTGTACACAATGTAAAATGTCTTGGAACATTTCTTCCCTACATTGGATCATTCCTTTCCCCCAGTGTCTCACTTCCTGGAAGAATACTGCTTGCCTGTCTGAGCATAATATCATGATCAACATGACGTGATATTAACTCAAATTTGGGCAGAATGACACACACAGCCATTAGAGTAATCAGTAAAGCAAGAAGAGCTCAAAACATACAAGAATCCCACAACCCTGAGTCATTATTTACAATACCTTTCCCTGGATCTGCCAAAAGATAGCAAATTCCACCCCCTCACTCCCCACACACACAAACACTTGTGGTTCTTTTTCCTATAACACAGTCCTATCCTGCAAGGACTAATTTCCACAGTCAGACACCCACTAGCCTTTTCCCTGATGGAATCCATTCCTGAATCTGAGAAGGCAGAATGACACCTAATGGAAATGACTTTTGTCTTGTTGCAGGCAGAAGGGAAAAAAAGGGGGGAGAAAAGACAAAAAGAAGAGAGAGGCACTGTCTTAGAGTCTTTATATATATCTACAATATAAACCAGTACATAAATTAATGTGTATATGTATAAAAGCAACATACTGAAAACATGGAACACTTATCTACACTGTTGCACCTGCTCCAAAACAGAATTCTCAGTGGCTCTGATTTAGGCAAAGGATTTTCTGTGAGGTGTGAATTCATGGCTAAACAGAAATGCCTCTAAAAAATAGTGAAATCACAGAACAATTATCCAACCCACAGAAATTCAGCAGTGAGCACTCCTTTGGCACCAGAGATACCTGCAGGGCTGTTTGCTGCTAGAGACAAAGTAAGCAGTGGCCTGGGGACAGGAAAGCAAAGAAAGTCCCATTTTCCCTACAAAAGAAACCCTGAAATTAAAGGGATTTTTGCTGTGACAAAGAAGAGGTCAAGGTGCATCGGGCATTGTAGTTGGTGCAGTCCTCAACCAGCACCTCACCCCAATAACAGCACCATGACCACAGTCATTTAATAGCTCAGAAAAGCCACAAATCCCAGGGCCAAATTCCCCAAACTGTCTCATATTTTGGTATTTTATTTTCACAAAGCTGCTTTTCATGAAGCTGGCCTAAATGCCTTGGAGAAATTAGCACTGTTCAGCCTCTAAGCCTCCTCTGAAGGCACTGTGGCAGCATCACATCCCTCAGGGCTTCATGTGTCACCCTTCAAACCCTCCCCAGGGATTTAATTTACACATTAAAACTTCTGCTGCAAATGAGAGCACGGATAATTAAAATATGTTTCCAGGGAATCATCTGTGAACAGGCCAAGCAGCTGATTTTGTTACTGTGCATGCCCTATCCTGCAAGTGTCCAGTCCTCCCTCTGCCATGCCCCAGCAGAGAGATACAAGCCTTTCCCTGTGGGCTTCTCATCTGCCAGGCAGTTTGTAGGAATTGAAGTAGTTCTCCCAGCAGGTGACAGAACTCAGCACAGGACACAGAGAAATGAAAACACACATTTGGGAGGATGCCTCTGGCCAAAATCCCACTGTAAATGTCACCAGCATATACAGCCCTTTTCTACCTTCATCTAAAATTCAAGATATGGATGACTCCATTTCCCAAACTGCAGACAATTGATGACATTTACCACTGCTTACCCAAGAGCTTTATAAATGTTATTGATAAAATATAGGTGATTTTTGTACATCTTTTGAATTTTCTCTACATCTCTTGGAAGTAATTTTGACTAAGGTACCTGATAGCTGAACACCAAGAGTCTGTGTGATAATTAAAAAATACACAGAGTGAGTCTGTCTGCCCATTCCTCTATTCCAGTCACAACACAGTCATTAAAAAAAAACAGGATTCATAATATGGATTTTGAGCTTCAACAGCACAGCCATTCTACTTAGCCACCTTTTATTATGGATCATTATTTTAATGCTGATTTAATCACACCTAAATCCTATGGGGCTACTTCAAAATCCTATCTAAAATGGAGACATAATTTCCTCTTAAATAGGTAATCAACCTGCCAATATTTTCATCACGTTCACCTCACTACCACTGAAAGCCTTGCCTTGCCTGTTCAACTTTAATTTTATAAGAGCTGTGTATTACATTTCAGCCCCATATAAGTAACATACAGGAGCAGAACATGTTTTAGCTAATTAATGCTTCTGTAACCAGAGTCGCTGAAAAATATGCATCAAATATTTATATAATTGGCTCCCCAAAGAAGTATTGCCTCGTTGTGAGTGCTGAGAGACTGAAATACAGAGTCCAAAGACCTAGAGCACAAAAGACTCTAGTCTTTTTCCAATGCTCCATTACTCTGTTTGTATTCTCATTGGCTTCAGGAGGCATTCATTAACAGGGATAAAGGTCTAGGATTCATATTAAATTTCCATATCCTTTTAAAATTGATGGTAGCCACTATTAAGCTTTCCTCTGCACTTTGGATGAATGAATATTTTGAGGCAATTACAAGGTCCACACTGAGTGCCTGCAAAGTGTCTCACATGTACTAAGGGCATGAGATGTTTTCTTGGGAGTATGCACAGAGTACATTGACAGATTTTGAAAAAAAAAAAAAAATCTTTTTTCAGGCTTTTAATTACTACTGAATTAAGCAATATACGTGACATCATTTTGGCTACACTTTGTCCTTGACAGCTGACAGGAGACAAGCTGCCTCCCACTGATAAATAGGGAGCATCTTAGTGCAACAAAACAGTGCATTTTAACCCCATAAATAAAATCTACTGCAGCACTAAGCTTTTGTTTGGCTCAGGCTGGGAAGGTGTTGGGAATTTTGTTTGGCTGGTTGGGATTTTAAGTTTACGTGGGTTTTTCTCCACAAAAATTCAAAAAATGCCTTGGAATATCAAGCAGAAAAATCCAATCACAACCTGCATCATCAGTAATATTAATATCAGCATTGAGGACCTTAAGGACTTCCTTTCCTTCAAGTGTAATGTAATCAAGGGAGTTTAGTGAGACATTTTTGAAACAATACTAGCTCAAAAATTGAGGTTAGATTAGCTTCTTGGAGGATAATTTACACTTTGTTTTAGAATTGTCATCATCTTCCCCTTGAAGTAATATTTCCTCTCCCAACTGCTACTTAGCAAAGCACATTTCACTTCCAATGTGCTCGAAAATGATCCAGCTTTGTCAGAATGCCAAGGCACATCTCCAGTGTCTTCTTATTCCATACCTATTATGCCTTACCATACATCATACTAATTGAAAATGGTGTGTGTTGCATTTGCAGTCATTAAAGCAACAGTAAAATTCAAATTTAAGGGAATGACTGGTTTCAGACTAGGTGAAACACAATTATCAGTCTCCTCAGGAACAAATAACAAACAAACAAAACCAAAAAACAGAACAAAGAAAAACAAAGGCACAAAAAAGGAAAATTTAAAAAAAAAAACCCAAAACAACAAGAACTGCAATGTCCATGGTATTTATTGCCCTTCCTGGGCAACTTCATGCCCAAGACTATCATTGTGCACCTTGTCCTGGACGTGCAAAATATCATCTCATCAGTTTAAAAACAAGAAAACAAACAAAGAAAAAAAAAACAAAACTGGAAGGTTGTATTAAGAGAAATGAAAGTTTCTCTGGAGGACAGTAATGATAAATGATAGAAAGTTATTAGGAAGTTGAAAATGTAGTCAAAATTTCCTTAATTTACAAATAATAACTGGAATGGAGACAGTCCGTAGTCTTTCCTATTTTCCACAAATTCAAAATCAGCAATATGCCTCCCTCCACATATAAATTATACATCTTCATTTTTTTTCTTTTCCTCTTCTTTTACACATTTGACAAATAAGTGAAAAAGGTGTTTATCCCTAGTTATCAAACATATAACAATCATAATAATGCCACATGTCAGCAATCATATCAACATCACGGAAATTCCTACTTTTCCACAAAAAATATAGTTGCAGAAATAAAGATAGTGAAATCACAGAACAATTACCCAACCCACAGAAATTCAGTAGAGAGCACTCCTTTGGCACCACAGATACCTGCAGGGCTGTTTGCTGCTAGAGACAAAGTAAGCAGTGGCCTGGGGACAGGAAAGCAAAGAAAAGTTCATCTTTAAGAACTCTATCCTGTGTTCTTAAAGATGAACTTCCTCATGTTTAAAAGGTTTCAGCCTACAATAGCAGCTTCTAGAAGAAATCCCATGTCCTGTGAAGTTGGTAGATTCAAACCATTCCACGATTCTTTGATTCAGGACATCCCATCATTCTAAATTAGTGGATTTTCTTGCAAAACCATAGGAAGATGATGTAACTCAGAGAAACCAAGGCCTGTTCTAAACCAAGGGTCCAAAAGTGCAATACCTCTAATATTTACCTTTGCAGCCACATCAGACTTATCTTAAAACCTGGTCCAGAGTATATATTAGAGAATATATCTCAACTTCCAACAGTATTATATTTTAAAAATCAGTTTCTTATATTAGCACTGAAATGAACAACAACAAACAAAAAAACTCTCCACCAAACAAACATTCAGTGCAGCATAATCCACTGGAAATGCAGTAGTTGAAAGTCCACTGTGCTATACAAAAATACAAATGCTGCTTTAAGGCTATTCTCAGTTTAATGAGTTTATAGATGCATATTTTTTTCCCCAGGACTAAAAGCAGAAGTTTTTCTCATATCAGCTCAACACACAATTTTAATCCACATATAAGGACAGCTGTGCGTTTCACATGTGCCTAATCAGCATTTTCTACAAAATTCACAGCAAGAAAATGGGCAGAACCTTCAGCATGTCTCAACAGCAGTTAACTAACAGATGAAAAAATCAGTGAAGGGAGAAAAAGGAAAGGAAGTAAAAGCCACAGGTCATGGGCAGGGAAGAAAAAGGGTAAGACATAGTCCTTCCAGTCCCTTCCAGTTTCTCAGGAGATTCTGGAAGCAAAAACACTTTCATCTTTTAAACAGACAGCTTATGTACTGAGGAAGGACAGGAGGAGGAGTGGGGAACAGGAGTGATGCAGTTAGAATAAAAAAGTTGGAATAGCTTTTTTTGTAGTTTTCAAAATCAATTCATTTCTTTAATAAAAGAACTGATCAACAATTTCCTGTGAACTTCCCAGTTCTTTTACAAAAAACCTTTTTCTCTTCATAGTGAAGACTGTGACAAAAAGGGGTTTTTTGATCAACATTTTATGACATCATTTATCACTTTGTATATTAAGAGCATGTGTCATCACTTGGAAGGAGGCCAAAACAGAATTTGTATCCAGCTGGACTTAAGGTAAGTAATGAGTCAAATAATCAAGTCCAAATCTCCTGCTTGACTTCTTGGATTCTGATGAAATTCAGAACTTAAAGGGGTCTCCAAAAACAGCTGTTCTCCTGGGTTTTATGCAATTTGGTTATAAAAATCATAGCAGTAAGATGGCCATGTACTGAACCATAACCCCAGTGTGCAGCATAAAAGAATCAGGATCTGAGATCACTTTTTTTCTGCTCAGTGCAAGGATGGCTCAGCCAGTCTGTGTAGTGAAATACAATCCAGAGCCACCTGCAACTCAGAAAATTAAGCAAGGAAAATGTTAAGAGTCAAAAGACTTTTCGATTTCTTTCTACTGCTGCCAGTGATTTAACATGCATACACTATGCCAAGCCAGTCAGTCCCAAATTTTCGGATTCAGTCTGTGATTTGCTCCACATTTTGGAAGAGTTGACTGGTTGCAGTGGAAGCAACACGAGCTATAAGTTCTTAGCATGCACAAAAAGAAGCTCTAAATCTCTTAAATTTGGTGTCAAGAACAACAGAGCACCTAAAACCAGAACCCAGCAGGCATTTCCCTTCACTGGATATGAATCCCCATGGCTTTTCCAAGGGGTACCAAGGGATGGCACAGAGCTGAGTGCAACAACACGGGATTTGGAAGACCTGTGCTCAGCTGACTGACTGGCAACAGCCAAGTGAAACAACCACAGCTCCCAGCTGACGAGAGCACGGCGTCATTCCAGCATCACACACACGGGAGAATAAAAACATCATAGGCGGGGACCTTCTCCTGTCAAAGCATAGGAGCTGCTCATTCCGTGGGTGGAATGAAGAAAGGACACGAAACTCACATATGGCTGAGAAGAAAGCTGAGAGTCACGCTGAAAACACGGTGGGGAAATAAAAAATGTCTTAGCAGTGTTCCAGCAAATCACTTAAGAAATACTTTCTTCATTTTAACAATATTTAAGTTGTTGGGGTTTTTTTTTTGTGAGAAAAGTGTGTCTACTGCATGCCTTAAGAACATTTAGATAAAGAAATACATTTTCACTTGAGATAAGATTGCAATTACTACTCAACACTACATTAAACAACCACCACGTGGGGACCAAGCAACACAAATACACCCTGGCCAGCTTCTTAGCTTCACACCGTATTTTGGGCATCCAAAGTGGCCGCTATCCATCGGGACACTTGATGCCACGTATGAGGTGCAAGTCTCCCCCTCTTACCTCGGGATCTTTCTCGATCTCCAGCCCCGCTTCCAGCAGGTTGCGTTCGTACTCCTCCCGCTGCAGCCGCCTCTCCTCCTCCAGGGCATCCAGCGGGCTGAGCTCCACCACCTCCAGGCCCGGCAGCCCCGGCCACTCCCGCAGGGCACGCTGGCCATGGTCCTGCTGCTGCTGCTGCGGCTGCTGCTGCTGCTCATCACGGCCCTTCCCGGTGCCTCCGTTCGAAACCAGGGCCGCGGAGGCGGATCCGCGCCTCGGCTCCGGGGAGGGCGCGCCGGGCCCGCGCCGGGCCAGGCGTCTGCGGTAGTGGTAGGCCAAGACATAGTCCACCTTCCTCCTGCTGTCCCTGAAGTGCAGGCCACTCGGGGAGGCCTTGTCCCTCGCCCCTCCCGGGGCCCCTTCCACGTAGTTGTTGATGATCTGGAAGAGAAACACAGGAGTTGCNTAGGTGGGGGGGGGGGTCTATCGCCACACGAGCACATAAAGCCACAGAGTCCAGGTATGAACTGCAAATGCTAATTTTGCACACCAGTCTCACTTCATTCCTCCTCTGACCATAAAATAAACACAATTTAGTTTATCCTAGCACACGGGATCCCTATGGACAAGCAGGTACGGAGTCAGACCCCAGCTCTTGTCACCCTGCTCTGCACATGCATACACCAAGGGGAGAGGGCACCCACATTTGAAAGGGGGCAGAGAGGCAAGAATAAGGATCTCATTACAGGTTATGTGCTGTGGAGCAAAGCAGGCAGAGAAGGGAAGAAAAAATGGTGTTGGAAAGGAAGAAATCGTTCTTAGCCAGAATAGGAGAAATATCTTTAATGTGGTTCAAGCTCCAGAAGGGCAGGGACGGAGGGAAACACTTCGGAAAATATCAGGGATTAGAAAGGATATGTCTCATTAATGGCTAGTGGTCTATTTTAATATATAAAAAGACTGTGTGAGTGACCAGTAACACTGCAAAAGGGAATACATGGCTAAAATCCTTCAAACCATCCATGTTGCACCCAGACAGCCCCTCAGACCATCCCTGCTCCATCATCTCCCTCTCAGAACCCTTCTGGGGTGCAGCTCTAACAGTAATCCTGCCATCATGCCCCAGCCTGGATGGGAATTCTGCAGCATTCATCTGAAAGTCTGGCACTGAGGCATTTACTTGCACTTCCCACTCATTAAGGCAGCCCATGAGTTTTCCAAACTGTTCCCAGCCACCATTTCCAGCACAATGCTGCAGTGTAAAGCCCTTCAGAGAGCTCTCTAGAGTGTTTTTCACTGGAGTGACACCAGCCCTCCAATGATGGAAGAAAAAGATAAAACCTATAACCTAATTCCAAACATTTATGGTTCCCATAGGTGACTGTACAAGCAAAATCTTGACAGGTACCAGTCAAAGGTTTCTTTCTCACTTTTTCTCCCCTTCCTTACACGTGCTGGTAGTGCTGAATGCAAAGTTAATCACTTGCTGTATGGCATTTATCTTGTTTGTTAACACAACATAAATTTATGAATGCATTATATAAACGTGCATATTATTGTATTCATCAACACACCCAGATTCTTGTTTTTCATTGTTGTGCTTCACTTAGTTTCCCACAAAGTAGCTTTCAGGCATCATGTCACTACATAAATCTTGGGTTTACATGCATGCTACATCCTTCATTCTTTCATAAAATTACCACTGAATAATCTGCTCTGAACATCACACTTATCACACCCTTGATATCTAAAGTGTATATACAGTCCTTTTAGGCACATCCAAAATTATTCTCAGCACTACGTCCTGGCAGAATATAAAACTGCTTGTGAGACAGCATTTTATTGCAATTGCCCATTCCCTGATTAGATACATTTTCACATAGTACTCACAGGTAGCCCATGCAAACTTTCCAGATCCATCTCTGCCCCAGCGAGGAAAAACCCGTGGCAGATTTCTAGTGTCCCTCCCAGAGAGATTCAGGCTATACAGCGCAGAAGGAATGATGTCACCACCAGCAGGTCACTGGCACAAGGCAATGCATTAGCTGACTCTGAGCATCATCTCCTCCCTTACTGGAGAATGTGGGCAGAAACAAGAAGCACGAACGAGAAGCGGGAGAGGGAACAAGGAGGTTGGAGAATGTGAAAATCACTCCGAGGTTTTCCTGTTTGTTACTGTGTGGAGCCACCTGCCACATCCCAGCCACCTGAGAGGGCACCATAGCAACACTTGGGGTTGCTGGAGTTACACAGGGGATAAGGAGAGTCAACAGTGACTCCCTCTCCCTCTCTGTGGACTCTTTTCCTCACTCTTGGCAGCAAGGTGCCATCCCCTTAATTATGGGTGTCCAATTCACAGAAAATTAATCAAAATTCTCAAAGATTTTACTAATGGTATTTCCTGCCCCTAAATTTGCACTGCTTGCCTTACCATGTGACATTCTGGCACAAGAAGACTTTTTTAGGGAGGAACACAAAAAAGTCGCAATTTCAAAAATGTATCTGAAGGAGCTACCAAGATCTTTCTCTCCTCCTCTCTCACAGCCATTGTAAAAGTCAGAAACAGTGATTTAAATTACCAGCTTAGGTCCAGTTTTTACTGCTTCTTGTTATTTCCAAGACAAGAAGCCATCACCAAGGAATAAGAGAATGAGAAGATAGGATCAGCATTTCATGATGCTTTTCTTCTAGTGGTCTGATAGCAAATATGTCACTACAAATACATCCCAAAAGGTGCTTCCTCTACTGATGGCTCTCCTCTGAACACTACAGCCACACCACACTTCCACTGGGAATCAATCCAATCCAGCCCTCACTACCACCTGGGCACAGCTGGCTCAGAGTTGTCAGAGGCACACCTGATTTAGTGATCAACCTGCAGATCTTTTCTGCCACGGGGCGTAATAGCAACCCCCTCCATTCCTGCTCTGAAGAATTCTGGCTAAAGCAAACAATTAGGAGAAGTTTGGTGAGTTTACTGCAGAAATTAATTCTTGCTGTACACAGAGAGACAAGTGAACCACCTGAGGCTGTGGTATCACTTTCCTCATAAAGACTCCTCTCCTGTTCTGATTTAACCAACAGACAGGAGAGCACACCCTGCTTTTCTCACCTTGCTTCAAGCCTCTTCATAATCCCAAATGCACTTGAGGTAGGTCAATGAACATGAAAACCTACTTACGGAACTTCTGTAGGACACTACTGATGCCTCAAGAGCTCCATTGGTCTCACTTCTGTGACAGGAGGTCCGGTTCTGAGGAACAGTGAGGTATTTGCTGTTGTAGGCTGAAAAAGAATCCCTTGCTGATTTTGCTGTCTTCTGTCCATTGAGAGTTGGGTGTGAGGAGGGTAGAGCAAAGTCTGAGAAGGAGAGATAAATACATAAAGCAGGCTTTGTACAGGTGGTTCCCTAATGGAATGGGAAATACTGCAGTCAGTAGACGTTATTCATTTCTAGTGATGTGAACAGACTCAGTGGCATAAGGCAGAGGTACAATCCTGTGGATCATGGTCATTCTCCATAAAGAACTCTTTACACATGTGAAATGCTCCAGAAGTATATCTAAGATTATACCCACATATTCTGGTCTCAGGGGTTAATGTCTGAAATTTCTAGACGTGCTCCCAATGTCTTGTGTTTGACAAATTACATGGTCACAGTGTGGAATAATGGAGGGTCTGGAGGAAATGGGAATCATCACAGAATTACAAAATAGCCTGGGTTGGAAGATACGGGAAAGATCATCTCATTTCTATCCCCGCTGCCATGGGCAGGGACACCTTCCACTAGCCCCAGGTTTCTCAGAGCTCCATCCAGCTTGGCCTGGAATACTTCCACGGATGGGGCAGCCACAGCTGCTCTGGGCAACCTGTGCCAGGGCCTCAGCACCCTCACAGGGAAAAATTTCTTCCCAATATCCAACCTAAACCTGCTCTCTGTCAGTGTGAAGCCATTCCCCCCCTGTCCTGTCACTCCAGGCCCATGTCAAGAGTCTCTCTCCATCTTTCCTGCGAGTTCCCTTCAGATGCTGGAATGGCACAACGAGGTCACTCCAATGCCTTTTCTTTTCCAGGCTAAGCAATATCAATTATCTCAGCCTTTCTTCACAGCAGAGCTGCTCCATCCCTCTGATCCTCTTGGAGGCCTCCTTGCTCCAACTGGTCAATTCCATACAGGCAGTAGCACAGTGAAAAATGCTGATAAAAACCAATGGATACAGAAACTGTTTTGACACACAAATGTTTCATACTCTTTCCCCCTCTAGTGGTGCCACAGCTGAAATGGGGTTGACTGATCCATACTCTCATTCTCTTGGAGAAGCTCTTACTGTGAGGGAAAAATCATGTCTTTGTCCTTCCAGCATTTGTGTTTTATACCCAGGAGAAGACGTCCTGTATACCTCTGCCCACAGAGCCAGCACCATCACCACTACAGAGACAAAGTACCACTACCTCTGTCTAGTCAGGACTTTTCTCCAGAAGAAGAAATAACAGCTCCCATCTATCCAGGGAGATAGCACATCCATTGAATACTGCTGAAGTCTGGAGGTTGTATTTCCCCCTCATTTAGCTGAGCCCTTTCTACCCCTATACTCAGACTGAAACTGCTTCCCCATCACCATGTTCTGAGAGAGAAGACAGTGGAATGCTAAAGAAAAAAATACTTGGAGGAGGGGTTTTGATCCCTAAATGCTATGGTTATTCTTATGTTTTCTATCAATACCAGATTAGGGTCCAGCAGCACTTGAACATCCAGCAGACTGACTCACCAGCCTTCCCTGTCTGATCTCCCGAGCAGACTCGTGCTTGGTTCACTTTAATGAAGCACATAATGATGCCACAAGGGAAACTCCAAGGAAAATAATTAATAAGTGAAGGTTTCATTCCCAAAGGCCACACACAATGTTTCTCCAGTATTTTCAGACTGAGTCTGGGATATCTCACAAGACTTTTACACAGTCAATTAGAGACCTCTTTTTCTTTCCAGTCCTTTTAACCAGGCCTAGGAAAAAAGCTGCAGTTCATTTATAATAACATGATTTCATTTCCATTATGCTTCCCAACCTCCAGAAACTGTGTCACGAACCTGAGATTAACACTGGTAAACTGGTGAGGCAGTCAGGGATTCCCAGTCAGAATACATTTTTTCATGGAAATGCAATTGCCGTATCTGTATCTAGAAGACTCCTGTTCTCCCAAAAGCTCTTCATCTTCCCAAATTAGACAGATTGAACCAAAATGTTTTGCTTTGAATGCATTCCATATTTGACAATTCTTGCCTGTGGCACAGCAGTGTCCCAGGGGCTTCTGCTTCAGTTGCAACCTGACCTCATTCCACCCTGTAAGCCTTTATGACATCTGGCCTTACATGTTCTCATTCTGTAAATATTCCAGAGGAATTAGTATTGATAGAAAAAAAGCTGTGTATGTATGTGAATATATGTAAAAATTTTAAATATGCACACATGCATTGTTTTGGTATATATTTACACACATATATATGTGTATATCTATATATATATATATGTGCATCTCCAGTGAACAGCAGTACAGGGCATCTTGAATTGAACTTGGAAAGCAAACATTCAAGAACTACACTCATTCTACAAAAATAGCTGGGGAGCCATCCCTCCAGTCAAAACTCCATCAAGTTGTAAATGGCTTCTAAGGACAAGATACCTCCAGGACAGAGATCAGTGACCAGCTCCAGTGCTAATTCACAGCCAGTCCTCACCTGCTCACTCAGCATCTCCGCACTCCTTTGCTTCAGCTTTTTGCCAACTTAAGGGCTGGCCATATATGCAGCAATGGACCTCACTGTTTGTGTTCCCAGGTCCTTGTCCAAAGTGCCACCATGAAGAAGTTGCACATACTGCCAAAAGTGGAAGGACTGAGAAGGGTGTGTTAAAGGACCACACTGCTTGTGAAAGAGGCAGTAGAAGAGTCTGCCTAATTAGGAGTTATGTATTAAATCTTGAGTAACAGCCAATTAACTGAGATGAGTGGTCCAGATGATCAGATTATCACAGCACAGCTACTTGCAGAATACACTGCAAGTGGCTTGGTCACCCAGAGCACAGACAGGGAACTGCTTTCATTTATCTTTCTCTCTTTCCACTTAAGTATCAGAAAAGATTCTGCATTTCTGAAAGACACCACAGTTAGAAGGATGCTCCTCTGCAAGGCTGTTCAAAACCACTGCAGTTTAGGAGCACTGTTGGGCAAACTCCAACTCCCAAGTAGGGATGAAAAAAAAACAAACTACTGGAATTTACTGTTTCCTTGTAGCTTTACTCGAACATATCTTTTTTCAAAGGACATACATATAGGAAAAGATGTAGCATGGTTATACATGTGCTCTTTAGGTTCTCAGTAAATAATGACTTCTCAGCTCTGAATATGCACATCTAGAGCTGCTGATTTCAATACAGGGGGCTGCATCTCTGCTGTCAACTCAAAACTCACATGCAGCTCACCAAATCCTGCTATTTCTGTGCTCTCCCATCCAGTCTCTTAGCTAAAATTATTTCTATAGTGGACCACAGTGTGCAAGATTTAATGTCACTCTGCTAAATTTAAGGTCTATTGCTGATCTATCTTTTTGGAGCCCTTCTAGTGTCCTTTTCCTATGTCAGGTCCTTCATTTTTAGTCTTGATATACACTCATGTCAGAAAATTCAGGTGCTTTCTGTAATTTTTACAAGTAGAATTTAAAAACCAAACAAAAAAAACCCTGAAACACAACGGGGCGGGGAGGGGGGGGGGGGGTCAGTAAAATTACCAACATATTTGCATAATGTAGATAAAGAAGTCCAGCTCATGCCAAAATTATTTCTTGTGCACATCACCACCAAGCTCAACACAACTCAGCAAAACGTGATTTCTTCCACCGTGTCTTCAAAACCACCACTTTAGTGCCTTTCAAGAATCATGGAAATTAAAGATAGACAAGGCTGTTTGGGTTGTCTCTAATGCCATCTAATTTACAGCCTGTGTGTTCAGGGCTCACACACTACATCTCAGACAACAGGTGGAAAGGGCAAAACAACAAATCCTGACTAATGCCTTGGATAGCCTGGGTGCATCTGCCTGCCTGAACCCCACGCCAATAGTCAGTTTGAAATGTTCTGAGCCTCCAGGACACCCAGCAGAACAATTTCTTGGGTAGGACTCTGTATCTCAGTTGTATTCCTTTACATTTAGCCATACATAACACAGATATCCTTTGCCTTCCCAACTCCAGAATAAGATTAAATACTCTTTATAAAGAGAACATCCAATTCTGAGTTTAGTTATGGGACTGATTTAATAGAAGCCTTTAAGTAGCAGGATGTTAAACTCCAAGTTTTTGAACCATTCTAAAGAGAGAAATACCAGATAGCTAAAATTGAATGGTCAAATTCTATTCTATTATTCAAATAAGGAGTTTGAAGTTCACAGCAGAGATACAGCCCCAGAAACAATGAGATAACATGGAAATAACCACAGAGCTTTTGACTGTGACAGCGAAAGAACGACTCCACATCAGCACTAAAAGTTATTCACTGAAAGTTATATATACAAGTAAGTAAACTTGTATACTGGGAACTCCAGCATGAAGGTTTTATGCACTGAGCAGATTTGCTCCTTTTGTTTGGGAATTGAGAGCTCAGGACTGCCCATTTTCTCCTGGAAAAGGATATTGCTCCCTTCCCACAGTTGCACTGCAATAAGGAAAATGCAGGTGGAAACAGCAGAAGGCATTTGCCCAGTGATTGTCTTTTCCACATGGATCACAACACTGACCCACAGCTTGCACTTCTGAGGCCTCAGGAGAAATGAACTCTGCATGTCCTATCTCTGAGCTTACTGTATATAAATGGGCTGCAGATTTTTTTTTTTTTTTTAATGTCCTAAAAGAAGACAGAGAAGTCCTTCCAAAATACTCCTTTCTTTGTTTGCCACCCCGTTTTGGCCTATCCCACTCCATAGGCAGCAATAAGAATGAAACAGGGAAAAAACTTACCAGGCATGTGTGTTTCCATGTTGCCTGGAGGTTTGGCTGGAAGTTGCGTCAGTGCTAAAATAGGATGTGGCTATGCTGTGCACAATCTGCTTCTGCACTGGCTTAAGGAGGGAACAGCACGAGCAGCTATTTCCATCCTGCCTTGATCCTGCTTTAAGCAAACCACAAACTGAAGCTAATTAGCGAGACCTTCTGGTTTGGTGATTACCATCATGGAGGGAAGAGAGGGAGAAAAACCAAACTCCGGTGACCTGAGAAGCCATGGCAATTCTCTGCTGGAACTTCAGCACCTTGTCTTCATGCTCCATAACGCCTCAAGAAGCAAGGTAACAACAGGCATATTTTGTCCAGAAGGCAGTGGAGAGGAAGCAAAAAGGCTAATGCAGAACCAGGGCTCTACAGCAGAGCCAGCTCTGTCCAAAGAAGTAGCACCCAGGATCAGATTCTCTTGGAGGTGACTTCTGTGGGGGAAGAGTGTCTTTATATCTACAAAGCTTCACAGTAGGTAAGCTTCACTTACCTGCTTCCAGGTAGGAGGTGAGTGCAAAAAGCTTTTTATAAAGCTCTTTTTCAAGTACTCAAGTTACCTCAGTGCCTGGATGCCTTGTCATTCCTGCATGAAATATTCAGGGGATTATCTTGTAATCAACTGTCTAATCAGAACAGGTGAAGGATCCCACTTAGCCTTCAACCTTGAAATTCAAGCAATGTATAGGGAAGAAAACTTGTTGATGACCAGTGCTATCTGAGAAAGGACTCTTTATTTGCTAATGATAACTGGAGGGAGATGTAACTAATTGCAGTCCAAATACTTTTCTTCATTTAGCCTATTTATGACACTAGGATGGTTTGTGTTGCGTGACAGGGAGAAGTGGATTTATTCAAGTCTGAATAAAGTCCAGTGGTTCTATGACCTTATGAATCAGAATAGTGCACTGTGTCATGGCTGGCAAGGGTAGCAGTTGTCTCTGTCACAGAGAGATGTGCTGATGCACCCTGCTTGTGCTATCAAACTTGCTGAGTACATAAAGGGAGCAATGCAGCTGTTGCATCCCAAAATTTGGGCTGGGTGATGTAACATTTTCCCAGCAAGACTAAGAAATTTATATGGGGTTTTAAATCCATTAAATCACTCCACTCTTGTTGGCCCCTACTTTGAAATGATATTTCTTATCTTCTAACCAATGTATCAACAGATATCAAATGCTCTGTCTTTTTAACACTGCTAGTGTCTTATGCTACTGTCAGAACTTCTTTCAGAAGTTTTAAAAACAATCTGTTTCCTAGACAGGGAACAAATCTCCTGTTTTCTACACCTATCTCAGGGAGAAGGAAATGAAAACTTTCTGAAACTTTCACTATTTTCCATCCACAATCTATGCTGCTCCAACTAAGCTCAAAAACAGAAAGGCAAATCCTGGCTAATTCTAGAATAGTATAGGAATGTAAAATCAGGTCCTGCTGGGATCCCTGTGGACTTATAGCCCTGCCTGCACAGGTTCCAATTACCAGCTTCTATAAGCCATAAGGGTGGGTGTGTTACAGGTAATACACTTAGCTCAGGTAATAAATAATATACACAGCAATATGAGAGGAAGCAATGTCCAGCTGCTTAGAATGGAAGCAGTCTATATTTAAGAGTTTCCAATGGAGAAAATCATATCTTGGCATCACTGTCTTTCCTGAGGTACCTGGGTATGGTGTTAATTGATAATGCAGAGCTGTGACAAATAATACCAATATACCTGATCATGTTTCACCTGCTGTAGAGGAGCGGTGCTTGCAAGTCTGTAAATTTAGCAGAGAGATTATATGTTTTGAATTATTAAGGAGTTATATAAGACTCCTCCCAAATCCATTCAGCATTCCTGTAAATCTATCCTGTGGCATACTCAACAATCCAGCTGGTGTTCTGAAGCAGTGGGATGTGCTCCTAATCACTGGTGGAAAGGTAAAGAGCAAGGTAGTTCAAACCCATCAAAGCTCACAAACAGTATGTGTGACTTGGGAATCAACATCCCTCAAACCCTAGCTTCTGTTGGAGAATGCCAATGGAGCAGTCAGATGTAGAGGACTGTGTGATGTGCTGGCACACTTGATTGTAGGCAGGACTGTGCTCTTCACTCCTTCCAGGGAGGAATGCTGCTGACAGTATTGGAATTGCACTAATTGCAGCTGCCTGTGTGAAAGGCCATGAAACCTGCACAGAGCAGGTTTGAGCCCGCTGGATCCTTAGGCAAAAAACAGCTCTTTTGGGGCAGGCTGCCTGAAAAAGTTTGTTTCTCGTGCCAGCAAGTCAAAGTCAAAAATGTATTTACCTCCTCAGCCTGTTAAAGGAGATGGTATAACATTCTCTTTGTTTTTTCTTTCCTGACAGTCTGTTTCTACAACAGGATTTTCAAGGAAGATCCTTCTCTGGCCTTGCTCATGACGGAGGCTTGGAATACACAGGTAGTAGCCAGGCCTGAGTAACAACATCTAGACCACACCAAAGTCCCCAGAACTCCCTGCTGTAAGTAAAGCCAGTAAGTGCTCTTCTCATGGGCTACATTGCAGTGACTCATACAATTAATTATCTAATTAGAAGACCTGTCTGCAGCCACAAAGCCCTGGACTGCAATCCTGTCAGCTTTCACGAGCTAAGAAGGGTCAGTCTGGGTGAGGGTACAGGTTGAAACAAAGGGACATCCCAGCCATGGTAAGTGGATGACATTTGCCTTTTACTCCCAATCCGTCCCTTCTCTCTGCTCCTCTCTGATGTTGCAGGTTGCTATTCCAGGAACTGCTGATCTTCAGCTTCAGATGAGCTGTTGACTAATTGGTGACCCAAATCCATCTGTCAGGGAGCTAATATCTGGACGCAGCTACAGGAAGGAACTGGTGTGAGGGTGGAGGTAAACTGGTGACAGATCTACTGCAGCAAGTTGGGCTGGTGCTGATTAAAACAGGGTTTCTCTCTCTGGTGTTACTGTGGCCTATAGCAGAAGACACAGAAATGCATGGAAGGCCTGCACTTCTACCACTGTGCAGCAATAAAGGATGTCTTGAAAGAATAAAAACAAAAAGGGCTCACAATTCAGTGTGTTGAATCCACAGCTGAATGACAAGGGAGAAGCAGCAGGAATCTGCCTGGTTCCTCTAAAAAAGGTATACAACTTACCTTTTTAGTTGAAAGCACAGGAGTTTTTTTGTTTGTTTCCAAAGAGAGCTTTCCTTGCAGATGGGGAGATGGTTTGACCCATTGAATCATGTCCCAGTACCATTCATTATTTTAAAATTGTTAGTTAAACAAAAAGCTTAAATAATTCTTGTCTTTCAAAAACATGCATGGAAATAACAGTCCTCCCTCTCTCACATTTTTGAGAAATTAGTACTTCCCAGTGAAACTGCTTCACAGACACAAGATTCCTCCAGGACAAACAACACTCTGGAAAATTGTTTATGTTCCATGACCCAACTAGACAAAATAGAATTTTAATCCTTGTAAATATATGCCTGGCAGCAGTAACTAAATTAAACCTGCCACTGCAAATTCTGCATCTAAATTAATTCCAACTTTTGAAACAAATGCAACAAGTGAAGTTCAGGCACCTGGAAATAAGGGAGATAACCACTGAGCTTTCTCCTCAAGTTGGTCTGGGCAAGGGCTGAAGTAAGAGCTGTCCTTAACCCTGTGCACAAGTCCTGAGGACTTGCAGAATTTACACACAGTTTCTTTGCATTCAGCTTGAGGAGAAATATGTATATGCACTGCAGAAAGATATTTGGTTGTCTGAGCCACAATCAGTATTGTTTGTGTATCGTGAACTCTTACTCTGAAACCTTATCCCATAATTACTGTATTCCCTGAAAAAGAAAGAGATGAAAAAGAGCAAAAAATTTTAAGTCCACTGTGTGTCACTAAGGACTGAAGTGGGGAATGAAAGTCTAATGTCTCTGCAGACAATGCTAAATTATTTAGGAAATGTTCTTTAAGTATAAGCAACTGCTTCCGACCATGATGTATTTGTGGTTGTTCTTTTGGTTTGTTTTTTTTGGTTTTGTTTT
>VWYO01011992.1:233676-259953 GCA_013400275.1 Rhadina sibilatrix | reverse complement strand
AAGGAAGAAAGGAAGGAAGGAAGGAATGAAGGCAGGAAGGAAGGAAGGAAGGAAGGAAGGAAGGAAGGAAGGAAGGAAGGAGTAATGGAACCCCACAAACAGCACTGAAGGGAAAAACAGTGGCATGTAAAAGAGCATGGGGAAATAAGCAGCACTAGGTGGACAGGCAGAAAGGTATAGAGTGGATAATGGAAAGGGAAAAGTGTCCCACAGTAATGTCCCCAGCTGCTCCAGACAACCAACAGCTGCTTATGATGAGATGAACATTTTTAAGAAAACAAACACTTTCTGGTTCAGTGAAGGCATGCATGCTATCCATATGTTTTTTATAGAAAGAGAATTTGGGGAGAGGGGGTTACTATTAAATCCTTGGGGGGAAATGTAGTTCATTGTTATTTAGGTGAACTTTCTCTACTGGCAAAAATATAGGCACCGAAAGCAGGTCATAAAATGACCAAAAAAAAATTTACCCTCCTGAGCAGAATATGCTGGAGTTGGCTGCACTTCAATTGCCAGTGCTTTTCCTCACACAACTTCAGCATCCAGGAGAAACCAGGTGCTCCTGAGAGAATTCGTACTCATAACCCATTTGTACTCTTAAACTTTATCCATTAGCAAGGAATTGCTTTTAATCTAGGTATACCATGAAGTCAAAGG
Organism: Rhadina sibilatrix; assembly: GCA_013400275.1. Classification (NCBI taxonomy): domain Eukaryota; kingdom Metazoa; phylum Chordata; class Aves; order Passeriformes; family Phylloscopidae; genus Rhadina; species Rhadina sibilatrix. The sequence goes on along the minus strand of VWYO01011992.1, from coordinate 259,296 downwards.
CTTTGAGACAGGAAAGATCCTGTGAAGTGTGTGAATCCCACTGGCCTTAGGGGGATGAAGACATTCTGTATCTTATTTGATTTTTTTTTCCCCTCAAGCTCCACAAATTCATTACAATGACTAGGAAGGGATAGACTCCTAGACCTGCAACTTCCCTTGGGTAGCTGCACATCTCCCAAACACAAGATCACAGCCCTTAATAAGCCCAACTAGAAAAGGCCCTTTCTTCAGGGTTTTCTGTCTAGTCTGTACTTTAGGGTCACATGGGGGAAAGGAGCTGTTTGGGAAATGTGTGGGTGGTGAAAGAAGCAGGAGAGGAATGTTTCCCCCTCTTTTTTTTTTTTTTTCATCATGTATGATATCAATTCCTCTACCTTTAATTTCTGCAGCTGGCTCCTTGCATTGAGCAGCAAGAATGGATGTTTGTGCATCTTTGTGTGGGAACATACACATGCACACATCTCTGGTCACAAATTCAATCTGCTGTATCTTTTTGGGTTTTTTCATGGATCTGCTAGGTTATATTTTGTGGAAGTTATATATATTTTTAAGAAAGATACTCAGTACTGAGCTTGGCCATTTATTTTCCCCTCAGAAGCCTATGTGTATAATCAAACCTTACAGGAGAGGTGATATTAGGGTCTAGAACCACAAAAAGTTTCCAGATTGTCCCTTTTGTCACAGGCTACATTCACACCACCAAATAAAAGGTGCCAAGGCCAGTTTGACAAGTGGAACACTTATGAATTATCTGAGCTGCATTCTCCACATGAAACTGGCTGGTCTTGGGTTGTCCTAACCACTGACCTGTCCCTGGACATCATTTGGAAGTCACAACATCATTTCTCTACTCACAACAGGCCAGCTGGGACACTGTTGACAATTCTTCAAGAAAAAGGATTGCAGGAAATAATTTGAGCCTGCAGTCTTGCTCTATATTTTATTGGTAGAGATTACTCTCTACAGAGACTTAAGTACATTTCCAGTCTTTTCCAGTTCTACTTCAGGATGGGAGATTGGACTCATCAAAAACTCTGCCCCTCTCTGTTACAGGGAACCTATCAGTGTATGTCTCTCCTGGACATCATCCTGGAATCCCACATGATCATGTCAGAGATGTGGATTTTGGGTTCCACAGCCACCGTTTGCACAGGCCCTGGGTTTGGTTGGGCCCATTGGGCTCCATCCATGGAAAGGATGAAGAAGAGGCATTTAACTTTTTTTCTGTAAAACTTCACTGCTGGTCTGTGCTCTTTGGACACAGGGAGATCAAACCAGCCTCTGCAACTCACTTGGGTCTCTTTCTACTCAAGATATTGGTGCTAAGAGAGAAAACTACACAACTGAGCAGAGCTAATCAGACAATCCTGTTGCACTGTTGGTTACTGGAGTAAAAATGGAAGCAATATCCCTCTGGCTTTCTCAGCCAATGTCATTCCTTGCAGATGATGGCACCAAAGTAGCAGCAGACTTCAAAAACCAGTGGGAACTGATGGGGACAATCACTTCAAATCCCCAAAGGCATGGGCTGGGAAGCAAACAAATGCTACTGAGCCCAGGTTTTAGACAATTTGGAAGAGTCATAGAAAAGGCCTAAAGCATGGAGATCTGGCTGAGCTGCCAGTCCCTGGAGGGACAGATAACATGTAGGAAAGAGGACTCAGCAGTTCCTATTGCAAATGATTTGCCAAACCTTATATTGCTCTAAGGGTAAGTCATCTAAAATAAACAATAAAATGTGCCTGTGGAGCTGAGTACCATGTAAACTTTGCTAAGTTGAGGATTTAGATAAATTTGATGCATATCATCCAATTCATGGAAAGAACACAGAGCCGAGGCTTCTCAGAAGAACCTGAAGAAAGGCCAAAGGCCCCAGAGTTGCACCAGACATAAAATGGTGTGTATAGAGAAGAACACGACTCTCATCAAACACGTTCCTAAGCAGACCCCCCCAGACTGCTCCCACTCACCGCTGGGCAGGCCTGGCAGTTCAGTTTGGAGCAGCTCAGAGTGTATTTCCGAGGGGCTGTCTGGAAGCACTCGCACGTCGTGCACTGATCCACCATCAGGCGCCTCCCGTGCTGAAACATCGGCACCAGTTTGTCAGTCAGTGTCCACCTCACCAGCAAAACTCAGATAAACAAGGGACTTCAGGTTAAATCTCCTTTCACTAAATCTTGCACTCCAATTCTTTGTTAGAGAAACAAGAAACCCGTGATGCCGGGTTTCCAGAGACCCCAGTTTTTTTCATCTCTAATTCCAGAACAAGCAGCATGGCATGAGGCTGTTTTTCAAGAAAGCCCTTTGGAAGTCCTTAATCTGAGAAATGGCATTGGCATTTCTTTGTTGCTTAAAAATCTAGCAAGCAAGAAAGGGATCCTTGAAAGTTATGAGGAAGTTTTTTTTATTCTATGTGATTACCAAGAGTTCATTTTTTAGTGTAATGAATTGATTTGGCAACAAATTTTTATTCTAGAGCCATCACAACCCACAGATTACAGGCAGAAATAGCTTGTTATAGTTTTTGTAACAACAATGCTTGGAATCTCCAGAGGATTAAAAGCTTAAAATTAAGAAAAGACANAGAGTAAAAAAATTAAAAAAAAAAAAAAAAAAAAAAAAAAAAAAAAAAAAAAAAAAAAAAAAAAAAAAAAAAAAATCAAAAACCAAACAGAATTACTGATTGAAGAACTCTACTTGTCCATAATTACAAGCAAATCAGTCTGAGCACAACTCAAATTCCCTGAGCTCTTCTCCAGGACTTTGTTTTCTAGATCCCATCACCTTTTCAAAGCAAGCAAAAAGGACATTTAAAACACAGAGCAAAAATGCCAAACCATTAAGAAACAAAAATATGTGAAGTCAGTAATTGGTTACCCTGCACTGAAAGGAATTCTAAAGACAAACTCTTTCTTCCTCCCAAGTGCAAAGCCCTTCATTTCAACACCAAAATAACAAACTACAAAGGTTGAAGAGGCAAAGCAGGAGCAGCTTACAGAAGATTTTCACAAACTTCTAAAAACTAATAAATAAGGTAAATAAATAAGGTAAATAGAAATTTTGTTAGATTATGAAAGGTTTGAATTGTACTTCAGATATTACTGGAATGTCACTGTTGATTTCACTTGGTACTGTGCATATCCTCAGATTACTTTTTGAAATATTAAATGTTCATGAAAAGAATGGAGCGAAAACAAGAAGCTGGCCACAGTAACAGTGTAAAAGTAACAGATTTGTGAGTAGTTTAGAGCTAATACTCTGAAGGATAAATGTTCTGAGCACAGAATTTTAACTGCATTCTTATTCTGTGCCCCAGGACAACAGAGGTCCTCAGGCCTCTATAACCAGTAACAGTAATGACTCTCTCCTGAGGTCTAAAAAAAGGATCCTTCACATAAAATATGATGAAAGAGAAAATACCAAGAGGGAGATCCCTGTCTTTTAACAGCTTAGCTTGAGACCTGAACATGGGATTCCTCAGCTTTCCAGGTTTAACCTTTTGTAGTGGCTATCATTAATCTGGAGGGTTAAAAAACCTCAGTGGAGGCAGGCATAGGGATACTCTCAAAATTTTGCTGCTGGAGAGGGAGGGTGTGGTGGTTTTGGCTGGGGTACAGATAATTTCCTTCCCAGTGGTTGGAATGGGGCTGTGGTTTGGATTTGTGCTGCACACAGGGTTGATAATACAGAAATGTTGTTGTTATTGCTGAGCAGGGATTCCATAGAGCCAGGGCCTTTTCTGCTTTTCCTACTGCCAGGCTGCTGAGGAGACTGGGGGTACCTGGGAGGTTGAGGGGAGATACAACTGGAACAGGTGACCCCAACTGATTAACTGACATTCCAGACCTTATGGCATCATGATTGAAATATACAGTGGAGAGAAGAAGGAGGAAGGGGGCATGTTTGGAGTTATGGCACTTGTATTCCCAAGTCACCATTCTGCTTGTCTGGGAAGGCTGAACACCTACCCAACCATGGCACACAGTGAGTAAATTCCTTGTTTTGCTTTGCCTGTACAGCTTTTACTTTTACCATATTTATGCCAACCCAGGAGTTTTCTCACTTTCACCCTTCCCATTCTCTCCTCGATCCTACTGGTGGGAAGTGAGCGGCTGCTGGCTGGGGTGACACCACAACAGATGGAGAGCAAACGAAACTCCAGATTTCTTGTTTGATCTCAAAACAGGAAAGCACTCAGACACCAGGGTGACAGTTCTAGGGCAGGCCACACGACACTGTTTATCTGTCCTGGGTTGTGGAGCCAGGGGTGTGTATTCTATTTCATCTCTTAAAAGCAGTTGGGGAGATGTTTTTCTTCATCTCTTGTAACTCTGGGGGCAGAGGGGCGGATGCCTTCTGATAATGGCCCAGCTGTTAAACACTGGGGCAGTGTTTCTTATCTCTTTCACCACCTGTCCTCCCTCTAGGGGGATATTTTCTGCTAGTGGACCATTAAGACACCCCTAAAAGCACACATCACTAAAGTTGAACATCCACATTCTATCATCCTATTGTTAGATGCTTCACCCAGTGAGGGGAGCCAACCATTCCTACCTGGATAAAAACTGAGACATAGGAACAGAAATTATCTAACTTCACCTGATTCCTGGAGGAAGACTGGACCCCTTCTCACCACCATTGGACCCTTGTTCTACAGGATCATCTCTACTTCACCAGAACCACATCTGCCACTCCAGGAGGACTCACTTTTGGACTGCTTCCAGCACCCTGACCAACAGGGTGTCAGGTTGTAGCTCTGACTCTGTCAGGGTTCTCCAAAATTGTTGTTTGTTTGCTGGTTTTGTTGGGTGGTTTTGTTTTTCTACTGCATTTGTATTGTTAATATTCCTAGTAAAGAATTGTTATTCCTATTCCCAAATCTTTGCCTGAAAGCCCTTGATTGCAAAATTATAATTTGGCGGGGGTGCGGGGTTTACATTCTCCATTCTAAGGGAAACTCCAGCTTTCCCTGTCAGGTACCTGTCTTTCCAAACCAAGACATTATCAAAGAATGCCTCAGTGGCTCCAGGCTTTAACATCATAAAGAAAGGGTCTACAAAGCCACTCATTGATGTCCTCATGGAATCTTCTAATAGTTCTAACATTCCAATTAAGTTCAAAACAGATAAGGCTGAATTAATAAAAAATCACAGTGAGAGGCAGGAACACAGGGATTACTCGAGATATGCTGAAATGAAATCTTCAGACACAGGTGCCTTAAACTCTTGGGGGAAGGTCTTGCCCCAATCTGAAATTTGCTAAGCATGACAGAACTGAACAAAATAATGGATTGATACTGATTTTTCCCTTTATGTAACACACTTATCATGTGCTTTCTTGGCTAGCTAGGAATAAAATGTCAACACCTGCTAACCCAGTGCCACCAAAATAACCTGCATAAAGCTCATATCTGCTCAGATCAACTTCAAAAATGCTGCTCAGTAAAAGCCTGAGAGAACAAATGAGAGATACAGATAATCCTTTTGGTAAATACAGCCACCTGCTTGGAAGCTTGCAGTTAAAAGCCACAGCATTGTTAAGAACAGCAGAGTGGATGCAATACACCAAATTACTGGAATATAATATTAGTAACCAGATACATGACAAAAACATAAAGAGATTAAGGACACAGTCAATTACAAGAAATGCAGTAAAAGACTCAAAACTTGGAACTATTCAGGAAAGGAGTTAATGTAGAAGAGTTTTCCCTTGATATAAAATGAATTATTATATTGGGTCCTATTCTTAAAGGGTTTGAAGTCCAGGAAGTATAAACTTCATGGACACCACATCTTCCTTCCTGACCAGGACTCTGGAAACAGTCACTGAAGCAGTGAATATACAAAACAAAGCTGTAGTGACACCACAGCTAATTCACTTACAGTAAGTCACTAAAGGAAGCTAGTTTAAGAAATTTTAGGAATTTTTTTCCCAATATTGCAAAAGCTGAGGCATTTTATTTTGCAGTTTTCAAAACACAGACACTTCTCATTTTGCCTTCAATGTGACATTTTGTTTAAAAATTTGCTTATGCTTCATTTTAAATTATTTTTAAATGCTCGAAGAGAGGAAAAAGTACTTGACAGATCAGGTGAACATTTTGTTGGAGGAGAAAAAAGTTAGTTGGTCATGGCAGAACAGCACACAACTGGAAAGAGCTTTGGTTTGCAATACAGAAAAAAAAAGAAAGAAAGAAAAGAAAGAAAATTGAATATATAATCCTATATAAGAGAAGGTGGCAAGAGCTGCTAATTATTGCCCTGCTTGACATTCCCTACAGATATTGTCTTTATAGGATGTCAACTAGTTCTGACAACATACAATAGAGGAAACAAGTAGAGGGATTAAAGAGAAAGTAGATTGTTCCAGAATTTATAATTTTTAAACCAGTGCTCTGACAAGAAAGCTTTTCTTTTCTGATATTAAAACAAATGTTTTTCCTTGGATTTAATTATACAGGGAAGTTATCTCTACACAGAATGATGGATGCTTGATGACATGGTTTTAGCTCTTAAAAACTGATAAACTTATGCCTTTGGACTACGGAAAAAAATATCCAAACCACAAGAAATAGATGGAGAAAGGTTCTCTCTGCCACACCATTAAATTATAAAGAGGTTTGAGTAAATTTACTTTTAAGTAAATCAAAAAGGAAGACACATGTTGACAAAGCAGGAATGAGTAGGTTAAATTTAGGTTAAATGACTAAAGAGAACCTGTTTCCCTGGGGGATGGTGAGAATAGTTAGAGCTCTTTGACACCAGAGGTGCTGCCAGAATATGGATTTAGGGAAACAATGGACAATTGACAGAGCTCTCCAAAGATAAATTCGGCATAGATGAGATCAGATGCTTGACTCTCATCATTCCCACTGTCGTGGGCTGGGTTAAACATGTCTTAATCTATCCATTAAATACGCAGTTGAGAAAAAATTTCCTCACAGGGCATATCAGCAGGGATCTTGAAAGGGAAAAGAGGTCAAACAGGGAGGAAGCTCAGCTTTCCTGTTCCTGCTAATAGCCAAGGAGGGATACCTCTCCTTCCACACAGGTGGAGGAAGTCTCCATCCTTGCTTTAATCTGCCTTATCCTCCCTCTAAGCAGAATATGGGAAGGTTTTGCTTCCCCAAAGTGGGCAAGGATCACTTGGGAGATTAACCCTCGTAGAGAGTTTCCTGTGTGTTTGGTAGTCTGCAAACCATTACAAAATGCACATTACCACAGTTTCTAAGCACTCTTCTCAAGCATCCTTCAAGATAAGGAAACACTGCTGTCCCCATTTTGCAGAGATGCTCACTGTCATATAGGAAGACCCTGGCAGAGTCAGGAGCTGGACACAAACATGCTGAGACCCTGCACTGCTTTTACTCCAAGATCTCGTTTGCAGAGATTCTATCTGGAAAAAAGCTGCCCTGTGTTCTGTGTGTGCATATTCTGAGAAGTATGTGTCTTTCAATGTCTGTTTAGTCATATATTTAAATATTTTGCCATCTCAACAAGTAAAAGGAATTTGTGTCTTACCCCAATAACAGTGCCATTCAAAGGACAGCCATTCAGGGGTGCTGAAAAAGAAAAAAAAATTACTCCATTTAGCATTACCATTATAATGACAATTCCAAAATTTAATCAACCACAGTTATGCTTTTTTGACTCAGTACAGTTCCAGCTTGAAGAAATTTGTATCCAGTTTCACTCTAAAGAGGCATAACAGAGCCCCCTTACATTATACCTCAAATGGCAACATTTTGTCAGAGCTATACTTGATGTAGCATAAAAATATTTCTAGCTGAGCTATTTTTGAGCAAGTACATGGCAGAACATAAACTCTCCCCTCCAGTTCAAGCCTTACATTCTCAGAATATGAACTCAGGTTTTCTGCAAATTAGAGAGCATATATCCTCTCCTCCTCCCACTGCTCCCTCCTCACCCTGTGGTTGCAGGGTGCTCACACACACTTGTCAACTAAACATCACTGTGAGTCTTCCCAGACTGAGGCCAATGTGGGTACATGTTTTGATTTAGACTTTTGAGACAAGACTATGTTGGGAGTCATAGAATCATAGGTTTGGCTTGGAAGGGACCTTAAAGACCATCCAGTTCCAACCTCCCTGCCATGGGCAGGGACATCTTCCACTATCCCAGGTTGCTCTCAGCCCCATCCAACCTGGCTTTTGACACTTCCATGGATAGGGCAGCCACAGCTTCTCTGGGCAACCTGTGCCAGGGCCTCACCACCCTCACAGGGAACAATTTCTTCCTAAAATCCAATCTAAACCTGCTCTCTGTCAGTGTGAAGCCATTCCCCTTGTCCTGTCACTCCAGGCCCTTGTCAAGAGTCTCTCTCCATCTTTCCTGTGGGCTCCCTTCAGGTACTGGAAGGCAGAATTCCCCCTCCCCTTTTGTCCATGGGACTTTGGATGCAGCTGCAGGTGCTTCTGTACTCAGTGTTTGAATTACACAGGAGCCCTTTAAAGTGAGGCTATGCTTCCAAAACACCCACTTCCAAAATTGTTGTTGAGAAACAGAAAATCACCCCATGAAACCATTCATGCCGGAGTGATCCCATTTGTCATCCCCCAAACCTTACCACATCTGCAGGCAGGACAGCAGTCTATCACTTGGTTGCAACGCAGCTCAGTTCCCTCTGGACAGTCAGGCACATCCATTTGGGAGCACGAAACATTCTTTTGCTGCACAAAGACCTCATTGTTCACCCGGACACACTCGTTGACAATGCAGCGGTTCCAGGGGGATCGCCACTCCGTGCCGACCTGAGGGGACGTCGTGAGAGGATTGAACACAAGCAGCAGAATTTTTGCCCCTGCATAGAGGCAAGGCCACCCCAGCCAGATGCTGGCTTGCCAAAAGCACATGTACTGCATCAGGAACAGTGTCACTCAGCAGTTCTCCACAAACCCTTACCGTGGCAATCAGTTTAGAGCATGCTGGGTTTATAGAGAGTAAGAATTACAGGAGTATCAACTAAAAGGGACAGGTTAAATAACATGTGAGGAAGGAAAAGCACTCCTAACTGGAGTTAAATCTGCATTTATTCCCTGCTGACTGGCTGCACTGCACTGCAGCTGAGCAGCCCCTCTTTCTGCTGCAATCTGCTGCAAATCAGCTCTGCTAAGCCCAAAGGAGGCTCTGGCAATAGGCTCTAGACATGAAACAGTTGCAAATGTAGAAAAGACAAGATCCTGTTGACAGTTCTCTTATTATCATCACCCACAGGCCAGACAAAGCAGGAACTTCAAGTGCTGTTTATGGGAGCAGACATCAAGAGAGGCCAGGAGGAAGATGCTGCCACAGCTCAGTGCTGGGAGGAGCTGCTCGCTGCCTTGCAGCTTTATTCCTTCACTGATACCACTCTGAATACACTTCAAGAACAGCAAAACTGAAAATCAGATCCCCAGCTGCAGTCAATGCAAACATCTTTGCTCAGAAAGTTAGGAAACAATTTCTTCTAGTGAGTTAAATACTTAATTCTTCACTAAAGACAGAAGAGTTACAAGAGGACATAGGAAGGAAGAGGCTGCAGGATATAACTAATAATATTTTAGGACAAAAAAAGTCAGTGAGAGACACAAAAATAGGCCTTCTGAAGGCTTGTTTGATGAAGCAGAAAAGAACAGTGATCCACATTAAGAAATCCCATTGTTAAAACCAGGAAAAAGGCAGGTTGCAAAGTGACACTTTAACCAGCTTTTTTTTTTATGACAGCAGCAGATTCCAATACAAATTAGCTGGGATAATTTAAATAGCTGACAGCCAGGGAGGCATTATACCCAATGAACATTCTTTCAAGCTATCATGGCTGAAATTAGTAATTGTACACAAAATATCTGGCCAGAAAAGGGCGGGGAGGATTTGCCTCTGGGAATTGACTGGGTAGGTCACAGGATACCCAAAACATTGTCTCTCAGTGCTGCTTGATGTGCAGAAGAAAAAGCTGGTATCAGCTTTATCTCCTTCCATGGAACACAAAATAATTCCAGGGGGCTTTTGCTAGGAGGGAAAGTGTCCATCCCACTGGCGCCTCACCTCGTGCAAAGGAGGATCTTCATCACCCCGAGGCCAAAAGTGTGGCTCCTCACAGGCAGTTTTCTGACACCTCCCACAGCACTCCCCTTCTGGAACAATGTACTTGTAGCCCTGGAGGAGGAAAGAAAAGAAAAAGACTTTCTTAACCAGGAAGAGGAGGCAAACAAGAACATCAATCCCAGCATTTTCTTCTAGGATCGATGTTTAATGTTAGCAACCTTGTATGAAAAAGAGAGTTTGAAAAAGGACAGATGTAATTATGAGGGCTTTTTTAATATTTAAAAAATATCTTTTTTATATATGTAACAGTATTTTACAAAGGCAAATTAAAGCTAAAAATTGCTCTTGTGGCATCTTGGAGGTTAATCAGCACTCAACTGCCCTTCCCATTCCAGAAAATTCAAGGGTAGGATCCAATCTGAGCACATTCAGACATCTGTGTTTAAGCAGAGGGAGGATGCAGGTTGCTCAGACATGTAATCCAGGGACCAGTGTTGTCTGATCATTTCATCTTTTAACCATTTAGGTTAAAAAAACCCTTTAAGACCTAGTTAAACCATTAACCCAGCACTGCCAAGTCAAACACAGTCTAAGCCAACAGTTTACCTGCAAAAGGCATTTGAAAGAAATTCTAAAAATTAGGAAAACAAAATGACACTACTATGCAACACTAGAAATTATGTATCTTATCAAAGTCTAACACTTAATTATGGAAAACTAAATAAGCAGCATGAAAATCGAACAGTAGGCCCTCTGTTACTAAAGAAAAAACTTATAAATCTAGCAAAATAGGTCAAAAAAAACCAAAACAAACCCAACCCACAGAAACAACAGGAATCCCAATTCTCACTTTTAATACATATTAATATTCTAAAGCAAGCAGCCAAATTCTAAAACAGTGAAATATCTAAGTTTAGGAAAGCAAAGAGCTTTAATCCAATTAGAAATAAAATATTCTATATGTAACATCTTGGCAGTCTCCAAGGGGCAAAATGCAACTCTGAGCTCAGTTCAGGCTGAAGGAAAGATGTTCTGTCACATAATACTGCTCATGTGAAAAATGCCTGTAAAAATAAGCATCACTTTATTTTGATCAAACTGAATTACTGAGGGATTCCCAACTGGTCCCTCCCTCCATGAACTGTCCCTGATCTGCAATACAAAGCACATTAGCATACCTTGATAATCAATGGACTTTGATATGAAAGTTTATTTAATATAACGTCATAAAATGTGATGCCAGACCTTGACCCAGCTTTGTGAGAAAAGTTGTGCTGTTGAGCATTTGGTTTTACATTACTTTCATCTGCTAAATACATGTCTGAAGAATCTGAAGTATCAGATGCAACTTTCTGCATGGCAAACTCAAGAGAAGTAAAAATCCAAGTGCTAGTACATGTTATGGGTTTTTAAGGTTGTTTTGGTTTTTTGGGGGTCTTTTTCATTTTGTTGTTGTTGTTGTTTTGGTGGGGAGGGTTTTTGTGTGGTTTTGGTTTGTTGTTGTTGTTGTTGGGTTTTTGTTGTAGCAAGATTAAAAAAAACCTCCAAACTGTTTTCACAGAAATCAGATGACACTATCAAAATTTATACTGCACAACTTGAATACCTGGCAATGAAATTAATAACCAGGAGTAACAGAGAGTTTAATTATCATCCTAGTAATGATTCATGATTGAAGTATGCATTTGATATCAATAAAATTTTTAATCTAATCTGAACTGAAAAATAAGTTTAAGGTCAATTCAAACTGGATGACAGTACTGCTGATATCCTTGATATGTATATCCACTGAATCAGAAGTAAAAAAAGGAGAAAAAAATCTGAGCTACCCAGTATTCTAACAGTTACAGTTTTGGTTGTACAGCCTTGATAACCATTAAAGGAGCTGAAGAAATGACAAATTCCATAAAGAACTGGCATCATTCCCACCAAGGTTTTTTTTGTGTTTTTAACCAGATTTTTTTTGATGCTGGAATGTCAAGGAACTTTAGCTCTGCATTAATGAGATTTTATTGGAATAACAAATTATTGATGAACTATTGATGTAAGCTGAAACACAGCCAGATACTTTAGACCTAACATTTCATAAAAATTGCCATAACAGAGACAAGTCTTTTCTACACATGGGAAAAGAAGGGATTCTCTTGCAACAGGTAAAAATTCCCACATCTACTCTCATGGTTTTTACTGCATTTGGCATCCTCAAACTTTCTCACCAAACTTTGCACTTACTGTTTTGGTTTTTTTCCTAAAGGACTGGGGGTTTTTTGGCTGGTCCTAGGGACTGATGCAGTATTTAAGATCCACAAGGATCATCGAGTCCAGCTCCTGGCCCTGCACAGGACACCCCCAACAATCCCACCATGTCCCAACACTTCTTGAGCTCTGTCAGGTTTTGGGCCATGACCATTCCCTGGGGAGCTGTCCCAGTGCCCAATCACTCTGTGGGAGAAGAACCTTTCCCTAATATCTGGCTTAAATCACATTCCTCTACTAATTATTCCTTTGTATTCCTTTGTACCAATTATCTTTCTATTCCTGGTTGACCATCTAAGTCAATAAGGAAAAGTGGCTCACACTTCCTTTGCAGTCTTCCAAAAGTAAACCACAGGGTTTTATAGGATGTAGCAGATGTCTGAGCACAATAAAGGTCCCAGCATGAGGTGTTATTACTGCTACAATAGGCAGAGCTGAGCAACAGACAGAGCTGAACTGGGAACTTCAGAAAGTGAGTTTGAGCTAGAACAGACATCTGCAATTGAACTTCAGCCATCATGAACACTTATTGTGCAAGTGGTGTAAATGACAGACACTTCAGGATGCAGTTTTTCTTCTATCAAAATGTAAAGTAAATTTTTCACTTTTTTTCTTGGCAGCAGGATGCAGTCCTAAAACAATAACCCTAAAATAATTCAATAATGTTCAGACTAATGCTCTTAGATTCTGCTCCCAAGACAATCCATTGCTACAGCACTTATTTTTCTAATTTTCTCTGGTTACTCTCTAAACAAGGAGGCTTAGAAGGGGTCACTGCAGGTCCCCACCAGGGCTCTGCTGGTTATTGCACTGGTTTAAGTGTTACTCACCCGAGAGCAGAACGTGTCACACTCTTTGTCACGACACTCCGTCATCCGAAGTCCTGTAACGTCATCCCTCACACCGGTGCAAGAGCATTCCCTGCATCCATCTTCCCAGGTTGTCCCAACAGGATAGACTATGTTGTTGTGCACACATACCTATTAAATGAAATAATTAATACATAAAAGAGCACACTGCTGCTGTCAGGGCACACTGCTGGTTCCAAAAGGCTGCATTTTACAGTGTGCAAGCAGCCATGAATTCTGTGGAATATTTTTGAATCCCTTAGAAATGCTACAGGTCTTAAAATTGTGGCCAGTGTGTTGAGGAAAGGAAAAATAAGTACAAACAAAGCTACTGTTTTATACAAAATAAATTGGAGAGTTTTATCTGCAGTTGGCTGGGATCTCAGTTTCCCTGTAAGCATAACGTGACAAAATACTTAGAGACAATAAACAGTATTCCTTCCTCTAGAAGGAGCCCTGAAGACAAAACTTATTCCAGTTAAACCATCTGATCTGAAGACATCCTACTTGGACCTAAAAGCTTTCATCCTCTTGTATCCTCAGGCCATCACAGCTACCCCTAAAAAGCAGAGCCATCCCTTACATTGAACTTTCTATTAGTAAATTTTACAGCTTGGTATTAAAGAGAGAACATCACTTATTTTTATAGCTAGAGCAAGTAAGTCCCAGAGACACGAAATGAATTATGCAAGGTCATGAACTACTTAGAAATGGACAATAAAAGGTAGATGTCCTGAGCTGCAAGACAATGTAACCCTATGTTCAGGTTTAATGAAAAAGTTACATTGCCCTGCAACCTCTGCTCTAAGCAACTTTATCTCAAAGGTTAGCATAATATAACAACTTAATAAAAGGTTGGCAAAATAAGAAAAATATATCCTAGTGAAGCTTTTAGCAGAGTCATAATTTGCAAAAAAATAAAAGTGGCAATAGAGTTCTTAAAAGACACACCACCTTCTCAGGCACTGACAAAGGTAATCAATGAGCACAAGGAATTTTAAGTCTAAAGTGTTCCAAATACGTCAATAAATTTAGTATGGGATTGGAAGAATATATAGTAATGGTAGTGGTCCCAATGTACATCTGTTACCTGAAAACAAAAATCACCTCTGAAATTCCTGATGTTTGAGTGACCTTTAAGTTTCAAATGTTTTTGTTTGGTTTTTTTTTAATGTTATCTCAAAGTTACAAAAATTGAACTGGTTACATCTAAATAAATTACTGTAATAAAAGAAGCAACAGTACGAAGCAATAGTGTGTTTCTTTCAGGCACTTGTAAATTAAAAACGCCCTAGCATCACTTTCCAGCACTCTCATTGGGAGTTTATTTATATCTAGCTAGCTGCCTGCTTGCTCTGGTGCTGCCACTCCATGTGGAAAAGACACCCTCATCCATGGAAAAGACATTTCACTTCCCTTACCCGGTCTGGAACGCAGGTGGTTGATACACAGCCACAGTCATTGGTGAGAGACTGGGAGAGATAGCCAGGAGGGCAGCTCACTGTGGAGTTCCTACAGCTGCAGGTACACTCATATTTATCACAGCACTGGGTCTTGACAACGGTCAGCGTCCGATGCGGCGGGCAGGAAAGCCTTGGGATGGAGCTGCACATTTCCCTGTTGCAGGCTGGCAGGAAAAGGTGGGCACTGCGTCAAGCTCATGGATTCTCAGAGTGCTACCAGTGAACAGGACAGTTCTCTGGCAGCAAGGCATTAATCATCGCCTCAAACTGTTAAAAATCTGCTTAAAGCCTGGAGAGTAATGAAGATATAAAAGGCTCTGGTTCAGGAACTCAGAAAAGTTCCTGCTCTGCCAAAAAAAACCTTGTCTCATACACAAACAAGAAGATTTATAAAATAAGCATCAGAGTCAGAGAACACATGTCCAAGAGTAAAGTGTTTTTCTTCTCCTTAATTTGAAAGTGTATTCAAAGTGCCAGCAATATACTTCTGCCAAGTCTGGGAAATCATTATACGTCCATTGGCACCAAAATGAAACCTTTCAGACGGGGAAAAATAATGCCTAAAGGAAGCTGTCAGTGTTGCTCAAATGCAGTGTTCCAGTGTCACTCCCTGCTAGGAAAAATGATCTTACCACATGTGTAATTTGGTCTGCATTCTCCAGGGTTGGTCAGGGCAAGCTGCAGGCCAAACTCACAGACAGGGGCAGGAGGCAAATCACAGGAAACCAGGTCACATACTAAGAGCAGAAATTCAGAGAGTGGTTAAAACCACGCCTACTTAGTCCTCAAGAAAGGACACACACACACATGCACATCCCCATTAAACTCACACTCAATTGCTGTCTTAAAATATGAAGAACATTAGAGTTCAACAGGTCAGAGTTTGTTTTCAAAATAGCTTAGAGAAGAGTTCAAGCTCGGGTTATGGGGATTAAGGTTCTAATGTTATATTTAATGGACAAATATAGATGATGCAAAAATAAATGCTTGAGGAAAAAAAACCATTCTAATGTCATTTAGACAAAAACAAATCGCTCCATTCCCTTCCTCACCTACTACAGAAAGAGGGACAAAGTTGGAAGTGAACGGAGACTCATATCCTAAGGAGCTGTTTGGTTTTCCAAACATGGCTGATTATACAACCATTCAGTGGTATCAAAAATGCAGCACTGAATTAAATATTTTTTTTTTTAAAAAGGGACTGTATACCTTACAAATACCTGGTAAAAGTACAGGCCAAGAATATTCCAAGAGTTTACAAGAACCTACCACACTCGTACTCAGGACAGCACTGGCCAGGGCCCCTGCGCAGGCGAGCGACTTCACACGGACCACACTGGACAGCTGGAGAAAACATCCACAAAACAAGTTTGGATGAGAACTGGGCAGCCAGGAACCAAAACACCAATGCAAGTCCAATCACAGAGCTTAATGAATTTACGTTTGACAGTCGGGCAGGGTCGGACCGTGCAGTTTATCTTCTTGTTATCGAGACACGTGCAGATCTTGCAGGGCTCATTCTCAGGAATCCACGTTTCCATGAGCTGAAGGAAAAAAACCCAACAGTGTGTTAGATGAGAAATCTCATGCTCTGGTCACTGGAATGTTGGGCTGGGAGGATGGGAGTGGGTGAGGGTGAGTAACATTAATCTGGAAAATCAGAAGATTTATGAAGAGTTATCTATGAAGGGTTGCTTGCTCTGTTAACAGTAAAAAACTAAGGAGACACATAATTCTGCAATGACTGTAGTGTGCCAATTTAGCAAAAGATGAAAAGAATGCGTGGATGGGATGAGGAATTTCTATTGTTTTAAGCATCAAAAATGCTCAGATATAAATGCAATTGCAGGCTATTGTGAGTAACAGTGGACTAATGCAACTACATACCATGATTGCATGTTCAGTGGTAATAAGGGAAACAGCATTATTTTGGGAAATACAAAGAAATGTCTGCTTTCCCTAATTAGTAAGTCTTCAACACAGAGAAATAAATAGTGCATATTTTTATATGAAGAGTATTTGGAGTATCATCAATTGACTCTCCAGCAGACTGAAGACTGGAAAAGCACTATATCACCTCTAAAACCCAAACCATCACTGTGATGACTACCTGTTGGCAATGAGAACATTCAGAAACCACCAGTAAAGAAAATAATTTTTCAATCACTGCTCCTTCCCATGAGAGCAGAAATCATGGATATTAAAGCTGCAGTTACTCACACAGAACTATGCACATTTAACATCCATGTGAATAGGGAAGGTAAGAGTGGAAGGATCCATTATCATTTTAATTTGCACAATCAATCTAGGTTCTCAGTGACAACATGACCAGTAAAGCAGGATACCACAATTAAAAAAATAAATAAATAAAAAAAGATATGTCATCTAGAAAACTCTGGAACATGGTTTAAAACTAACACTCAGTTGAGCCCTTTAGAGATAGGACAACAACAACAACAGACAAATCTAAGCATACTGCACGTTTACTTAANAAACCAAAACAAAACAAAAAAAGCCCCTCACCAAATCTAAGCATACTGCACTTTTACTCAGAGATAGCTACATGTTTTAAGCCACTCTGTGTGAGCGTATAAAATCCCATAAGCCCAAACACAGTCTAGGGTAGCAAAGAGCAGAGGAATGAATGCCAGAAGAAAAGAAGGAAGTTTAGGAAAGCCACATCCAAGTGCCTGTTGTATTGCTCACAAAGCTAAGCCTGCAATGATGGAGAGGCCAAACAGCTACATGAGCTGATCCTCCCCTGTCCCCCATTTCCCCAAAAATCTTATTAAGGATCTAAAGCCCATAAAACACTCCAATTAAAGTCCCTTCTCCTTCAAATCCTGTAGCAAAAATGTGGATTGAAGAGGACTGGCTGATGTACATGCAAACTCCAAGAGCTGAGTAGCTGGGGTTGAAGAGGAACCATCCCTGTTACTTGGAATAGGGGACACATGGAAGAGTTTGGAGCAGGGAACACACCCACTGTGTGATGCTGGAATCAACAGTGTCTTTCACTGCAGTGTGGTACCAGCATCCACAGCTTTTCCCAATCCCATACTGCCACAGAGATGGCTGCCTTAACTAAGCAAAGTAGATTTTCAGTAAAATCAAAATTATAAATTTCATTGAAGGAATAATTCTCCTCAAAAAAAAAAAAAAATATATATATATAGACAAATACCATCTAACATAAGGTTGACTTGGTCTCACCACTCCCCACCAACCACAGGAAATATTTCATACATGAATTGGAAAGGACCCACAAGGACTATCCAGTCCAACCCCTGGCCCTGCACAGACACCCCAACAATCCCACCCTGTCCATCCCTGAGAGCATTGTCCAAATGCTCCTGGAGCTCTGGCAGCCTTGGGGCTGTGACCATTCCCTGGGGAGCCTGTTCAGTGCCCGACACCCTCTGGGGGAAGAACCTTTTCCTGATATCTACCCTACCCTGGAGCTCCCCTGACACAGCTCCAGCCATTCCCTGGGTCCTGTCCCTGCTCACAGGGAGAAGAGTTTGATCCCTGTCTCTCCACTGTCCCTCATGAGGATTTCAGTGAGCATTGCAAAGACAATACAACAATGCTTTAAGTAAAGGGTTCAGATTTATGATTACATTGTCATTACTTGTAAATCTGCTGAATGGAGATGTTTATCTTGGTTAATATTCACTTATGCCATCACTCTTCCTCTCTTTCCTCTAGACCCCCCTCCACATGGAATTGTCATGCCTTGCCAGGTCTGTACAGTC
The DNA here is from genome assembly GCA_013400275.1 of Rhadina sibilatrix. NCBI lineage: Eukaryota > Metazoa > Chordata > Aves > Passeriformes > Phylloscopidae > Rhadina > Rhadina sibilatrix. The sequence goes on along the minus strand of VWYO01011992.1, from coordinate 240,931 downwards.
CCAGCTGTGATCTTTATATCCAGTCCCAGCCAATTTCACACTAGGGGAGCTAAATAGCGCTGACAGCCAGAAGATTAGGAGGAACTGAGCTAGAAAATAAAGTATCCAAAGGGAAAACAGATTTACTTTCAAAAGTGTGAACTCTGACCACTGCCAGAGGTTGCTGTGAATGTACTTACCTGATGGTGTGTGCCATCCTCACTGACACACTGAGTGCAGACTTCTTCACTAACACAGCTGTCACCAAAAATCACCATTCCCTCTGGGCAGAAGCAGCCTTCTATGGGATAATCCTTGCAGACACTGACTTTGGTATTATTCTCACAGCTCTTCACACAGGCTGTGTGGCAGTGGTTGTACATCAAATGTGGGGCACATTTCATTGCTGAGAAAGACAGAGAAGAAAACAGCAACTTTATTTAAGAGATCTAAAGAAATGGAAATCAATCTTTCCTACCAAGCTTTCTTTAGAATTCTTTCAATTTTACAAAGTCATCATCCAATAAATGGACCTGGTCCCTTGCAGCACACATCAGCAAACCACATTTTCAGGCCACATCACTTAGCAGCAGTGTATGACTCACCCCAACAATGATACAATGCTTCAGGTGAGTGTTCACTTGTCAAATTTTGTTTCCAACACTGAGCCAGAGACAAGAATTTAGAACCTTATGTGTATGGTAACAGTGCATGCATGGTTAAGAGATAGCCAGGACAGACTAAAGGACTGAAGATTTTTTTTTTTTTTTTTTAAACTTGATAGGCTGCAATGTTTCCATACCACTAAAGAAAGCTAACAAAATATTTCAGTACTTCAGAACTGAACCTGCTGGATTTCTGCATCTTTTTAACTGAACTGCCTTACTAACAGAATTAATTGAATCAAGGAATGTTGCAATCAAGTTTCTGTTGCAACAGAAACTTTCTACTGATGTATTCACAAAACTGAGGATATTGTCTCTGAAAGCAAACACAAAATTAGGGCTACAGCTATTCAAAAAAACTATGGACACGGCTTCCACACTGCGTATTCCCTTATATTTTTTTTCTACAGCTTTAATGAGAAAAAGTGTTTCTTACTTCCCAGTGACTGTGACTGCTGTGAGGTTTATTAAACTTATTTTCAGTCCCCTAAGAAAAAACACTGAAAGAAAACCCGAGCTCCCAAACAAACAAGAAAACAGTCATCAGCTAAACTGTCTACATACACTCTTCTAGCAGCCAATAGAGACAGGGAAAAAAAGGTCTTTAACATTAACCCTTTCCATGTTAAAGCCAATTATTGCATAGAATCATAAAACAGCTTGGTCTGGAAGGGGCCTTAAAGACCCCATCTTGTTCCACCCCCTGCCACAGGCAGGGACACCTTTCTCCATCCCAGGTTGCTCCCAGCCCATCTAACCTGGCTTTGGACACTGCCAGGGATGGGGCAGCCATGGCTACTCTGGGAAACCTGTGCCAGGGGGTCCCCACCATCGCAGGGGACAATTTCTTCTCAATATCCCATCTGACTCTGCTCTCTGCCTCTCTGCCAAATTGAAGCCATCCCCCCTTGTCCTGTCACCCCAGGCCCTTGTCAAGAATCTCTCTCCATCTTTCCTGTAGGGTCCCTTCAGGCACTGGAAGGCCACAATGAGGCCACCATGAAGCCTTCTCTTTTTCAGGCTGAATATATCTGAATTCCAGAGAGTATATTCACCCACCCAGGGAGAGCAATGAGGAAGGACTTATAGTGCTTGAAATGTCCCAATATGGCATGACAAAACCTCAAGTAAAATTCTACAAGAATGACAGGGATTGAGTGCACTAGGAGGAGGGAAGTAAGGTAATCCAGAACTGTACTACTGTTCTTAAACACATAGTGGTAGAGTGATTATTAAGCTGCTAGCGTTTATTTAGTCATTACTGCAACTTGGATAAATCAAATGTTGACAATTTAAATTGTTGGCAGCTACACACAGGCATTTGCTGGAAGAAGGATGATGATGTTATTGTTAGAACACTTAAGACTTTTATGCAATTAGTGTTAAAATGAGCAACTCTTTGTCTATCCTTGTAGAGGCTGTGTAACCAGACAGGAATTTGAAAACTGCACAGAGTTATTACGGTAATCTGCTGATATCCAGCTTTGGACATTACAATTTGCAAAGTCTGGCTGAGACACTGAATTTGGAAAATGGCTGGCAATGCTCTCCCTCTGCTTTCTAGGACTATACTCCAAAGAGACTGTGGTCAGCAACCTATGATCCTGGAAAGATATTTCAGACATTAACTGGAAGCTCAAGCCAAACTCACACTGACATTCCTGACTTGCTATCCCATCATTCCTTCCATCTGAATTTAAAATACAAAAAAAAATGCATTTGTTTTACACATTTTTTTTGTATCATGCCTTTAAGATACTGGTTCCCCAGTTCTGAAATGAAAAGTATTCAGGGAGGGGAAGCAAAGCAACAAGAAGCAACTCAGCTAGAGAGGCAGGAGGTGAGAAAACCAACCAGGACATCAAGACAGTCTGTGAGGAGGTAGCTGGGAAAGAAAATGATTACACACATCCACATCTAAGGCACTTGACTAAACCTGACATGCTGAGGGACTATCTGAATGTCTGCAACCATCACTGCAGAAAGTTTAACAAGAGAAGGTGGAGAATAAGCCACCTCAAGAGTACTTGTACTTAATGTACAAGTAAAGTACACCTTTATTGTACTTAATGATACCTTGCATTTTTGGCAGATCTTTGGGTATGCATCCTAATAGGGCTTTCAGGAGAAACAAACAAACAAACAAACAAAACGGAATAGAAAGCAGAATTTTTCTATGAGAATTTAGGAGAGAAGGTATACAAAGCAGTCTGAGTTTGGCTCTAGCATGGGTGTCTTGTTTGCCTTGGTTGTGTTCTGGTAATGTGCAATACTCACATCCTGCTACACAGGACAAACTTTTCACCTCCAAAACACAAGCAAAACCCAGGCAGAAGGAGAACCAGATTTGCAGAGTAAATTACAGCTGGTTCAGTCAGCCTAGCTGGCATGTCCTGGCAAGAAATGACACTACAAAGAGAGGCTATTTCCCCATTTTTCCCTGCAGCAGAAACTTAAAATCACACTGGCTCTTCCACCACATTCTGAGAAGTTTCGACTTTGATAGAAATGGGAGGATTTTATGGAACTGTTACAAAGAAAAGTCTTATTTTGTGCTAGGTATGGCAGTGACAGGCTGGGAAGCAGTTCCACTAGTCCAAAGTACGAGTTTCTCTGTCCACCTCAGACTGTCCAAAGTCTGTATCAAAGCAATGATATCTGCTGCTAAAACAGCCTGGCAGACTCAGCCCAAACCTGGTGCAACAAAGTGGCTGGAGAGCCTGTGAATACCTGTTCACAGTGTCTTAATTTCCCTCTAGCCTGGAATTTTACCAGTTAGCAGTTTACCAAGAAACACTCTTTTCATAACATTCAGCTTAGCGGGTGACCAACCAGTTACGAGATCTGCAATACCACTCGTACAATAAACTTGATCCGGAACTTAAAAAAAAAAAAAAAAAAAAAAAAAAAAAACCAAAAACTAATACTACACTGAGCTGTCCCAAAGCAGGGCAATTTCCACATCAGTCTTAGCGCAGAGTAAAACTCTTACGGCAAAGCTGCGGCGTTCTCCAGTCTACACAGACGCCGTACTCCCTGCAGATGTGAGCGTAGGAAGTGATCATCTCACAGGCCTCCTCCTCGTAGCAGCTGCTCTCCAGGCAGGCCTCGTAGAACATGTTGGGGGTGATGATCCTGTGGCACTCGGCAAAGCGGTCAGAGAGCAGGAGGCGGCAGTGGCCGGGCACGCGCTCGGAGCACCTCTCCTCCCTGCGGCTCTGGCAGGCCCTGCCCGGCTCCGTCACCGTCCAGTCCTGGATGAACAGGCTGCTGTCAGCGGTGACGGAGCCGTTGCGCAGCGCCAAGTCGTTGGCGTGGTTCTGGTCACACAGCCCTGGCAGGGTGAGCAAAGGGAAAAAGAAAAAACCTCTGAATAATCAGCGCTAAAATAAACCTAGGGGGGAAAAAAAAAAGAAAAAAACAGGGATGGGACAGGGGGCTGTTGTCTGGGTTTTTGCTGTTCTCCTCTGTCTCTTTAATAAGTTTTTCTAAAGTTCTATTTCAGCCTTCTTTTGCAACAGAGTCAGACACGATTTTACATAAATAACCTTTCTTGTTATTGTAACCATCTAACCATGTTTACATTCTTCTCATAAGGAGGAGACTGTTGACGGACTGTTGGGTTGCCCAGTGTGGTTGAAGAGAAAGCTTTTCTTCCTCCAATCCATGGTCACTGCTGGAATTCGGTAATTGTTGAAGTCTGTAAATAAACTGCCTCTTTTCTGCCTTGGACATCTCAGCGTGTGGGTGTCATTTCTTTGTGCCGTGTGCAACAGATGACGCTGGTTGGGGCAGCTCAAGGAATTCATGATATTCTTTAAAGCTGTTGTCAACAGAGGCATAAACACCCTGGGTCTGGTTTCTCATCTCCTCACTAAAGGAGGCACAGGTTATGCCACAGAGGTACAATCTCTGTATAGACTATACCACTGAGGAGACCATAGAATTAACTCACCCAGGCAGCCCTCTCAAATTTTTCACCTTCACTGCAAGCACTGGTCATATTTCTCACAGAAGTGAATTTATAAGAGCCTAAAATGAAACCCTCATCCAAAAAAAAGTACAAATCTCCTTGAAAAGGTAACTTGAAGCAAGAAAAACCAGAAAGCTGTCTCTGCTGCTACTTCTAAAGTATTACTGGACATCAGTTGCGCTGTTACATTGGGGATGAGAGTAGAAAAACTTACACAGATTTCCAATATTCTCCCAAAAAATGTGGGACCAGTTCACCCAGAGAGTTTACAGATTTGGAGATCAACAAATAGCAATAAAATAAACAGAAGTTCAAGCCCAAGTAGAAAGCTGTTATAAGTGCTAACTTTCAAACTTACCACAAAGCCCTTTTGTTCCTGAAGAAAAGCTCTTTGAATTAAGTCTAAGAATAAATTCATTGTTTCTTGGAGTAAATGTGAGATTATGTCCAAGAAGAGAGAACTTGATTTCATGCATTATTTCTCCATAGGTGGTGATTTCAAACAAGCTGCTGGAATAGGGGATACGAACCCTTTCACCATTAATAGTCACCTGTTTAAAAAAAAGTAAGGTCATTCAGTTCTAGCAAGCAGTTTCAAATCAACCCAGTTTCACAGTTGAAGCACATTTTGACTTGACAAATACCTGAAGATCCAACTGAATCCAGACATAAGAAACAACTTTGCCAGCTGAAGGTCTCTACTGAGTCTAAAAACATTCAGAAGTATTTGACCTTCATCTGGTGAACTACATGAACAACTCTTCCAACATTTTCCTATATAAGTGCACTCTTTGAGCACCACACATTTACAGTCTAACGACCTTACACTGTGAGGTTCAAATGATGCCTCTGTGGAAGTCAAGGCTGTCCAGCACCAGGAAGAACTTGGTGCAGGTGTTTTGGTCCCCACTATTTTGCTACATGAGTCACACAAGATCGTTTTAACAAGTCAGCCAACTCCTGTTATGTCTGAGCAGCCAGAGGCTGAAAAATGGGTTGAGTTTGAATATTCTCTGCCTATAAAACAGATGTAATACATACTAAGCTGCCATTTCTTCTAATGCTAAGGTCCCGTTGCACACAAGGTGAGAAGCGACTCCCTAGATCTTCACCTGGCCAATCAGGCACAGCTCTGTGAGGAACAGAGCACTCTCCCATGGACCAAACGTAGCATGAAGGGCCTCTACCAAAAGGGGGAATCAGAGTGCAGTATGTCCTGTCTGTAATCCTGCCTTTCTGGCAGAAGTGTCAGGGACACACTGCTAAGTCCCATGTTCTTGACATTGGCACACCAATGGGAGTGCAAAAGGAGAAATGTGTCTGGGTCATTATGTGAACATTGATTGTATGATGAAATGGAGATGTTAAAAATAGGGTGAAACTGGATCAAGGGAACAAATTTGTCCCCATAACCTGAACTCTACAGCACAAGCAGACAATGCATAGTTGAATTGATGGTGTTTGCTTACTGCCATGTCACTGAAGAGCTGCACTGCCACGCCACGATGCTTCACTTCGATGGAGTCCATGCAGTTCATCCGTGGTGCTGCTCTGCATGGCCCTTCATGGAGCAGGACTTCAACATCATGGTCCAAGTCTTGAAATAAGGTGTAGGAGCAGTTGCCAGTCAGCTTAAAATTCAGCCCATCAAAAGTGACAATATGTTGAGATGAACTTCCTATACAGACACCTGGAAAGAAACAACAATGAAAAAAAATCGAGGCATTTGCTTTTAAATTTTACTATTTCTTCCCAGCTGTTGTGGGCATGGGGAACCAATTAATTGGGAGAGGAAGGTAAGGTATTGCAAATGCTACAGCAAAAAAAAGTTGAAAAGAAACTTTGATAAATACTACATCACATGTGGTGTTTTTTTGAAATATCTTTGTCTGGGAACAATAAGTATTATAAAAGATTTGGGTAAACTTGTAGAAAATCCCTTCATCTGAAACTTAACAATATTCAATATGTTTTAGTAATAGATTTTATGTAAAATTAACAGGGAAAATCCCTTTCCTGTTTATAGAAAGACTAACACACTGTTCAACCTTTGAATTGCATCATATTCTGTGCAGTGTCACATTGTATTGCAAATAACACTATTTCACCCATTTCAAACACATCACAAATTGATACTCAGAGACTTTGTTTTTCAGGCAGGAAACAGGAAAAATGCAGAGGAATAATATACACATGATAAACCAATGGCCAGTTGACAGCTCAGTGTCCTGATCATTGGGTTAGAAACACTTCCTTGTCTTCAAAAACTGGAAAACAAGGAAGATTACCATCCCAGAAGAACCACAACAAAACCTGATGCCTCTGGCTCATATGTTTTCAAATCTCTTGGTTAAAGGATAGTAAGGACAATAAAATCAATGCCAGCAAAACACGTTAGGAGGAAAATTATCATTGTTAATAATTCAGTACTTTGCTTCTAGCTGAGAATAATCTTTTTCCTATTCAATGACCTTCAAATTTAATTTCCCAGGAAAAACAGCATCCAGAGGGAGGGAGGTATCCCTTTGGAGCACTGGAGCATCTTCAGATATTTCACTGTAAATGCTTATAAAGTTTATACATAAATAACAGTGAAACAAGTTAGCAATAAAACCATGTTTCTCAATCTTTACTTTTT
>VWYO01011992.1:208328-226214 GCA_013400275.1 Rhadina sibilatrix | reverse complement strand
AAAAAAAAAAAAATCATTTTTCACCCCCTAGCAAAGTCTTTACCATCAGCAAAAGGAAGAGCTGAATTTCCTCAGATTTTAGGTGTTGGAGATGTTCAAGGTTTTTTGAGCTGTTGGAAAAGCTTTCATAAAAAATACAAAGCTTTCACCTCTAGTACTGATAGGTTATAGCACAGATTGCAATATGAAAATAGTTCCTGGTTCCAAATTCCTCCTCCCCATCCTATATCTTGGATCAATGTAATTTACAGCAAGAAAAATCACATATTTTACAGTGTGAAGAGAGGAAATGCATCTTTAAAAGCTTCTTATAAAAGAGAGGAAAGAAAATGGCAGCTGTTTAAATCTAGAAAATGGCAGCTGTTGGATGCTCTGGAGAGATTTTAAAACGCCAGAAGTGATCCCAGTGGAGGCTGATCGGATATCTCCAAGCTGGGCTGTGAACACTCTGCAACTTCCTCATTCTCAGAGGTCCTTGGCTCTGCAAAAAAAGTCCATTTATTGTAGTGGAAATGTAACTAAGCCCTTGTAATGCTGGCAAAAGCTTGTGCAATGACTAACACCATGAGGCAGTGGCTTGTGGTGAGAACGTGTGGATGTTATTGGAACAGGAATAACAACAACAAGATGAGGGTTAAATATCTATATCCAGATCAAGGAGGTAAAAGAAGTAAAATTCTGGTCAGTGTTGAAGCAAGGTTCTTTAGAGGAAGAGTGTTGTCATCTACAAATAAATGAATGCATATTTAAAACATTTTATACTTTTTTTCCTAGTATCTGTTTCCCTGGGAATGCAAATTCTTTATTATTTTTCTTTTTGCCTTCTGTTTTGGCTGAATTTTCTGTAGACATACACATAACAATGTCTGAAAAACACATAACTTGAAATCTTTGCTCACAACATTTCCGAAATGTGCCCCATTCATTCATGACAGCTTCAATGTTCCTGGTGACTTTCAGTTATTGACCAGTCCTGAGTAGTGATTATCAAGATTTTCGTCCAGATTGATTTTTATTAAGATGGTAGCTTGAAAGATCAGGCCTAAGCATTTCTAAAACCCTTGCTGGAACTGGGCTAACTGGAATAGCAGCTGGATACATATTTAAAGGGCTCAAATTTGGTTTCACACCTAAGTGATGATGGTGGTCTAGGCCAGCATTTGTGAGGGTTGTCAGTGGAACACTGACAATGGGGCATCTGATTGCCTCCTAATATCGAGAAAAATCATCCTGGTTTTGCATTTTGATTTTTGTGTTATGCTCCAGACACCAGGTCACGACTTTTGGACTTACCCATGCACACTTTTTTGATAAATTCACTGTTCAATGTGATCATAGTGGATAAATCTTCAAAATTCTGGAGCTTCATGATTCTGGTAGCAGCAGATGGCCCAGCCAAAGTTCTCAGCTGCCCTTCATCGTATGTGTTACCAACACCAATTGGGAACAGGGATACCCCTAGGAAAAGAGAAGGAAGGGTTTGAAACAGGCAAGGCACAGGAGAAAATCATTGCTCATGGATGTGGAGTGTTCATCCCTGGAAATATTTCAAGGATGTGGCAGTTGGCAGTGCTTGGTTCATGACTGGACATGACAATCTTAAAGATCTTTTCCAGCATAAGGATTACATCACTTTTATTTTTTTCATTTGCTTAAAAAATATAGGTGGGAGAAGTTTTTCTCCAATACCTAATTTTCACATGTTACTTGCATCATTCCCCCCACATTGGCAAAAGGCAACTAAGAGTTGGAAAGGTGCTGCTCTAATCACACTGTTAGCTAAGATAAACTCTATTAGTCCAAAGCATAATAAGATCATTTAGGGGCAACAAAACACAGCTGCAGACTAAATGACAACATCTTCACTCTTTTTAAATGAGAGAAAAAAAAAATCTCAATATGCTCTTTTCTTTCTTCAGTTACATGGCAATTGGATTATTTTCAAACCATTTAATTAAAAATAATGGTTGATAGTTGTTATACAGTCCATGCCTTATTCAATAACTCCCAGAGCAACCTTCAAATGAAGTCAAAGTTCCTCAGCTGAACACCTGAGGAAGCTGAGGTACAGAGGCAACAGCCAGAAAACTTGAAAAATCATCAGACAGCAAACTGATAGCAAAAGTATATTCCTGTAGAGGTCAGTGCAGAATCTGATCAAAACGTCTAATTATTACTATCATTATTACCTTTATGATTATGATGATTATTTTTATTTATCACTATTATTATTAGAATGAACTTTTTAAGTTTCACTGTACTGCAACAATGCTGAATTTATGATATTAGACCACATTTCTGTTATCCTTGTCTACCCACAGGCTCCTGGAAAATGAAATGCTACTAATTTCTGAGTCTGAAATGCCCTAATTTGTGGGGGAGCTGTCAGTCTTAATTGCAGATTGGTCCTGAATTTCCCAGTACCTCAGAGACATCTTCACAGGGCACGTTTTGTTCAGGTCTATTCCTTACCACAACACTACGCACAGTAACTCCAGAACTTACATGAACACACCAGTGTCTTATTTTTCCCTCTTTTGTTCTAGCTCATTACTTAAAAAGTAACAACTCTACTTATAAATAGTGACAGCAAAACCAGGTTTACTGTTCACTCTTGCAGAAAGGGCAGCAGCCTCCACAGCATCTTGTGAGCTCCCCGACACGATGACGATCGCAACCTTTGATGCGCTGGGTCTGCCCCCGTGGGACTCTGACATTGCATTCTGGACCACAAAATCAATGGCATTTCCTAGGAAGAGATGAAGAGAGAAATGAGAAATATAATAGAAAAGTCACAGGAGACTGTAAAAACTAAATCTTACATTGCTTCAGTGTGTTATGCTAGTAGGTAGTGAAAAATATTTATTCTTAAAGGACTCTTAATGTCTGATTTATTGCAGCTACATGAAAGATCTCAGCTATTAAAAGCCTTCCAGTATTTATTAAGACATCCAAACACAGGAGGACCGTCCTTAACTCCATCCCTAGACCATTCCCAGTGATGGGAATTTTTCTCCCTTTCCTTAGCCACGATAACACTTGAGTTGTTACCTTTCCCAGAAGCATTGCCATCCCTAAAGGATAGAAGACACTGCGGAGATTGCATTCCTGCTTCGAACTGCCGAGCAACACTGACATCCAGTGGCGAGCTGATCCACAGCTGGGCATCATCCCGAGCTGCTCACACAAGTTGTTCTCACTCCTATAAAAGATCTAGTGCTTCCCTAATTTCATCGACTTTCCCGGTGGGTGTGAAAAGCCTATCTTGCCTCCACACTACCAGCAACTTCTCTGAAATTTAAACTCTGTGTAATCCATACTGGAACTAGGTGATCCGTATCAAAATAAAAACAAAACAAAACATCCCCACACTAAATCCCACAGAACTTGCAAAGAAATTCTACCTGAGCCATGAAATCAGAAACTGGCTTAAAAGGGAAGCTGCTCTTCATTTAACATCTGTGAACACTCAGGCAAATTTTTGTTGATAATTATGACCTCAGCAAGAGAGCACTTTGTTAGTACTTGAATTTACACATATATTTGCACAAATATTTACACTGGGAATCATGATATGCAGCTTTCTTAAAAGCTCCTTTGGGCTTGGAAGTTATCAGGTCAGGAAGCAGAAATGAAACGGTGTGACTGATGTGACATTCAGGGCAAACAGTAACTGGTGAATAATAATAAACACTAGAAAGAGTATTTCCTCTGAGTAATCTGCAATAGCCATGGAGCAAAAATAGGTTTGCCTGAGGAATTCACTGTACAATTTATAATAACAAATGCATTTGTAAAACACTGAAGTCAGCCTGTAGATAATTCACCATCACAGTACATCTTAGCACACCTCAATATTTTGTACACTTGACGTCTTCTTGCACCATGTCACCCACACCTTTTCAGTGACAGAAGCAAAACCCCTTTTCCCAAGCTGCTGCAAGCACAGATAAACTTTAGCAAACTCACTCAGCACATTGATTATTGATAAGGCTTGGAGAGCTGGGATTGTTCAGCTTGGAGAAGGTTCCAGGGAGACTTCATTGCAGCCTTACAGTATTTAAATGGGGCTTATAAAAAATGATGAGAGCAACTTACTGTAGTGGCAGGTAGGGATAGGGCAAGGGGAACAGTTTTAAACTAAAAGAGGAGAAATTTAGATTTGATGTGACAAAGAATCTTTTTACTCAGAAGGCCTTGAGGCACCAGTGGAACAGGATGCCCTGGGAAGTTGCAGCTGCCCCATCCCTGGAAGTGTTCCAGGCCAGGCTGGATGGGCCTCTGAGCAACCTGGGATAAAGGAAGGTGCCCTGCCCATGGCATGATCTTGAATGAGATGATCTTGAAGGTCTGTTTCAAGCCAAACCATTCAGTGACTCAATAACATAGCAACAGCGTTGGATATTCAATGAAAAACTCAACATTTTGAATGTTTTCCTACTCACAACAAAACACATTTTAAAACACCTTTATTAGCTGGGTGATAGTGATTCCATCTCACAAACTACTACTCCTGACCACAAAAAATAACTAACCTCAGGTATTAACTCATGTCCTACACAGCAGTCCTACAATCCTCTCTACAAATGGTTTTGTGTCTGTGGAGGTAAATATTAGATACTGAATGGCACATTAGCTAGAAATAACAAAGGATAAAACAAAATACAGCAAATAAATATGACTATATTCCAAATCCCTGAGATTGCTCTAGGATGGTCACTGTGCCAGAAGATTGACTCATTTCCCTTTGGTCCTACATGTAATTACCAAAAAAATTATTTCAGTTTTTAGCTTTCAAATATATTTTAGGTTAAACTTTTGCACAGTAAGAATCACAAATGATTTTTTTATTCAGGTACTGAAATTTCTGTATTTGTTTTCTTTAATGACTCTTTGACTTTTGGTTGGTTGGTTGGTTGGTTAGTGTGGTCGGCAGCCACCCCAGCTCCATTTTTCTTCTCACATTAATTTAAAAATGTCCAGAAACTCCATACATATTTTCAAAATGAAAAAAAAATCCATTCTTTTTATAATTTCTCATAAAGAAATCAAATACCATTATAATAGAACCAGTGACTATTTCAAAGGCCCCAAAAGCAGTTACTCAATTTAATGCACGGAAAATTTGGTTTAGCATAGTAAAAACTCTTTGGATTTCTCCCTTTATTTTGAAGCCAGCTCCAGAGAAAAGAGCCAGGTGTCTGAAGACATAATTAAATGAACACTTTTGTCCTGCTTGAGGGATTCAGAAAATCCCCATCCCAAGCTGGAAGCTGTCACTTCTCAGCTCTTCGTCTCTCCATCTCACCACAGAGGGGAATACCAAATCCCCCAGAGGCCACAATGAAAACTAATCACTGCTAAAATCAACCAACTTGAACATTTTCATACTGTGAGACTGCAAGAGAAACCTGACATTTTCATACCAGTCAAGGAAATACAAGTATTTACAATGAATTAAACAACACCATGCACAAGGCATTGTGGAGACTAGAAAGAGTGTTCACAGCCTGGAAACATAAAGACAATCCCAGACTGAATTGGGTTGGAAAGGACCTTAGAGATGATCCAGTTCTACCTCCCCTGCCAGGGACAGAAACATATTCCTCTAGCCCAGGTTGTTTTCAGTCATTTTACCTCTTCCCTCAGCCCATCAAAGGTGGTGAGCCTGCAGAAGCCTTCCAGCTCAGTCACTAGAGTATGACTGCACCTCATTGGGCATGTCCAGGGAAAAAAATGCAAATAGATAAAAAGGGAAAACAAAAACCCAACTGAACCATAAGGCTACTTTAGGAAAGACAGACCAATCATTCCAAGCACAGAACAGCATCTTCTCCCCATCCTTCAGTGTTCATGTTTGGAATAATCATTAAATAATGACAATGAACATTTGATGCTGAAATTCTGAGAGTCGGAAAAGGCTTTTTAAGAACCTTTTCCTGGTTGACATCTGATGGATTTTAAAGTTAGACTTGTATTCTGAAGTAACAACTCAGAATGGTTCACACAGAGGTTCCTGCAAGGACTGCAAGTTGATTAAATGGACATACACAAGCTTTAAGGACAAAAGACAATCTGTTGAATAGGGTTGGAGGTGTTTACTAGGAGTCTAGAGGGAATTACTCTAGATTCTGCCTTACTGAATAGTTTCATTAATGATTTGGATGGAAGAGTTAAAATGTGCAAAAAGGCATGTTAATCTGAATCACAAATATTGGATTGGGAGCAATCATGAACATCATGGAATTAACTGAATGAGCACAAGATGCCCTAGAAATATTTGAAATATATCCAAGAAATAAAAATGAAGATTCATCCCAGAATTAGCCAATCTGGAACACACAGACATTTAATGTTTTGGTGGATGCCTCAGGGAAAGCAAAAACTTCCCAAGAGCAACCCTTGCAATTATTTTCTTTAATTTTGTCTGAAACAAGGAATGAAATGTAAAGCCCCTTGAGGTTCTGTGGAGTTGTGACAGAGGGGGGATTCCAATTAGATGGAGGTTCCTGCTGGGAACTTGTGAATCTGTGCCTTAAGAGATCTCAGTAGTTTCTCTAACATTTCTGCAACATGTTGACCAAAAAAAAAAAAAAAAAAAAGGTACCACAAGAGATCTTAACCACTCACAAGTCCTGAAAGCTGCCTGGGAAAGAAACAAAAAAGGAATGGTTCCTCAGAATCTGAAGTGATACAGAAGCAGCCAATGCTGTCTGGATGGTGGGTATTCCAGACTGCAACTATTTAACCAAGGACTTGTCTAACCAGGAACAACTCCCCACGACGATAATCATAGAATCAAAATCACAGAACAGTTTGGGTTGGAAGGGACCTTAAAGATCATCTCATTCCAACCCCCTTGCCATGGGCAGGGACACCTTCCACCAGACCAGGTCCATAATCCTGAAGATGGCCTTTATATCTTAATTTAGGCTCTTCACTTGGCACTGAATTGGGATTTTTCACTGAAAATAGAAGATTATTTATTTTAATTTTGAAACAAATCAGCTATTGAAAACTAATCCCACAGTGCTATAAGTGGTCAGTTCTTGGCACCTGAATATTGATATTTTGGCAGTAACACACGTTGATTAACACGTGCTGAACTTTCCATGAGCAGCACAAACATGTCAGTCCAACACCACTGAATAGAACAGGCCCCAAAAACTTCTCCTCTGCTTTCCTGTCTCTGCAGGTCACAAATCTTGCATTCCTTTTACCACCAAGGGCTTCTGATGAATCCAGACTCCACCAGGAGCTCATTCAACTCACAAACCTTGTAAGAAATGAACTAGAAAAAAAAAAAAAAAAAAGCAAACAAAAAATCCTGAAGGGCAGTGAATTAACACAGCTCAGGGAAGATATTAGTGGCACCCAAAATTGACTTCAAAAAGGAGCTGGCACCCACCAGTTCAGCAATATTTGTGGGGAACAAGTGAAAGTCTCTGTCAGTGGGTGGGAGCCCTCTTGTCAATGACGGCTGCTGGCCCTGGGTCACGGGGGGCAAGACCTTGGAAATTCTGTATAGAGTGCATCATTTGGGGAGAGATGGGAACAAGGAAAATGCTATGGGGGGCCTTTGCTTCCAAAACCACAGAGGAGGTTTAGGAGAAAGACATTTAAACCATCTTAATCCTGACAGCAAAGCTGAAACCTGCTAATCAAATACGTTAATAAAGATGGAAAGTTGGAGGAAAAATATAAAATTAAGAATTTTTTTTTTCTTGGGCAGGGGAGGGAATATTTCTTCCCCTAAAAATGCTTTTGTATGGCTGAGTCACATAGAACATACTTCCTCCAAATTTTGAGGCTGAGGCAGGAAAATGTCAGCCTACATGAGCGACTTTTACTAGGCCTATAAGGAAGCAAAATAATGTTTTTATAAAGTGTTAAGCAGTATTTACTGTAGGGATTGCTCAGTCTGCTCCCTGTGACTCTCCTAAACACCCACAAATGCTGAACAGAGACATATTTCCGTGATTCTCAGTCCTCTTGCAAACATCACTTTAGCGTTTAGTTTCCTCTTTTTTTTTTCCTTCAGTTGTTTCTTATGTGAAGTTGTACACGATTTCACGATGTCTGAATGGCCCCAGAGCTGCTTCTTCATAGGTTACTTGAGCCAAGATTCACTTGATGTTATTGAATGGCCCCACTGCACAAGCAGGGGAAAGATTTGTGGTATAGGCTGCTCGCTCTTGTTCTTTCTATGCCCTCACATACTCAGTAGTTTTTCATTATTTCTTACTACTAAAATCTCTCCCTCCTGGAGTTTGCTCATGGCTAAATGATGCAGGAAAGGAAATGCTTTCTACAGTAAGACTTCTGCAGCAGCAGCAACAATTGCCCTCTGCACAGAGAGCTTTTTGGACCAAAATAGCACGATTTGGATCAACAGAGATGGAATAAAGATTTCACTGAGTTGTTCTTCTACCACAGGGCAGCCAGTACAAATAAGGAGAAACAGTTCTGGTCTGATAGCAATAATATTTTTTGATGGGTAAAATTCAGATCAAGCGAAAGCTAGAAAAGATTTCCTAAGAAAACGCAGTGTCCAGACTGGGCCATCTACACTTGCCAAGGAGCCTCTGCATTTCCTGAGGCTCAAGCACAGACAGAAGGGCCTGAGTGACCCTGCACTTCCTGGGAATGCTGTCTCCTGCACAGCCAGTCACATTCACACAAGGTGCAGGACAGCACCGCAGCGACTCATTTTCATTACTTCATTTGGGAGGAACTACTTCTACTCCATTCCACTTTGGTTCATTATACCACATCCCTGATCATGGTCTCTGAGCATTTTCCAATGAGACATAAACAAATCACTAACAAGGATGTCATGTGGCTGCCTCTCCCATTTCATTTCCCAGAGGCAGTGTTTGCTCTGTTTATCCTGCAGTTCCGTGTGGCTTTCTCTACACATTACATGGAAGGCTTCACAAAACTTATCTATTTGTATGCAACAATTTATCCCACAATGAGCCTATAGAAGTCTCATCAGCCATCTGGTATTTTTATTTCTCCAGGCTGAGAAAGCAATCAGAGCTAATCCTCCTGCGAACTATGGAAGTCAGGTTTTATTTCGCACTTTTCTGTACAAATAACTCTTTATAGTCCAAAGACCCCAAAAATCTGTGTATTCCTTGACTCTTATAGGAACCTGATTCTAAGTCACTGCTGGAGTAAATGTGGTTCCAATCTAGAAGAACAAAATTCTCAGGGTATCTGGTGAAAGATGCTGTAGGAGAATCATTTTTGCTGAACCCTGCAACTGATATTTGTGTGTGCACCAAGTTTCCACAGACCCAGTGGGAAATCTCTGATGTTTTAGCACATGAAAATTGAAGTGGACCTGTCTGTCTGGAACAGAAAATGGCATTTCACAAGTAACTCTTCAAGTAAGCTGAATTGTTGCCTTAAGCAATGTGTTCCCTGCTCCCTGGCATCATCCCCAATCTTTGTGCCACCCCAAGTCCCTGTGGAACCAGCATGGCAACCTGGATGAGGGAAGTGAACCACGCAGAATATAACTCTTGTTTTGCTATTTTTCAACGAGATGGGTTACACTGGCTCAGCACAAACGTCTGTCAAGGGCAGCGCCTGAAGTCAGCATGGGCAGCTCTGCTCCTAAATGTCTCATCAACTCACCAGCACTGAAAGGTTAATGATCAAAGTCTTTACTTTTTAATTATGCTTTGCTTGCTTGAAAGATAATGAATGCAAGTCCTGAGCATTACTTCAAGGGTTCATTCCAAAATACATTAAAGACAAGCCATAATTTGTGTAACCTACGAATACATTTTAATACAGAAAACTGAACCATAACAAGAGGTTGAACCTTAGTAAGAAATGCCACCACACTGACATAAAATGGTGCTTGTACTCAGCCTGTATTTAGCATTCCTTAGAGTTTTAGTTCCCCCCTTGTTTAAATACCAATATTCACAAAATCACTCACCTAATCTGGTAGGACCTTGCTCCCTTTGTTGAATGGACTGTACCATCTCTACAAGCCTTTCAGTCTCTTGAGGCATGTTCCATGAAATTTCTAGATTATTTTCCCTGGCATACTGGAGAACTGACACATGAATTGAAGAATTGCCTGAAGCAGAAAATAAACACTTTAGGCAGTGCATGTGAATGTCTTAAAATAAATCTAAAGAAGACACTGGTATTGTGATTTACATTAGGCACAACTGGACAGTGGTTTTCCATCAGAGTTGAAAAGATCAAAACTGAACTATTCCCTAGTGGAAAAATATGCAAGTACTGCTGGAAACCATTACTTTTCTCTCAGGAGTCAGCATGCAGTATTTTAGCCCAGATCAACATGACAGTAACTGGAGAATTTAATTTTATTGATCTCCATTCAGTATTATTCCTTTTCCATTTTAAAACTGTCTAAACACCCCCCTTGTTTGTTGTTTTGGGGTTTTTTTTGGTTGTTTTTTTTTTTTTTTTAACGTGCATCTTGTTTTGCACAAGCAGTAGACTGATGCCCCATTTGTCAGATGGGCCAAGCTCCCTGGATTATTTCATGCCAAATTCTCTCTCTGATACAGCACTGGAGACATGTGCATGGAACAAAGTGAATCCAGGGCCCCTGACCTGTGAAGGGGAGTGAAGAGAAATTCCAAATTATGCTCCTCTCTGACATCCTGATTATATATTATGTAAGAAGTACAAGCGAAACTATTAACAGAGCATTTATATAGCTAGTTTAAAATACCAGATTTGCAAATGTGAACCAGACAATATGTTGTTTATAGTGATTGGCTGTACTTCTCTTTATGGCCTCCTACTGAAGGTATTTATGTATAGAGCACAATGAGTCTTTATCAATGCTTTGTAAAACGTGCATGCACACTACCAATAACAGCAGTTGCTCTAGGGAAACGATTTAATCCTGGTTCAAAAAAAATACAATTATGATTAAAAAAAAAAAAAATCCACATTTGTTAAATTCTACTGGGAAAACACAGGATCCTGTGTAGCCCCTGCCATGCAAATGGACTTGGTACAACCCACATAATGTCTTAAACTGCACCCTGCACGACACAATCCCTCCATGTGTGTGCAGGATACAAGGCATTCTGACAGGGGGCTGCACTGATAATGAAAGATAAGGAATGGCCTAATCAGAGGTGTATCCCCCTATCAGTACACACTCTGCAAGTACAGTGAGCTTAGCGCTCCCAGAAAGCGTCAGCCATCCCACATGGGTCAGGAAATAAACACTGAGTAGTCAGTGTTTTGTGAGACTGGAAGGAGTCATTTAAAATTAAGAACTGAAAAACCTCCACTGAGAAGCTGGTTTGTCCCCTACAAGCATAAGAATAAAAAACATGTTTCTGTGTTTGAGCTCAAAGGCAGATACATACCGATCACAACGCTTTCAATAAATGCCCGCACAAAGTTTTTCATTTCCTCAAACTCTGATGCTCCAACATTGGAACTCCCATCCAGAAGAAACATGATGTCCATGGGTTTGTTGCACAGCTCTGAGGGTGAGAGGGGGAGGGAAAGAAGTTATTTTACACATAATAACCAAAAGTACTATCTGCTAATATGGTAGGAGCAGAAAGGGTAGGTCCAGTCGTATTTTGGGAAAACAAAGCAGGATAACGACCAGATGAAACAATAAGTGATGCCCCTTTAATTAAAGCCTTGAGATTCATATCCAGTGGATTACATGGATATTTCAATTCCTGCTTTTCTGCTGATTCTGTTTTACTCTCATGGGACTGAAACAAAAACCTACAGCATATGACAACAACAAAAAACCCAACCCAAACCAACAACAAAAAAAAAATAAAAAACCCCACAGAATACCCTCCTCACCCCTCAGCAAACAAAAGAAAAAAAAAAAAAAAAAAATATGTGAAAAACCCAGTAATGTGTCTTCACAAAAGAGGAAGTATAATTTTACATTATTCTAAGAAAAGGAGAATAATAATAAAGACAGGAGAATGTTTTTCTTCTGGCACTCTCCAGCCTGTGTGAAAGCTGCTGTACTTTGCTGAAAAAAGGACTTTGAGCTGACAGAAAACAAACTGTAGGACTGGGCTCACTTCTGCTGGACTGAGGCAGCAACCTCAGCCTCCAGAGAAGATAAATAGTCCTTCCTTGGTGTTCTGACAGCAAGACAACAAACCAGATAAGGGAACCCTTCAAATTTCAGTGATGCATAGGGTAGATGGAGGAGACCCAACAGAGGAAAGAAAAAGTCACACAGAAAATTCATCCAAACTTACCTGTGATTTCAGTCCAAAATCTCATCCCACGAGAGCAGCACGACTGCAGCACTAATTCAGGTGCCTTGTCAATAAGTCTGTTGTAACTATTCAAGATAATTGGGTCATTAGGCTGACTGATCTTTCTGAGCTCTTGGATATTGGCACCAGGGGTTATGCCTATAGGAATAACATTTATGCTCCTGGGAGGCCGTGTGATAACATCAGTGGAAGGACTGGATGACACCATATATACCAAGTGAGGAACATCTTGCCTGCCTCCATTCACTGATGTAAACGTGTGTTTGGAAATATAATCGAGGGCATTGCCGGTGTTGGTAGCCCTCCCTCCCTGGTAGGGGATACTCTTCACTTTCTCAATAATTTTTTCCTTTGACTGTATTTCCCTAAAGGAATACTCCAGACTGACAGAGTCCGAATACTGCATGACTGTAACGTGAATATTTTCCTGTCCCACGTTCATTCCTGTGACCACATTCTCAATGAATGTCTTGACTTTATTGAAGTTTTCCTCCCCAACATTGTCAGATCCCTCCACAATAAAAGCAATATCCAACCTGTTGGGGTGGGGATTTTCTGAAGGAGGTGGTGGGGCTGTGAGTCCCAAAGGGGGAAACATGACACTGGACATGGTTGGACTGGATGTAGCTGGTAACAGAAGACTTTCTTCAGGTCCAAGATCACACAGGTGATCAATGAGGAAATCTCTATGATCCATTAGCTCCAACACATTGCTGACTAGGAAGGCTCTACTACCTGGAAACACCTTTGCCATGAACTTGACTTGCTCCACATTGATATGTGGCCCAATCCCCACAGGCATGACTGTGATATCTCTATCCTTCAAAAACCCAAGCATGTCACGGATTTTTTTTTGAGACCTGCTTGCTATAAATATCACTGCAATTTTGGCAGCATTGGTCCTTTCTGCTTTTCCAAACACGTGCAACGCGGTGAATTTAAAGACTTCATAGACAGATGCTTCTTTGTCACCTGTGTATTTTATGTTCTGGACAATTCTTCTCATCTGGGAATTTGTTTTGATATCTTTAAGGTTAAGATAGATGGTGGGACCAGCCCTATACACCAGAATTGACACTCGGATTTTTTTCTGGGAGATGTGGAGTTTTTTCATCACGCCAATTATGAAAGTCTTCAGCTGTTCAAAGTCCTCCTCTGAGAGTTTGTTGGAGCCATCGATCAGGAAGGCCAAGTCCATCATCTTGCTGCATGAGTATGCACTGGCTGGTAGCTCAATGTCCTCCTCTGGAATAGGTGTTGTCAGAGTCAGGGTGTTGTCCATGGGCTCACAGTCCACACAGGTTAAGTTCTTCCCTTCACACAGACTATAAAAAGCATCAAATCAGAAAAACATCAAATTTAACTGTAAAAAGCAATGCTTACAACAAGTCACCCACACATTATAAAAGCACGCTAATACAAAACCACACATCTCAAAACCACAATGAAACCAAAAGATGATGTGAATAACCCTTTTCCCCCCCACCCCAATTCCCCACAATTGCCCACATAAATCCCCTATGTTCATGGATGTTTGTTTAGATCCAGGAAACATGACTAACTACGGTGTGTTTGTCAGAAGAAATTCCTTAAACAGTCCTTGGCAGAAGGGGTAAAATCAGTGTCTGGAAACTGTTTAGGAACCACAGAGCATCAGCAGTACAGCAGCCTACAGGCCACTGGTGGACTGAACTGGCTGATCTGGTTTGCCTCACAAGGAACCAAAACATGAGGCAAACTGCAGGCAGCTAACACCAAGCAAAATCCTAGAGAAGGAGAAATGCTTTACCTCTGATATGACTCAGCAAACTCTGTGCAGGGGCCAGGTTTACACAGATTTTAACCTTACTGAAGTTAACAATCTATTTTCTACTTCTAAATTGCTTACATTCCTGGTGGGGTATTTTTCCTGACTTCATTTTGGTTTGGATACAGCTTTGGCACATGTTCATCCTCCACTCTTTCTTATGTCTCTCTTACCTTCCTATTATTTACCATGATTTCTTTTTCACTCCCATTTCTCATATTAAATGTTTTATTTCAACCATAGATGTAATTTATTTTTAGTCCTATGTCTTCCCTCACTATTTGTACTCACCTCCATCAGTATATTTTCCCTTCCCTTTTTCACCTCCACTCCCAATTTTCTTTCCCTCCCCATCTCTATTCCACTATTATCCCTATTTCCACTATTCATCCTTCTGCACCATCATGAGCTTTTTCACCTCTATCACCTTCCACCTTTTATGAACACATTTATAATTCATCCATCTTTAGCAAGGCTTTAACACTTCTGCCCTTCTAATTCCTGGCTGCATGTTTCTCTTTACTTCCTACAATCACAGAGGGCTTTGGGCTGGAAGAAATCTTTAAAGTGTATCTAGCCCAAATCTCCTGCAATGAGCAGGGACATCTTCAACTAAATCATGTTGCTCAGAGCCATATCCAGCCTGACCTTAAATATTTCCAGGGATAGGACATTCACCACCTCTCTGGGCAACCTGTGCCAGTGTTTTACCAATCCCTTTGTAAAAAACTTCTTTCATATATCTCTTATAAATTGAACATCCTTCAGGTTAAAACCATCACCCCTTGTTCTGCCCCAACTGGCCCTGCTAAAAACTTTGTACCCATCTTCCTCATTGGCTGAAGCACTGAAAGGTCACAAAGAGATCTCCCCAGAGCCTTCTCTTCTCCATCCTGAACAATCCCATCTCTCTCTGCCTTTCCTCACAGGAGATGTGTTCCAGCCCTTTGACCAGCTTTGCTTCTCAGGGAAAAGAACGTGACTGCACTCAGGCACAGGGTGGAACAGAACCAGTCCATATATTCTCCTTGTCTTACTGGACAGTCCAAGGAACAGAGTAGGAAAAGGTTACAAAAGAGCAACCAGAAAAAAAAGGCTTATTTTCGCTGCCAGAGAAAACCCAGGATGTACAAACTACATGAGCCAATACTGGAAGAAGGTGCCATTTTCCAGGAAAATACCTCACTTTACGCCTGGCATCTTCATTTAAGTTCTCTTAATTTAAGTGTTATGTTCTTTTCAAGCTCATTTTAGTGTCTTCCTAACAGCTACTTTTGGCATTAACATACAGCAACAGAAGATTTATTATTCTAATCCTAATATGAACGAGACTCTTCTAGTTTCCAATTTCCTTTGGATGTTTGCTATGAAGTTCATTTTTGTGCAATATTTTCTATTGTTTGTACAGATGGTGTAGGCATCTAAATTAGGTGACAGCTATGCAAAAGGATGTTTCCCTAGTGAGGTAAGTTTTCCTAATGTTCTGAAATCTTTTGTGAGCAGCAGCCAGTGTATCAACATTTAAGATAAATTATTATTAAGAATTACAAAATTAGAGAACAGAGACTCATTTAAGAAGGCTCTTTTTTGACCTTTTTATGGAATTCAGAGCTCTTCACTTATATTGTTAAAAAGTACATATTTAATTGATCCACCTAACAGTCTCATGCCCTGAGTTTATAGTTCAGTTGCACACTAGCCCTGGCTAGAGATCAGGAATTGTAAGTTTGTACCCACTCTGAGCTTCTGAGGTTCAGGTTTGGAGCTAAGGTGTTGGTCTGGGCTAATAGCTGCTGCAGTTTTACAACTCAGTTTCCATTAAATCTGATCAATTTGCAAGCTGGAAAACTCTTTTATTCGTGGCATTCTAAGTCACTAGTGAAAAAATCCATCCATGGTCCAGACATCCAGAGAATGACAAATTTTCATAATATGCCACAGGGCATCAAACAAAATGCAAACAGTCTCTGCTGCATTGCAGCTGGAGGCCCTCATCCTGCATAGTGCACAGCATCACACTCCCTGCCATTCATTTCATCCTATTTGGAAATGCCTGTAATGCAGGATCAGACCATGGGTATCACCTTAATAGCTCATGGAAATTGGTTTTCCAGTAATGAGACACAATTCCAACTGCTAATAATCTCAGCAAGTTCTAGACTGAGAGCACATTCAGACCTTGCACTACACTCAGAATTTTTTTAGCACTGGCAGAAGGAAGGAGTCTGACAGCTTTATTGATGTTGAATCACACATTGCACAAAAAGAAGTGGAGCATCTGAAGCCAGTAAGGCCACCTACACATGGGAAAAGGCCTTTTTTGAAAGGAATTTATGAATTTCACTTGCTTCAATTCAGCTGACACACTATAACCCCTACTACTGTCACTGAAAAACTTCAGCTCTGGGTTCTCTGTGAAGGGGTATTGACATAAAAGATGGTTTCCACGCTTCTTTTTGAGTGGTATATTTAAAGTTACATCCATGGACTTATTCATGAGGAGGTTGTTCATCCCTCACCCTTCATCCTACACAAGAGGGATGCTGGTTCCCTGCACAACTCCATCATACCAAGATTGACAGTGCTGTGGATCATCTCTGTTCAAAACTATTCTCCTTCCATGTGGGATCCTGTCACCTCCAACTGCACACACGGGACAGTCTTCTGGACTGACACAATCCAGGGACAGCTCATCAAGTATTTTCCCTGTTTTAAAAGAGCAGAGCAGTGTAAAGATGCCAGTTGTCATGAACTGTAAAACTAATCATGGGGTTAAAAACAAAAAAGTGCTTCTGAGGTGGGCTCAAACCTCCTGAATACTCTGCTTGGTATTGTGGCCACTGCCAGCTTGACACAGAGAAGTATCTCCTTCCCTCATAATGACTTTTCTTTAGATATTGAAAGCACCTAACCCACTGTATAACCTGCATAGCCAGCACCACACAGAAGGTAAATATAACTTTAGAACAAAGCATGGAAGATATCAGGGTATCAGTAACATCAGGGGGAAATGGCACTTTCCATTTTACATGTATATGATTTATTTCTTTCTCCTCCTATCCTCTGCCTTGTTCTGATCAGAAATACTGGGGCCCAGAATAGCTACCTGGTGTCTTAAAATACTTTATGTGCTTCCCTTCCTCTCTTTTTTCTCCCTGTCCCATATTTCTTGCATTTTTTTTCCTTCCCCTTTTCTACTAGGTAGTTGTTGGAATAGTTAAGCTAGAAGCTTATGCTCATGGGAGGATGCCAGCTGGGCACTCTCAGGAGCATCTTGGAGGTAATAAGCAGGTGAAGGCAATGGGTTTCACTGCTGTAGCTGAAGCAGAGCATTTTATCAATTTCCAGCACAGATTCATATCCTACTTTAACCACAGAGTCAACAATCTCTGTTGCCACACAACCCCTTATCCTCCAGTCTCATCGAGCTGTTCCCATCCTCTCTCATCCTTGCTGGCAAGGGTTCATCCTCCTGCTTTGGGCACACACTGTGCCCATTTCACAAACCCAGATCAAGATGCCCAACCACCTTCCTCCTCAGGCAGTAAGAAACTGTGGTGAAAACACATCAGTGAACCTGTTAAGAAGAAGTAAAGCTGTTCAAGTAAATCAAAAAATGGACTTACCTGCAGGACAGTGCACATGACATCCTTCCACACACTGCAGAGGACACTCCAAAGCCTGGGGGTGTTGGCATGTGACAGGACAAGCAGGTCCACAGCTGTTGTATCTCCATTCACACTGATAATCTAATTCCTGTTTATTCAGGTCCTCACAGCTTTGTGCTATGCAGGGACAGAATCAGAG
>VWYO01011992.1:189367-204473 GCA_013400275.1 Rhadina sibilatrix | reverse complement strand
AAAAAAAAAAAAAAAAAAAAAAAAAAGTAAAAGCTGTTCCCCAGGGACAGGTTAAGTGCATTCTTTAGTGAGAACAAGAAGTGAAGCAAAAAACACTTACTTTGAAATTGCCTTTTAAGATAATGGAGACTCCCATGGCCAGGTCCCAGGTCACAGTGATGCTTTTGCCCAGTAAAACGATGTAATAACGGCCAGACTTGATAACATCTAAGTTATCATTTTCACCCTTAGGAGGTACCCTGATGTTTACCTGAATGAGAGAAACAAACACATTGTGCTATCAGCACTGTCTCTAATTATTATTTAAGGTAGGTGATTTTCCCAGTGGGACATGGTAACAGGTGCCTCCAATCATGCTGTTCTCCAGTGAGTTTCCATACACTACGCAGATGCTCCAGAAAAAACCCAGAAATTTGGGATACAAGTACAATATTTCAATCTCATCTCATTTTCAATGTCTTTGAATGTGGTCCCAGGGTATAACACACAGATGCCAACATATGGAGCAGGGCTGAGAAAGACAGAGTATACTCAATTAATTACCAATTTAGTATTGGTCACTGGTTCACTGAATGTTGGATTGGGCTTTTTCTTTTAATTTAAGCTTTTTAGAAAACTTAACAATTCTGTCCTTCTGGTCTCAGTGTAATGAGGAACTGAGAGAAGCACACGTATCAGTTGCCTCTGAAAGACATGTCTTATTCTGGAGTCAGAAAGGACTTTCTTCCCAACCAACTACACCAACAGGAAAAATCCAGAGAGATTCCTTTCAGTGTCTATTAATTTCTTCCATCACTTTCCCTTCCCCTGCGTGCCTCTTTCCATCTGGCTGCAAATTTACTGCCTTCAGCTACTAAGAATTTAAGAGATTAATTTAAAATGCTCTCTTTCACACCACAATCTCCTTTCAATGGGAACTCTAATAGGAATATTAACCACATTTGGAAAGAAAAGTCTGGCATGGTGGTTACTTTAAGCACCATTAATGCATTAACTGCTTAGTGCTTGGAAGAGGCAGATGAAAGCTTTCAATGAGTAGAAACAGCAATTAATGTAAGGGAGAAAGAAGAGCCCAGAAAACATTTATCCATTCCCCTACTTTGAGGGCAAAAATATTTCCTTATCCCACTATTCTTTCTTGCTCAATTCAGTAAAAGCCCATTACCATAATTCAATTATTTTCATCTGGCTTATCATCAGAAACATTTATCCCAGATAAGACTGTTTACATCTTCCATGGACTTCCTAAAGAAGGTCTTCAATGTCTTTAGGGAAGATATTAAAAGATATTTTAGATACTGAAAGCTTTTTAACTTTCTCCTATGCTCAGTGTATTACTATACTGTACAGTCACTTGACCACTTAAAATTCTAGAACAGTCTTTGTCTTTCCAAATTCAGAGGATTCCAAAAAGCAGAAGAGGACAAAGTTGAGCTGGGAGGTTGACCTAAATTATAGAATTTTTATGTTTATGGAGGCATTTTGCCCAATCATGAAGTCATAAACTTTTGACCTTGCAAACTTGCAGATTTGTTTCAGAAAAGCAAAAATTATTTCATTTTTTTTGTAACTGTCAGCCAGAACTGCAACATGTAAATTAAACCCCCCCATTTATCTGCAGCAATAGAAGCTGCTTTTAAAACATATTATCTCAAAACAATGTTAATTAGAAACATTTTAATGGGCAAAAAAATACCTGATTCTTCTGCATGCTTCTAAGGATTCTTGTGGAAAAACAGTGTAGAAAGTTATCAATTAATAAGAATTTGTCTAAGAATCTCCATGTCAGTTGGTTTTCCTTAATGTCTCTTTTGGTTGTTGTTATTTCCAAGTAAACCTGCTCTAGATATTATCACACTGAGCCTTAAACTCTCTGAAAAGACAACTAAAAATTCACTCAGGGTCATGTGGACAGTACTGTAATACTGACCTAGGTTTTACAAGGACAGGTTCTCTCAGGAATCAAACACCCTCTGAGCTGCTGGATGCCTAAATCACTTGCTCTTTTCTTCTGGCCCTTTCTTACATATCCAAATGGAATTACAGCTTTTCTGAAAATCTGTCACGGTAAGAAGCTTTCGGACAAAGCCCAGCTCAATGGAATGATCCCTGCACTGCTATTCACCAAGCCAGGGATACTTTAGCAGTAGAAATAAAGAATTGGGCAACAAACACGTCTTGTGTTCATTCCTGCAGCACCCAAAAGCTTGCATGGATCCTGTGCTGTCAAGGTGCACTGCATAGACACCTTTAAAAAAGGTCATGTTTTTGTGTTCCTGCCAAGGTCCAGTGGCAATCGGCAGGCAATTCCAATCCTGGTACAGCTTTAACCCAGTCTGTTAACCCAAAACAAGGCAAATGTAGAGTGGTTTCAGGTTTCACTGGGGACATGCTTGCAAATCTCTGCTCCAGATGCCAGCTCAGAGCACAGGATTTCTCAAAAGGCAGAGATTGAAACAATAAACCACTGCAGCTCTGCAATGGTTGAGCTCACAGGCAGCATGAATTGTTACAGTGCTCAAGGCAAAGGGCTGAACTCTGCCCTCTGGAAAGCTCATCTCCTGGTGGGAAGAGACATGGGAGATGGAAGCAATTCTTGGTCAATTCTTCCATGTTTGTTAGTAGCAAAAGGGAGGGAAAAGAAGAATATAGTCAGGTGGATATTCCATCCAGCAATTTAACAGGGCAAAGCACAGCTGACATTTCAGTATCAACTTGTTTGAGCAGTGACTCTTTTTTTTTTTTTTTGTGCATGTGTGCTCAGTCCTTCAGATTGCTAAATTAGCTCTGATGTTTCACTAGCTCTGGTCAGCCACTTCTTAGCCCTTCCTTGCACCTCAAGTTGCTGGAAATAGGCTTTCATGAGAAAAGCCTATTTTCTCATGTTTAGAAAATGCCTGGGGTGCCCAATATATGAAGGACACGGAACTGTTGGAATGAGCCTAGAGGAGGCCACCAAGATGATCAGAGGGCTGGAGCACCTCTGTTGTGAAAACAGACTGAAAAAGTAGGAATTGTTCAGCCTGAAGAGGAGAAAGCTCCAGGGAGACCTTACTGTGGCCTTCCAGTAGCTAAACAGGCAACAAAAGAGCTGAGAGAGACTCTTTGCAAGGGTCTGGAGGGGGTCAAGGGGGAATGGCTTCACACTAACAAACAGCAGGTTTAGATTGGATATTAGGAAAAAATTCCTCCTTGTGAGAGTGGTGAGGCCCTGGTACATATAGCCCAGGGAAGCTGTGGCTGCCCTATCCATAGACATGTTCCAGGACAGGCTGGATGGGGCTCTGAGCAACCTGGGATGGTGGAAGGTGTCCCTGCCCATGGCAGGGGAGTAGAACTGGGTAATCTTTCAGGTCCCTGCCAACCCAAAGCATTCTATGATTACCTGAGATAAACTGATTGGCACCAGGCAGAAATACCAAAACAGCATTATACCTCTGGAAGCAAAATGGATAAATATAATCCTGCTAATCTGTTCATGTTATGATCATGAACCTCTCAGTGTGACGTGAAACATGCCTCAGCTTACTGAACAATCTGAAATTCTCTTCCCCAAAAAAGAGGAAGGAAAAAGAAAAGAAAGAGTACATACATTTCCATTAAACAGCTCTATTTCCCCTCCTTCATACATAATGATAACCCTTTTGGTGCACTTTTCTCCAGTGAAGCCACAACCTTCATTTGAAACGAGTATCCGGAATGTTCCAGAGTCACCCTTGCAGAAATCCTATCAGAAAAGAAAATAAATGAGTCAGCAATGCAGAGTATTTAAAAAACATATACTGAGGAAAACACAGAAAAAATGAAATCTCAAACAACACTGTGTAATCTGTGGTCAATAGGATATATACTGGCATGCCAACTGTTCTCATGATAATTTAGTTTATGCTTAGCACTGATATTCATGTGTTCCATCCCTTAAAGAGTGAGGAACTCTCTGCCAGTGACACATATGCATAATTTGAAGAGTATTTTCTGGCAGAAAGAATCCACAATGTTACAGCATCTGTCATATTTAAAGATATATGATGGGCACAGGGCATATCTGAATACACAGCTTAATGTATTGATTTTCTTATAAGTCCAATATTTCTGAGACCCTTGGAGAGTTCATACTACATTTATATGATGACTCATATCTCTCTGGCCTTTTAGATGTTATTTTTTTGGTGGTGTTCATTTTTTTTCAGTACACACCTTTTAAGAAAAAGGCCCTGTGTGGAGCTCTCTGTGTCTGTCATTTAAGGAAAACAGATCTAAAGGACTGTTTAGCAGCATATGTTGTAGTAGCATATAGTATTGCTGCCCATAAGACCTTTACACAGAGCTCTCAGTAGTGGCAAAGCAATCCCTCCTCAAACATAATCCAGTTGGCAACAAGCTGGGAACATATTTCAAAGAGCAAGGCAGAGGCAGGTTGATCACACCTTCCTCCCTGAGAACTGCAAGGAGGAATGTGCCTCATGAGGAGTCTCTGGGGAAAATAGTAGCCCACCCAAGAAACATGACACACTGTGACTGCAGAATACTGTTATCGATCAGCAGTGAATCCATCTAGTTTTAAACCAAATTTTCAGATAAATCCTTGTTTGCAGAGACATTTCTAAGTACATGATAATTTGCATGTAGATGAGACTTTATTTTAGTTAACTCTAAATTCTGTCTGCTTCCAGAAATCAAAAGTTTGTTTTAGTGTGCTCTGCCTTTATCCCCCTCTCCTCCTTGCTGTGAGGTCCCTGCATATTGTCAGGGGACGGACTCCAAGCAGGTGGAGCATGGAACAAGACAGGGACCATGCTGAAGGGAATGAGCAGAGCCTGTGCTCTGGGTGCATTTAGGGAAGGGTCACTGAGCATTCCTTGTCTCACTCAGCCAGACAGCCAGCTACTACTACAGGATAAAGAGGAAAAGAAGAAAACATTGATTTATGGATAGCCAAAATTCCATTTTAGAGATGGGATTCAGACAGCTCTGCTCTGTACCAAGGTGCTCTCATAAGGTTCACGATGGCCAGCTGGACACACGAGAGCCTGATTCCTATTAGAACACAATGCACTCTTCAAAATTCTCAAGACATCTCTGAAGATATTAATAAGCTCTATTCTTCTCTACTATACATGTGGCTTAGTAATTAGAAATAGTTAACTGTGATTTATCCAAACACTGGGTTTCTCACCTGGTGTAAAACTCTTGTTATAATATCAGGCAGCTTTAGCTTTGATATGCCCTTACCTGAGCTAACACATATTGGCAGTTCCCTGGAAACTTGTATTTCAATCCATCAAATGTCAAGTAATGAGCTGTACCAATAGCAGTGCAGGTGCCATCACACAGATTTTTGGTGCACTCCCACTTCCTCCCCTGGCACACGCTGTAACAGAGAAAAGCAGGCAGTAACAGTTGGCCTTATCTCAATGTAAATAACAAGCAAGAGAATGCAAAGTGCTTTAGGCAAAGTGAAAGTGCCACAGTCTCTGCCTCCAGGAGCTCTCTACCACCAAGATTGAATGAAAAAGGGACGTGTTTCTCTGTTTCTTACAAGCTGCACGTAGGACTGCGTGATTTGAATTTCCCTGTTACAAAATAGGTCAGGACAGAGTCTGCTGGAATATTCTTTTATACTAGAATTTTATTTAGGATATGCTGCTCTGCTCCAAGCACCCTTTCAGCAAAACAGAGCATCCATCACTCTTGCCCTTTTCCAGAGGTATGCTGGAGGACCACAGCCTCGCTACAACAGCTGGAAATATGAAAGGGGAACTTTCCCTTGACATCCACAGGCTTTTGATCAGTGCTCCAAGCAGGTGGGCTAACTAGCAAAAGACTGAACAAATAAAATAAAACCCAAAATCAGTGGAAAGTTAGAATACCATTTGACATGATATCTAATAATAATAATTTAATAATTAATAAGCAATTGATATCTGGAAGATGTCAAAACATTCATCCACTAAATGCTCCATGAATGCACATGGACATCATCACTGCCCCAGGAATTTTCTAATCAAGCTCTGTGAGGGCAGGGAAAGAAGAATTCTATCCATGCTTTACAGACATAAAAACTGAGGGATGAAAAACTTGAAGTACTTTCCCAAGATCAAATTGCTACCCAAAGAAAAAAACTGGGCACTGAACTGAGTTCTCTAATAATGCCTTAACCTGAGCATAGACATTATTTAATCTCGGTAACATTTCACATCATAACAAATATTGTGCAAGACATTTTCTTCAAAGACTGAAACTTCAGTAACACAAAACCTCTTGCCCCCTTTCCTCTATGAATTCTCTGCTAACAGTTAGACAAGAGCAAGATTTTGTAAATACGTGCATGGACAGATTATAAGGGACCTGGGGTGGTTAAACTCAGATTAGCAAATTTCTGCTCTGCGCTGCTGCACAAGTGTGACTCCAACATTTTCATTGAGCTCCACAATGAATTCCCAATGCATTGCATAACAGAAGGTTTGCCACTGGCTTAGGCTTGGAGACATTCCGTTGTTCATGAATTGGGTCTCCCATATGTCAAGTCGGATGTAAACGCCAAATCTGACACCTCTGCCTCATATATTGCCTTTGCAGGTGTTCACATCTGGCTAAGAACAAGTGAGAATGAGAACTCCTGCTACAGCAGTACAAAAAGCAAAAACAAAAGAAAAGGAAGATCTCGACCTCTAAAACGCAGGCTCTCAATCCTTATTAAATCTCAAAGCAATAGTAATTTCCTATATCACTTTCTAAACAACATTTGACTTGATATTTGCTGAGAACTATCAGGGAACTTTTCAAAGTCACATAGCTCAAAAAAGCCCTAATGACATTTTTGAAGGGACCTTATTTCCAATTTTGCTTTCACATTCATGAAAAACACCTAAAATTTGAGGGAGAACTTTTTATCAACAAGAAAAAGCCTGATTTCTAACATTTCCTCAATCTGATGTTGAAGGAAATTCTATGTATTTTTGGAAATATTATTTTCAATGGTATTGCCAGAATTAAGTGGGCAGTTACAAGAATGAAGCAACAAGCAACATTCATAACATAAAGTAGTTATGACTACTTTAAGATCACAGATAATAATTGAAAATAAAGAGGCTAATCATGGTTATTGTGGGGAATCTTGCAAATTTCTTAACACTGAGGAGTTTCACGCTGTACTCTTCTTGTTTCAATAAAATTTTTATGGTGCCTGTTTTTCAGCTGACTTTTACCTGTATGCAATGTAATCATGTTATAGAATATGTACCTAGAGAAAAACATCAATTTCTCCTCCATCTTTTTTTCCCTTTCAAGCCTATTTTTCCCAGGTTTAATTACAGTACATGGATTCACTATGTTATATGTAGTTGCAAAGGAAAGAAATTAAATAAAAACTGGGAGATCAATATTTCCATAGAAAACCTTCATCCAAGGCTAACTTACACTAGTTAGGAGGAGTCCTGGTTAAAAAATGCAAAACTTGAAATCATTGTTATTCAAAGAGCAGTGTACCAAACAAAAATCAAACCTTGGACTCCCCAGTGGTGCTGATACTTCACCCAGTCATACATTGCTGACAAACATTGCTCCTGGGGCTGCCACAGAGCTGGGCAGGGACATTTAGGGCAGAACGCATAAGAGATTCTCAAGTCTGTGTTCTGAAAACCCCCAGAATTTTCACACTGCTGGTGGCTGAATGTCCTACACCCTGGACTCTTGGAGCTCTCTGAAGGAATGAGCCACCACTCCCCCCACACACACGGAAAACAAAGCACCTCCAGTGCAGCCAATGTGCTGTGCAGATGAAAAAAGTAGCCCACTGTACTTCACCAAAGACTGTGCTGAGGGCTTCCCTCCATGCAAATTAAGCAGCCCACAGCTCCCCTTTGTATCTATAAATCCTTTTCTAGCAACCAAGCAGGACAGTGGTGAAAGACATGGAGCACTCACTCTTTTCTTCTAAGTACCAGTTTTCCACCTATTTTCATCTTTTTTTTTAATATATTAATGGATAGAGCACTCTTTTGAGATATAAGAGGTTGACCCTGTCTCTTCCTAATTCTTTATCATGTGCCTGAAGAGCTCCTATTGTATTATAGCTGGTGCATCCCACCCCTTCTGGCTGAAAAGGGCTGATCTGAAGGGCCTCAGACAGGCAACAAAAAGGGAAATGAAACAGCAAATATTAGTAACAAAGCCCAGGCTCCATTTCTCCCACCCTGGAGCGTATAGGTCCTAAATTGTTATCTTGTGTTGCAAAATCCACTGCCCAGTGCCTACAGAGGAGTTGCACAGACACACGACTATTTGTAGGGCATGAGGTAGAGGTTGCCAGACACTGCAAGGAATTTTATTGGATCTTTATGCAACGTGCAAAGAGAATGTGCTGTCTGTGCAACCACTATGCTGCAAACACTGGCTTTCTACAAAAGAAATCTATTATGTAAACCATATTCGCTGGCATCAGAAACACAGCAGGCCCCCTGAAGAGAAAAAACACCCTTCCAGTGGCTCACCAGGTGTTGCAGTCCTTAGTCACTGCCTCTCCCTTGGAATATTCTCTTCCGTTGTGGAAGCACGGGCACCTCTCAGGAGCAACACACTTGTTTTCATGTCGCACCTAGGCAGAACACACAGTTTGTCACCACACAGGGCTGTTGGTGCAGGGCCATGTGCAGGGCGAGCAAGCAGCCAGGAGCAAGCACAGAACGTGAGGATGAAAAATAAAAGCGAGGCTGAAAGGAATAAAAGAAAGGATGAAGGCTATCCAAGGTAAATAAGGTACAGTAGTACCAATACTTTTGGCCATTAACATAAATAGAGCTGTAGTGACATAAATCACAGACTTCTGGGTACATAAATCACAGCTTGCTCCCACCATCTCAAACTGCTGGGAGAATAGATGACATTAGAGAAGAATGTCACAATGAGAAAGTCCAGGATGCAGTGGACCAGGCTAACCTGAGTATGGAGAACAGATGAACAGCTTCTCACACACAACAAATTGGAAAAGGGCCTACAAGAAAAGCAGACAAAGGGCCCAGAAGGACTAGAAATGGAAATAGGAACATCAAGGGGACCAGAAGCCACAGTGCCTGAATCACCCACAGGCAAATGCAGGTTCTGTTGTCACAGACAACAGCCCCTTAATAAAGCAAATCTCTATCAGCTCTCCTCTGAAAATTGCAGCAATCACTCATTTTCTTTCAAATCCCTATTTATCTCCTGGAAGGCAGGATAAATATCAGTCCACTTGAGGTATTATTTTGCTCTCTCTGCAACAGGCCCTGCAGCTGGGAAACAGGACATTATGTTCTATCCATATTTTCAGTTTCACCCTTCTGATCTGAGTTTCTCTTTGCATAACAACAAATCATTTGTCCCACTTAAAAAACAAACAAACAAAAAACACAAAAAAAAAAACCTACAACCAAAGAGAAACAAATAATGCTTTTAGACTATTCTGTTTTCCATTCCTTTTCTTTTTCTTCTTCTGTCATTACTTTCCATTTTGAAGACCCCCAGTTTTAGAGAATCAAACATAACCAAAGCTGGCTATGCTGACTTTTCACTCAATAGAAGTTCTGGCAAACCCAGGATAGGTTTGGCTCTTGTTTCATGGCATGCCTAAATGGAGAGGCCTTCCCCTTCTCATTCAAAAGTCACAAAATATCACCTTCCCACTTTAAACTCTTCCTGCAAAATCATTAAAATAGTTTCTTTTTTACCATTAAATATGGGCCAATGAGATCAATGTAGTCTGAACGCCAGGTTAATAAAGAAGAACAGCTTTGCCTTTTCCTATGGGAACCTAGAACTGCCACATGGAACAACTCATAAAAAAAGATTTGACAGCCCAGAGACCCTTCCTTCACATGCAGCTCCATGTGCTCTGTGGCTTATGGAGAGCTGCATTACCCCAAACAAAAGCACTTCAACAGAAGCAACATGGAAACAAAGAAATGCTTTTCTAGATAATGCAGCTCTGCCTTCACCTTTACAAAGGATGGTGAGAAAGTCCAGAGAAGACCAGAAAGAAGGGTTTAATACCTTCTTTTAATACCTTCTTTCCTAAATGCCTCTTTCCTGGTGGCATTTAGGAAAAAAAGCAGGAATATGACCTCACACTCATGGCTACGTTTCTGAATTTTCACAGAGTGTTCAGCAACACAGTTCACAATACACTTGAGGGCTTGCCTCTGGATACAAAACTAGGGATTAGACATCTGGTTAGTAAAAAAGAGAATTAGAACCTCTTCTTCTTGCTCCCTAAAAACTGGTACAGATTGACATTAGTATTTTTATGACAACCAGTGCAGCAGCTGTAAAACCACCAACAAAGAAGGAAGAGCACCTTGTCTTGCACACTGGCAGAGTGGGGTGGGTGAGATTCAGCAAGCAGGACGCAAAAACCCAAAGTGGACTTTGACCAGAAAAATTATCTTTTTTTTTTTCTGCAAAGCTCAATGAGTTATGATTTTATTAACAGTAACATGCATTCTACTGGGCCTATTAACACCCCATCCAAAATCTGGGGCACATCTGGCAGCCTGCTGCCATGCTGCACTACAAAGGACCAGGTGGTACTACACTACAAGGCCAGGAGCACTATTCACAGGCAGCTGGATTTTCTCTAGACATCTCTCAGTCAATTAATAGACTAGGCAGTTAATACAGGAGATTTAGCAGTCCTGAGTGCTTGAGATGACAGGAGGCAGCAGCACTGGGGAGTCAATCACATGAAAATACTGAAGTTTGTAAGGAAAACATCAACTGTTTCCACCAGCCCTTAGGATGATCTGCATCCATGGGATTACAAGTGGTTGACTACCAGCTCTCCCATTACTTGGGGATCAAACAGAAATGCCCATCATTTCCTTGTTCTGTCTTATTAATTGCTAAACTTGAAAAATCTTGCAAAAGGAAGGACAATATTACAGGTTTCAGAACCTTTAAGATTCTCCTTATCCACACTCATAGGAGGTGATTGTTCCACTCTGCTCTGCACTCGTGCAACCTCACCTTGAGTGCTGGGGGCAACTTTGGGCACCACAGTGTAAGAATCTAAAGCTGTTAGAGTGTCCAAAGGAGGCTACAAAGATGGTGAAGGGCCTTTAGGGCAAGCCACATGAGGAGTGGCTTGAGGGCATTTGGTCTGTTCAGCTGGAGGAGACTGAGGTCAGAGTCACAGCATTCTGCAGCTTCCCCACCTGGGGAAGAGGAGGGGCAGCCCCTGAGCTCTGCTCTGTGTGACCAGGGACAGGACCTGAGGGAATGGCTGGAGCTGTGTCAGGGGAGGGTTAGGTTGGAGTTTAGGAAATTTTCTTCCCCCAGAGGATAGTGGGGCACTGAACAGGCTCCCCATGGTCACAGCCCCAAAGCTTCCAGAGCTCCAGGAGTGTGTGGACAGCGCTCTCAGGCACAGGGTGGGATTGTTGGGGTGTCTGTGCAGAGCCAGGAGCTGGGCTGGATGACCCTTGTGGGTCCCTTCCAAGTCAGGAGATCCTATGGTCCTGAAATCCATCTCAGTGAACTTAAACTTTGAACTCTCTTGGTCAACACAGTTTGATGAGTATCCCACTGTCAAGGGGAGCTCTGTTCCTCCTCACACACATGTGGATTTCAGTGGAAAGTCAGCCAAAGGTATGAAGAAGCATGGGATTAAGTAAAGGAAGTGGGTCAGATTAGAACCCAATAGCTAACAGGCTTTAGAATAAGAGACTGGGAAANGGCAGCTGGATTTTCTCTAGACATCTCTCAGTCAATTAATAGACTAGGCAGTTAATACAAGAGATTTAGCAGTCCTGAGTGCTTGAGATGACAGGAGGCAGCAGCACTGGGGAGTCAATCACATGAAAATACTGAAGTTTGTAAGGAAAACATCAACTGTTTCCACCAGCCCTTAGGATGATCTGCATCCATGGGATTACAAGTGGTTGACTACCAGCTCTCCCATTACTTGGGGATCAAACAGAAATGCCCATCATTTCCTTGTTCTGTCTTATTAATTGCTAAACTTGAAAAATCTTGCAAAAGGAAGGACAATATTACAGGTTTCAGAACCTTTAAGATTCTCCTTATCCACACTCATAGGAGGTGATTGTTCCACTCTGCTCTGCACTCGTGCAACCTCACCTTGAGTGCTGGGGGCAACTTTGGGCACCACAGTGTAAGAATCTAAAGCTGTTAGAGTGTCCAAAGGAGGCTACAAAGATGGTGAAGGGCCTTTAGGGCAAGCCACATGAGGAGTGGCTTGAGGGCATTTGGTCTGTTCAGCTGGAGGAGACTGAGGTCAGAGTCACAGCATTCTGCAGCTTCCCCACCTGGGGAAGAGGAGGGGCAGCCCCTGAGCTCTGCTCTGTGTGACCAGGGACAGGACCTGAGGGAATGGCTGGAGCTGTGTCAGGGGAGGGTTAGGTTGGAGTTTAGGAAATTTTCTTCCCCCAGAGGATAGTGGGGCACTGAACAGGCTCCCCATGGTCACAGCCCCAAAGCTTCCAGAGCTCCAGGANCATCCAACCTGGCCTTAAACACTTCCAGGGATGGGGCAGCCACAGCTGCTCTGGGAAACCTGTGCCAGGGCCTCACCACCCTCACAGGGAACAATTTCTTTCATAACTTTTTGTTTTAACTAAAACAGCCTCTCACCCTTATTGTGCAAACAAAGGTAAGTCAACAACATGCTAGAAGATCAAAATATGTTGGTTTACACTTGACTTCTCTTTCTTATGTCTCTGATGTTGATTTGACATGCCCACCTCCTCATGAAGACATTGTAACATAGGATAAGCCCATACTGAAAAATACACAACAGAGAAGTCAAAATAGTCAGGTAAATTTCAGTTGAAAAAAAAAGAAAAAAAAAAAAAACAACCTTAAAAACTTTCCTGGTTAAGATGCTTAGGGTTTGTACTTTTTTTTTTTTCCTTTTCTACTAATATATCAAAGTTTTAGAAAAGTTTTATATCAGCAGTCAGAATGCAATAAAATATTGCATTGAAATTTTAAACCTTCATTTGGTTTCAGTTGTTGGGAATAGAAATAAACTAATTTCCTATTTTTGGAGTGTCTGGATTTTATGCTCTGATTGTTCTGTTCCTCTCTTTCCCCAGAAAGGTGGTTAACACTCCATTTGTATATTTATTAATATTTTCCAATGGGAAAAATTGAAGTGCAGTAAACTAATCTGAGAAAGCATATTTTTCCCCACACTTCTGCACATATGTTATGATTTCTCTTTTCTGCTTTGCAAAAAGGTGACAAGTATGGAGAATTTCCCACCTTCCAGATGATCAAAGACAGAAGAATAATTTTTATGACATATTGAACATTTGGATTTGCTATAAATCAAA
Source organism: Rhadina sibilatrix (assembly GCA_013400275.1). Classification (NCBI taxonomy): domain Eukaryota; kingdom Metazoa; phylum Chordata; class Aves; order Passeriformes; family Phylloscopidae; genus Rhadina; species Rhadina sibilatrix. The sequence continues at coordinate 191,145 of VWYO01011992.1, read as the reverse complement.
ACAGTGTAAAATACTAAGTCAAGACGAATTAGAAAACTTACTTTTCAGTAGAAAGAAATTAGGTTATGTCTTCAAGCTATTAAGTTATCTGTGAGCATTGATAACTTTCATATACTACTGTACCACAAAAGTAAGAAGGCACAATTCCTTCCAGCATGATAATATGTGCACATATTTATGGGAACACATGTTGAGTAATCTGTTACTTGCCACAGACCTTCCTGCAAACAGCAGCTCACCTCTGTGAGTGCTTGTAAATTAGGCAGGATTACAGAACATCAATAAGGGAGACTGACCAGTAAAATGGTAATTCCTTTTTCCAGTCCCTTTACTGCTCATTTCTGTTGCACAAGCCTGGAAACACAGACTTTGACTTTGATTTTACTTTGTTGAGCTTTGTCTTTGTGCTCCAAGTCTCTGTGTAAGAAAAGGACAGGATGGAAAGGAGATTCTGGTGACCATCCCAAATCCTTCTCTAGTGAAGGAACACAAAGCCTCATTGCAGAGTGCAGAAATCAGAAAAGAAAGGCTCTTTCAATCTCATCACATTGGGTGAGGAGGAGGAAACTGCTCTTTGAGAATGGGCTGGCAGCTACTATGGAGCCAGGAGTCAAACACAGGGCAAACAGGACACACCTGAACAGGGACTGGGCTTGGCCCTGACTTTGCATGGCAGTGGTTACAAGATCATCTCTCCATGGGCTTCTCACGTCCTGGCCTTGGTGCATCTTGTGATTTTTACTCTCTGCCAGAAGGGAAGCCAATGAGGACAGGTAATTCCAGGCTGAGTTTAGTGAACATTAAACAATGCTGTCATCTAGTGGACAGAGAATTTACTTTTTTTTTTTTTTTTAAATACTGAGCCTGATTCTTCAATCCAAAACCTGACAAACCACCTTGTTGAACTCGAGGGTGGGTTTCACACCACTGCAAAGTCAGCTGGAGTTTCCAATTCCAAAAGGCCAAAGACTGCTCTGGTGGCAACGAGTTTATGAAACAATTGTTTGTTCCAACTTACTGAAGAAGAATATGAAATACTGTACCAAACATGAAGGTTAATTACTATGGAGGTTGGGTTTTTTTCCCTGTGGAGTAGTTATTGTAATTTGTTTTCCACAATTATGTCAAAAGTGTATTATTGCCATGTCCCAGAACTGAAACCAAGAATTTCAAGCTTCTTCACTGAATCAGAAATAGAATGTTAGATGCAAAGAAAAAGCTGTTCACCTTGGAGCTCTTGGAACTTCACAAGTACACAAGCTTTTCTAAGTTTTCTTATCTCGCTACTATTTAGGAATATTTTTCACTTAAGGGACAGACATTTACAGACAGAAATGTGAAAAAAAAACAACACTTATTTTTAAAATTGTGGTGAAAATTTATGGGTGACTTCAGATTCTGTTCCTTTTTGCCTTCAAGACATTTCACAAGCCTGAGTTTTTGCCTAGAGCAGGCATATTATTCTGGAGTAGAATCTATTTACATAAATGTGTGTTTATCAGCAACATACAGCAGCAATGTTCAAAACAGATGTTTATATTATTGCTAGAAATTACTGCATAATGAGAATTCAGGAGGAGCTGTTTTTTCTAGTAAGATAATTGAAGGAATTTGGGGGTAGAAAACATTTAAACTAATGATGAAATTTGAGGGTTGCAGTGGGACCTAACCTTGGACCCCAGAAAACCTTTTCAAAGAAAAAAAGAAAAAAGAAAAAAGAAAAAAAGAAAAAAAGAAAAAAAGAAAAAAGAAAAAAGAAAAAAGAAAAAAGAAAAAAG